>VXAU01005338.1:158450-173018 GCA_013399695.1 Formicarius rufipectus
TTCCTTCCTTCCTTCCTTCCTTCCTTCCTTCCTTCCTTCCTCTCTTTTTCTTTCTCTCTTTCTCTCTTTCTTTCTCTCTTTCTTTCTCTCTTTCTTTCTCTCTCTCTCTCTTTTTTTTTCTTTTCTTTTCTATTTTAAATATGATTTTCTGCATTAGTATCTGCACAGAGATATATTTTCAGCAGGATGAGTAGACAGTGACTGCGTGCAGTCTCAGTTTTAGGTAATTAGGTCACTTCTCAGAAAAGTTGCCGTTTTCCTGATCAAGGAGGGAGCAGGATCCAAACTGTCTGCTTCCCAGAGAGCATGAACAAAATACAGAATTGAAAGGCACCAAAATATTTAAGCTGGGAAGGACTAGCAGGCAGAAGTAGGACTCTGGAGGCTGGATGCCTTCCTCTCCAGCTCAGGTGACAGTCAATAGGGGAGAGAAAGTTATGTATTTCAGAGGGTGTTTCAGCTCCATGCACAAGCCAAGTTTATTTTTCAGTCTACTTAACAACCCTTCTCCCTTTGCAGGTCTTTGTCCTCATTAATTCTAATGAAAAGCCTACAATGACTGCACTCCTTTCTTAAATGTCTCAGTTAAATGTGTAAATTGAGGCAAAATCTATCTGGTGCTAAGGATGTCTAGAGCTTATTGTTAAAGATGTGCCCTAACAGATACAGCTGCACAGTACACTTTAAATTAGGCATCACTGTAAAGTCTCTCATGAACTGTAAGCCCTAGTCATTAAACTTCACACTGAGGTTTTCTGTTGGGGATTGAAGAAACTTTTGTGTTAGAAAGTCATGTTAAATCCCAGTGTGACATCCAAGGTTACACTATTCAAACTAACTGCTGTTTACATCCAGTAATATTAGGAGCAGAATTTCAACATCGTCTACATAACGAATTTCTACCTCAGTTGTTACTGTACATTTCTCAAACTTATATTAGGAACATTTGTGTTCTGTAATTAGTGTGGAAAAATGATGATCTCCATAAAGCCCAATTTCTCTAAAATGTTCAGTTGCCATTACCCATGACTTACTACATTTCATTCTGTAAGACTAGTTTCATTTCACTGAAATGACTTGTCAGGCATGGATGAGTATGAGCTCCAAATGGCAAACACAGATATATGCACAGACCCTAACAAATCTGAGGTATAATTATGCAGAATTATGTGTATATTGGTTACTGTCAATGAACAACAAAAGCATAGAACCTTAATTAAGCAGTGAGAATAGGATACTGTTGGATGGTATTATTGCTTTTTCTGGGAAGAATTATTGCGCCTCTAATCACATACCAGGTTCTTGGAAAATCATTTGCCTCAAGCAAATAAGAAATTGGAAGAAATGAGCATACAGAAGACTGTCAGCAATCTTGTTTTTCCACTGGGTTTAAACAGAAATGTTTGGATGCCATTAATGTAGTTGAAATAAACGTATTGTGACACCAAATATTTTAAGGCACTAGAAGATTCATTCAAGTGCAGCAACTGCATCCATTGCTGATAAATTTTAAAGAAAGCCCACAAAGTCCCAAGAGTTTCCCTTCCAGAACTGTCTCACAAACTCTCCTGCCAACTCACAAACATTTAACCATCATTACTGCAAATAGTCCTTTTCCTTAAACTTTAACATTAATTTCTTGTAACATTCAGTGACAGACAATTACATTGACAAGTCCCTTTCTGTGATATTTGTTTCTATACACAGCTGAAGCAGAGCGGAGAAGTCAGGAGCATGACCACAGTGCATAAAAGCAATGTTGGTGGTTTAAATATATATTTATTACTGAACTGGATGAAAAGAAATGTTTCAAAAGGACAGACTGCTAAGTGTGTAATATTCAGCAGATATCAGGGGGGTTTGTGCAAATGTTAATTAAAGCCCAGAAAAGTGAGAATTGGATGACTATGGATCCAGACTGGCTTTTGTTTCCTTCTCATGTGATAATTGTATTAGGTTTTGAATAACAATATTCTATACATGAATATTTACTGCAATTAATTCCACCACTTGATTTCACAAGGGTGTGTCTAAATCACCTATGAAAATGGAGGTAGGAACTTGCAAAGGCATAGAAGTTCCACACAGTCAAAAATTATTAGTAAGCAGATCACTTACGATAAGCAGTACAGCTAAAGATTGTGCCCTTCTGCTCTGACTGTGTAAGATCTGATACCCTTCGAGTAAGGGGATTCTGTGTTCCTTGACTTTGGAGCTTTTATAGCACAATAGATGCTGGGTTGTGTCTTAAGTGACATTTTAAGTTGTCTGGGCATGACTAAGCTATTAGAGAATGTCCAAGGGAGAGCAAGGAATATGGTGAAGGGCTGAGGGCACTTGGTATGTTCAGCCTGGAGAAGACGTGACTGAGGGGACACCTCATTGCAGCTACAACTTCCTCATGAGAGGAAGAGGAGGAGCAGGCACTGATCTGTTTTCTGTGGTGACCACTGACAGGACTCAGGGAACTGCCTGAAGTTGTGTTAGGGGAGGTTTGGGTTGGATATGAGAAAAAGGTTCTTCACCCAGAGGATGGTTGGGTGCTGGAACAGGCTACCCAGGGAATGGTCACAGCACCAAGCCTAACAGAGCTCTAGAAATGTTTGGACAATATTCTCAGGGGTATGGTGTGACTCTTGGGGTGTCCAAGAGTTGGACTTGAGTATCCTTGTGGGTGCCATCTAACAAACATAATCTGTGACTCTGTGGCTTGCAGAGCCAAAACTCAATTTCTCTTTACACCACTGTAGATACACAAAAAGATCCAGAAAAGCCTGCCACACAGCTTACAGAGCTGATACACAGCCACTGAGCTGTGCAGGACCAATGTTCACCTATCGCCACTGAGGAAAATGGGTGCTGTTGCCATCCAGTGTCTATTCTGGAGTATTTTGAGAAGGACATTTTTAGTGGCAAGTAAACAGCCTCATGGTCAAGGAGGTATCAAGCCTTCAAGTGCATCCCAGGATCAGCAACCCCTTTTCTTCTTCTGAGGGGTTTAGCTGCCAATGTTCAAGGTCAGGTCTGATATGGTGAAGCCATGTAACCTCGTATCAAGCCTTTGTGAACACAGAAAAATGTGTGAGAAAGTAGTAAGAAGCCTCACCTATTGCTTCCTCATCCCAGAAGCTGCGCTTCAGCCATGCCTTTAGTCCTGGTCTTTACCTTCACTTCATTATAGACATTCCCATGCCTTCCTTGCAGTTAAAGTCAGCAGGAGAAGGATGGTGAGAGAAATATTCCAACTTTTCTTTAAAAATGGTAGTGGCTGCTGGGTATAGACAGCAAGGGAGCTGAAAACAGACAGTACTTCCTCATGCTCCAAAAACACACCACATCCCTTTAGATGCCAGGAATGAGAAGTGCAGGAAAGGTTTCTGAGGGATTCTTTAAATGAAAAATAATGATTTGCAGGGGATTCTGACAGAGAAAGATAAAGCTTGGGACTTGGCTGGTGGGATTTGTGTAGAAGATTCAATTGTGCCAAGCAAAACACACATAACTTCACATTCATTCTTGAAGCCATAAGAAACAATAGGGTATCATCGTACTTGTGGTGGTTTGATTGATTTGCTGGAAAGAAAGTATGGTTGTTTTATTTACTCTGAATTGGAGAGAAAGGAATGTCACATTGTCTTTATTACCCATATGTTTCTACCCTCTCCCACATTTAAATGCATATATATTGACATTTTTTTTCTGCTATGTACTCCTCTCCTAACCCTGGTTCCATGCTTCAGTTCATTCAGTTAAATGCAGGATTGACAACAATAAAGGTTATTATATTTTTATTTTGCATACACTTCATGCAACTATTAATGTCTGTCCATTTATCTGAATGCCTTTCTTATGCATCCATGAAGCAAACACAGCAGTTCCATCCCAGAAGGGATGGGGTAAAGATGGACAGGAGAGTAAGGTTGAGTTTTATTCAATCTGGACTGTTTTTTGGTAGTTTGGATTTGTACTCATTACTGCTCATATTGGTATTTCTACATGCTGTGAGATCAGAGCAGAGATGGGTCATACCTCTAATCCAGCTATTTCCAAAATACATTGAGGAATCTTTATTAGTTTCACATCAATTTTTGTTACTCAGGAGTGAAGTGCCATCTCTTGGAGGAACCCACAGCAGTTTGCAAGGATGCTGCAAGCTTCCAACTAATTGAAAGAATCTGTTCAACACTGTCTCCTCCTGACACTCAGACTGAATGGATTTCCTTCTCATATATCTGAAACAAGTGCTTTGGAGATTGATGAAACTTCTTTGGACACAAATAAAGAGATAGGCATCTTTTCAAAATTCCTAATTGCTAGCAGGAAATAATAGTTATACCATGATCTGTCAATTAGTGATAACCCATGATGTTGATGTATTCAAATCTGTAATAAAAACTATGTAGTCATGGAAAAATGGTTTTATAACTAAACAAAACCTTAAACGTTAACATTATTTTGATGCACCAGAAATTTTTGATTTTCAATTTATACTGAACACAGCAAATGTGCCAATCTCCCAGAAATATCGTTATTGTGGTAACTGCTTGTTCACATCCAGCTGTTTTATAGAAAAGAAATCCAGGCAAATATTCCAGGCAGGAATTTCAGTATACAAAAGAGAAAACTGGTGTTGATAGTTAGGGAATAAGAACCCAGGAATGTGTCAGTGGAGCCTGGTGACTTTTTCTTGTAATACTGAACCATGGTAAGTATTTTAAAAACTTGGAGAGAGGCTGGAGAGAGAGCTCCCAGAGAGAAATCCCAGGTAAAGCCAGATCCCAGAGAACTTGGACGGGTAGCAAGAACTTCACATTTCCATCCTTGCTGTCTGAGTCTGCAATCTACTTGTTGTCTTTTCTCAAGAGATGTGTTACATCACCTTAACTGTGGAGCTACTGTCAGGACACTGTTTAGATAACAGGAACTCGTTCACACTTATAAATGCAGTGTTTTGGGGAGTTAGAATGAATGTGTTTTAAATGTGATTATTGATGGAAATAGGGCTTGTGAAATCAAAGGCATGAATCAGAATAGGAAGCTGTTTTTCTCATGCCATGCTCTTTATATGCCAGGTATTTTTTGTTTGTCTTTTTTTGGTTTTGTTTTGGTTTGTTTTTTATGATCAGGCACTTATTTAAGAAATGACATGCTCCATTTAGTGAAAGCAATGGAGCAATATGTGAGGCAGAAGTAATGAATGCAGTGTGGGGTTGGAGACCTCCCATCCTAAATATGGCGTTGGACAAGAACAGATTTGGTTGTCAGTGGGGCTGTGTGTGTTTACAGAAGGACTTATTTTACTGCAGTGCTTTGTCTTTTCATCATCCTCCATTAAGTTACTTAATCCCTTGTTTGCCTCTAGAGAAGGTACCATATGAATATACAGTGTGTTCTTATTTATTTTTATATGCTATTGCTCATATTCAGATTCCTTCAGTGTGTTATGATGATTTGATCATTATAATGATCCACAATACAAACGTTACACTCTGTAAGCTTGTAATTTACATCCACCAGAAAAATTCTGGGGTTTTTTGTGGGAAATACGGAACTGTTCATTGCTTATGCGAACAATGGGTCAAAATAAATTTTATGTCTGAAGTTGCTGCCATCTCAAAAAATTTTACATTTTGTTCATTCATAGATTGTCACCTTTGGTAGCCCTCGATATTCTTTGAAGTTAGACTCATTTAGGCAATATGTTGTCATCTTATCATTAAACCCTCATTTTAAAGTTTATTTTGTGTATATTATTAGGTTTTCAAGTGATATTCATAGGCAGTGGTTAGGTTGTGTAACTTCTAGATGAACATTCTGTGTTTACAAATATATCTTATTTTCTTTTCAAGTTTATTTCTCTAATGCATTCCCTCCAGCCACTCACACATGCAGGGAATTGTTTTGCAATAGCAACATGACACTATCTATCACAGATAATCTCTTCTTTGGCTGGTCAGCTTTACTGGCCTGTGCTTTATGTTCTGCCAAACCTTGAAGGTGGGGAGATCATAATATTTTGATTATATCTAATCCACTCTGAAAGCATTTTCATTAATGGGCAAAATAAACAGAGCAGTGGAACGATATAGGACATGAAAGTGCAGGGTGTTTTCCAACTGGATACAGCAGCTTTATAGATCAGCCAGGCAAAGTAGTTTTCTGACAAAGTAGAATAAGATATTTAAGGTCTTGCAAGATTGCAGACCTATTCCTTTTCACTGCAATGAAGAAAGATACTTAGATGCTTATGTGTCTTTCTGGACCACAGCCTCAATAAATTACAAGTTTAGGAAACTCATTAGTCCTGTGGCTTCCCCCTGGAACACATGAAGTCTCATGTGTCCATACATCCCCTCAGTAACTGTGGAAATGAATTTTCTGCTAGATAGATTTCCATTAAAAGGACTGATATTTAGCCAGGCACTTGGTGAATTTTGGTCAGCTGAAGATTTGATCCTATGTTCTCTGTGTCCTTGTTTATTTGTTCTGAGTGTATAGGTTTACCATGGCAGCTCTGGATAAGTATTTCAAAGACAGATTTATGTCAATAATCCAGTCAAGTCAGTTACTTAAATAGCCCTCTAGGACAAGGTTAGAGGTTAGAGTCTTAAACCGCTGAGATCCAGATGTACTAATGCCATTCTCATTTCTACATTCTCAATTTCAAAGCTGAGTGGGAGTGTTGTATCCACAGTATGGAAATCTGATGTCCTCTCTTTTGCATGGATTCCTGGTGTTGAATCGCAGAATACATCCAGAAGACACTCCTAAGTAGGGTAATAAATGACAGGATTAACTTCTCCTAACACTAAACATGATATATACCTCCAAATTCAGAGATATATGGGTTCATTTCAGCTTGTTCTGTGCCATTTGAGGTGCCCTGGATCACCTGTGATATTTGCTGAGGGATGTGAATTATGGGAGACCTGTGCTCTCCTGGGGCAGCTGAAGGCTTGGCCAGGTGTCTTAAGGCATCTCAAATCACAGTGTTTGACTACATATGGGCTGTCTCTCACCAGTACAGACAGAAACTGTAATTCTGCTTCCTTGAATAAAGAATTCTCCTCGCCTCAAAAGAGTCTAGGTACCATGAGCATGATTCATTTGCTTCAATGTTGGTATCCACTGCCATATGAGATGCTCCATGGCATCCCAAAAATTATTCTGTAGCTGGCATAAAATTGCATAGGGCTCTCAGAAAGCCTGTGACCTTCTGTAGCAGCAGCTGGGCATGAGGCTGGATTTTATGAGTCGTCAAAAATGACTCTAGATGCCAGTTAGTAGAATCCTGAATTAAAACTTCAGCTATGAAATAGAGGTTTATGCTATTAACATCTAAAGTTAGGGAAAATGTATCCTATCAAATAACAGCATCTGAACACTTTACTTTCCTTCCTACCAGGGCAAATTATACCTTGTAGTACATTCATGAGTCCTTCTTCCAGTTTTACTTGATACACTTCCAGTAATTTTTCCAATGAAATTGCCAACAAATGCATTTCTGTGTCAATAAGCATTTCCAGGATATAAATCTAAATAGTGCAGATAAGGGAACAGTTCGGATTTAAGGCTCATTTGTTTTGCAGCCTTTGAAGTGACATTATCAATTACCATTTCAATTAGTGCTAATTGAATTGCTGAGGTTTCTAGATGGTCGACTGATAGTAGTAACTCATTTCATCAAGTAACTCATTTCATCAAAAACTGCCAGAATCTCTCAATCCTAAACTCTCTCTAGTGATTATCATTTATAGATACTAAAAGGTTGACTGGCTAGGCAAAAAATTGCAGCTCTCAGATACGCCCTAAAAGTCATAGTGACTCTGGAAGACCTTGAACACATGCAGGAATTTTTTAAAACCTCAAAGTAATAAAAGGAGTCCAGTTTATTGCAAAAGTCTGAAAAAAATTGTCATGACAGTTTAGGAGGTTTCTGCAGCACCAGGTATTATGATCATAAAGCATGATTTCACTTGAGCACTGCAAGGAGATATTCCCCCAAATTTCTGAATTTCCATGAGATTGATGATGACAGTACAAATACACATGGATGTATGTGCTCTTAAAAATATTTTTCCTGTGATCTGACAAATGTATAACCAAAGTCTGATTAAATCAGATATCCCAGAAATGGTTCTGATGTTTGAAAGAACATCACTAAAATATAGAGGTTTCATTGGTAGTGAATTTTTACCTCCTTTCTTTCCATCCTACAGTTTTTTCCATATGTTTGACAGCCATCATGAAAGGTTTTAAGCAGGTAATGTCACTTCCATTCATGGGTTCCCTAGACTTGAAGCCATTGTGCAATGCCAGGGTCCATCAAAAGGTCATGAGTGTAGATCTGGAGCCCAGGGAGCTCTGTATAATCCCCATACCACAGCATTCTTTAGGCCTGATGCTCAGATATCTGTGATATCTGAGTGTACTTTGTTGGTATTGCTTACTCTGTTTATAGAAACCTAATAAAAAAAATTCTTTAAACAAATCCTCAACCAAAAGGACTGTACACTTGGCAAAATGTACTCAAACCACAGCTTTTCACATAATATTTTCACTGTTCTGTTCCCCCGCCACTATCAGGAAGTGCCATTGAAGCAGATGAAGACAATAAAAGGAGTGTACTAAACTTTTTCAAACCTCAGAATGGTTTTGAGGTATGAGGAAGGATCTCAGCCAACTCTTGTTTTATCTGAGTCTAGTCTTCTTTATTCTTAATGTTAATACAACTCCACTCCCTACTTGTCCTCCCAAATGCCTGAAAACTTGTAGCTGAAAATAATCTAAGGGGAAAAATTGTCCAGCAATCAATGAATCCACATAAGATTGAGAAGATTAAGCCTCAGTTCTGTTTTCAGATATATGTGTCCTATGTAACCATTCCTCTCTGTGCCTTAACTTTTCTTTCTAGGAAAAAAAAAAAAAGGAACAAAAGAAAAGTGATTTTGCTTTTGTCACAGTAGTGCTGAGAGGCTAAAGCCATTAAAATGACACAGTGGAAAAATTACTGTTCTAAGGGGCAACCAAAAGTTCCTTAGGACCTGTCCACAAGTTTCCAAATGATTAATTTATCATAGCTTAATGCATTGTTGCTTTCTGGCCCAACTGTGACAGCTGACCATAGCATTCTTGTTAACTGCAAACGTATATTAAATGTTGTAGCATAAACCATTATGCAGGAGATTAAAGACATAGCACATTAATTTGCAAATAGGTTATGGTAGGAGATCACATAGAAAGCTACTACCAATCCAGTCAAGGGTAAAAGCCATCCTGCTCATGTGAAACACAGCCTTTGGTGAAAACACCCTTTAACTGAGCTTCTTAAAATTCTGACAAAAATATGTAGTCATCCACTGACTGTATATGCACAGTTTCAAAATGTCTTTGGTGTTCAGAGCTTCTTGGCTTCCCAGTTTTTGTTCAAGCTCATTCCTAATTGATTATATTGTAATGAAGGATACAGGAAGGGAGTAGGAAGAAGAAGAAAGCTTAAAATTGCCTTCCAGGCATAAAATGTGTTTTGATTTACGGTTAATGAAACATTTTTATTATTCAAATTACACCTTAGTATTGCGGCTGGATTTACTCTGGAATGAGGTTATCACACACATATGTCCCATTGGTCTCCATCTCAGCAGCCGGGGTGGGTTTATTTTGGCAGGCTGGAAACAATGTCAGTGGTTCTCTTTTTATTTAAAGCAGCATTTGGCACACTTGCAGAGTGCTTAATGGTTTGTTTTCAGAGAAAAGAAACTTGTTACAGTTTGGGAAAATATTTTTATAATCTTAAAGATGCAGATGTAGATTTATATGTACATACACACACATGATGTGTATATGTATGTACCTATACTGGCTATATGTATATGTGTATCATAAGTACACATACATGTGTACATTTAAGAAACTATTTAACTTCTGAAATTACCTCCTTCCTTTCTTAAGGCTAAAACTGCCTTCTACAATATTCAACCCCAGACTTCCCTTCTTTTCATCTCCCAGTGAATAGCATTAAGAAGTGATCCTTATGAACTACAGTTGTGGATGGTTTTGAAAGGCAGCTCCAGTGTACTAGTTATTTGCCAAGGAGATTTTAGCAGTGTCTCATTTCAGTTGTTGAATAGACTTAACAGCAGCTTTTGCCGGATGAATCATAACCAAAACTCAAGAGCTTTGGTTTAAACCTACTAGGCCTGCAAAAGTTCAAATATACACCTGGGGGCCACTGAAACCACAAGAAGGCTTGCTGTTGACTTAATCTGTCTTTAGGAGTTGGCCTCAGGATCTGCATCCAGTCCCTGATGTGTTTGGGCTCCTCATTTCCCTCTCAGCCCCACATGACCTCCATCTTTTGAAAGGCACCATCACAAACCCAGGTCCCATTACAGAAGTGGAGTTCAGCTGTTAAGGTTGAACTCTGCTTCTTAGTGTTTCTCAGCTGGATGAATTTCTAAAGCCTTTCATTTCCAGCTGCTTTGGCTGGAAATGTGTTTGTTAGTTGCATCTTCACTGCTTACTGAAGTCATTCATATGCAAAAGTGTTTCCTTAGACCATCCCTGCACAGACAATATTAGTCCAGAAAGAATACAAATTAATCAGCAGCACAGTATGGCTTTCTCACATAGAATATGCTAAATGGGAATGCCATTTTTTTTTTTACAGTTTCCTATAAATATGATTAATGCAAAAGAATATTCTAAATTAATTTGAAAAACAGTAGGCTGAAGTGAGACATAGTTAGCATAACTTTGTTAGCTGAAATTCAGGACATAGTTAACACATATTCAGGTACAGCCTTCATAATCTCCTGATAGTTTTATTACTTTCCCCTCAATCTCATATTCTTTTTCCCTTTTAAATTCATGGGTAAAATTATCTTTATACTCTGTTTATACTCCCTAGGTTTGATAGCGAGGAATCTTTTTGTAATTTGATCTTGTCATACTATATTTAAATATTTTAGAACAGCCAATAGACATGTCCTAAACAATTATTATAAAAATATTTTCTCTTCCTATTCTTATTTTCTAATCCCAAGCAAGACCCCAAAGAACTGACTAGCTCATCTTCCAACACACAGTCAGTTCCTACGAGGGCAAGCAGAGTATAAAACCATAGACACCTGATAATTGCTGATAGTTTGATTGTTCAAGTTTAAATGAAATTAACACTTTTTTTGAGAAAACTTTCTTGCAGTCGTATGTTTTCATTAGCTCGGTACCTGCTTTCTTTAAGTCTCAGCTTGTCTCTCCTTGAGAATGGTTTACTAAGTTTATATATTCTACTTAAAGAGACTGAGGCTGTGTGCTACTGAATTAATTAAGTAACATTTTAAACAAGTATCATATGCAATATAATATTATTTCAGCCATTTGTGACTTATGCTGCTTGCTGTGCTGGATTAAAAAAAAAAACCCCACAATATTTTTATTCATATTTACTCTTTCAAATTTTATCATAAACTTCAGGGAGAACAATCATATCTTTACTTCCATTTATCAAGTTATTCCAGCTATTCTTCACTTATGGACTATATTATTCTCACTTGGAATATAAATTTCAAGCAGAAATTTTTCATGTAGACTATGGAATTACACAATAGATTGTAAAACACAGTCCCAAATCTAATCCGAATTGCCATGGCTTTTTCCTCTGCTTAATTACCTGTAAAAGCCTTAATAAAAATGATTTATAAAGGAGTTTAATGCCGTATTTCAACAACTCCTTTCTGGAATTTGTACTCTCGTGCTGTGTTGTAAATTTATAGATGGTGATCTATCTTTATCCTTCCTTGGAGGCTACTTGCTTTGTGCTTGATGAGATGTTCAGTTCATTCTTTGTGCTTTCTAAACACAGTAATCATGATCAATAGGAGAAAAATCCTGATGACTTTTCAAAAGTCTTGTGATACTTTCTGGGAAATTATTTTTTACACAACAAGTGTGACTGCATCTTTTTTTCTGTGTTAAAATTCACTATTTTCATTTTGTGTATTTTTTTTTTTTTAGTGGTGAAGCTCAGAACTCTATCCAGGAAAAAATATTTTTTTAATTGATGTTTGATTAAATCACAAAGTTGGTTTCAAACAAAGATGAAAAAGAACCTGGAAATTAATAGATAAGTGCGTTGATCTGAAAAATAACACAGGAGAGCTTGTTTCTGTGCAAGACCAGGGGACCAAGAGTAGACTAGAGAGTGATATCAGAGTTTTTTGACAGCATATTCAGAGACCAGAAATGGGCATTTGATGGGGTCCAACCCCACACCTGTGGACAAAGATACAGTGTGCATGAACTGCGTTTTAGGAAGTGAGTTTAGTCGCATAGAGAAACACCAACTTAAAAAAAAAAACTAATTTCACTGTTATGGCTGCAAGCAAGTAGATGTCATATTTATCATCTTAACTTTACACATGCATTTCTTCTAAGCAATATTTTACTGAACCCTCCCTAGTGAACTGCAAGAGTGAGCAGCAATCCTATCTCTGAGCTAAGACACTGAGGAGAAAGGCCCTCATATTTCAGTACCTTTGCCAAATCCCACAGAATAGACAAATAGAATAAGATGGCTTAGGATACACTTAGTTTTAATAAAAAGCCCCAATGAGGTGCTTTACTTTATAAAGTATTCCTTTTTTTCTAACCATAACTAGTAAAGTTGCTGTCCCTAACTACCTGGGAACGACATTTTTAATGCAGAAGTACTCTCAGTCATCTGCATGGGAATGAGTAAATCATTATGCAATAGGAATATGGTTGTCATGATCTCGCCCTAATTCATTTATTTGAATAATATAGAAAATTAATACACCCTAGACAAAAGGAGAAAATGTGGAAAAACTTTCCTGCTTTACTTTCCTTTGTGTGTCTGAGGATTGGAGTATCCATTTATTTGTTTTTTAATAACTGACTCATGGTATTGTGGAGTTTTGGGTCTCAGATAACTCTTCTAATATTTTTTCTAACATCATGGCATTTCTGGCATGCCCACAGTAAAATAAATCTTCCTTACTTGGAGGAATCCTTCGAAAAACAGTATTTCAATAGATTTTCTCTTGCTGAAGACAGCTGTCACTTTTGTTTCCCCTACCTCTTGGGTATCCAGGGTTGGAAAGGTCTTCTTTTGAATTTATTTTATCATTCTGTATTTGTTGCTCATATGGTAGACATTTGCTGACTCTATGGCATATGTGTTATGCAAACCCCAGTGACTAGAGTGTTTTGAACAGCCATGAGCTGTAATTCCAAACATATTAAGAGATTAAAATAATTGCACTGTTTACTTTTACAAGTTTTCCACAACAAATACAGCCACCCACTAAAAGAAAACGAAGTGACAACAAGGTTTACACTATTTTCCAAGGTTAGTTGTGAAACTTTCTTAAACTGCATAAATTCAAATAATGACCTTGCTGCCCTTGCACGCAGAAACGTTCCAGTAGGCCTGGTTATAACAGAAATAAATTTTTTCTGGTCTTCACCTACAGCTCTTTTTCATAATGTTGCCAGGAACTACAGGAGTCTGAGTTGCTATTGCCTGTCAGAAAACCCCTTAAGTACTGTAGTGCTACATGATCAGGGCTCAGGGACTTGTACACACTCTTCTCTGCACTGTGCTGGACTAGGCTTTGGCTTGGTTTTGGTCTGTGCCTTCTCCTAGGCAGTGCTTAGGGAGTGTTCAGAAGACCTTGTTCCTCAGGGGAATGTGGATGTGAGCTGTCCTGTGCCACCACCTCTAAGGTGAGTTTCGTTCTGTGGTCCTTCCTGTGTGTCTGTTTTATACACTAACTACATATAAAATGCAAAATTACACCCAGATGCAAACCCGAAAACCTTCTAGTAATGCATGTTTATCTGGCTGACAGTTATACTCTGCATCTGGAGGAAGGTCTGAGGACTCTGGGGATTTGGCTTCCAGAATATAAGTGAGGAACCTGGCAGGAATTTTGACTCATTTGCTTGCAAAGCCAGGTGCTACATTAATTTGCATGTTAACATGAGTTAAAAACATAACCATGTCTAATATACTGTCTATACTACCTACATCTTTTCATTGTAGTCCATGTTGCTTATCTATGAATAAATATATGTATGTGACTTATTATTCTACACAAGTAACAGTAGAATAGTGCCTTGGTATAAAGTTTAATCCCTTCATTATTATTTTTTATCTTAATGCAAACAAAAATTCTTATGAGTGTAGGAATAAACTTTGTCCTTTAAGTATGAACTCTCTAAGAAAAGTACAAAGTACCTGACTCTTATTGCAAATGAAGGGAAAAGTCTCAAAAGAGATTTCTGATAATTCCTTCTTACAGGAAGGTAGGCACTGTTCCAAACCACACATTCTTTTTTTTATATATATGTATTTGAAGTATTGCAGCTTCTGCTAGAAATCTGAAGTTACAGAGACTTCCAATGGAGTGCATTCCTGTGACATATCATAAGTCACAAGAGAGAAATATCTATGCATTCCACCATCAAGTATGAAAAAATGGTGTGCATTTTTCCAATAGTTCAGGGGATTGTGAAATGTATTAAGGAAAAAAAAAGGTAAAAAAA
>VXAU01005338.1:173031-244172 GCA_013399695.1 Formicarius rufipectus
AAAAAAAAAAAAAAAAAAGTGGATTCAATAATTACAAATTTTGGACTTCTTTCTGTTATGTTCCTAAAACCACAACGTTTCAATTTCTGGCAGAGAAAGTCCTGGAGGTGGGAAATATCCTTGGAATCTGAAGGACCATAATTGCACAGAGTCACTTTATCCTTCCCCTGTTCATACCATGTCCTCCCCTGTCAGTTCCACTGACTGACATGCCAGATGGAGGAGATTGGACTAGATGAATATTTAATCTGACCCAGTACATTTGCTCTTAAATGAAAGTCACAAGCCAAGTAACTCAAGGTTTGCAGAGGAATAACTTTGTACAAAATGTTCTTCTCCAAGCCAATGCTAGAGCTTTCATGGTAGGCATTCAAAACACCAAACAGTCCCCCGAATTACTAAGGAACATTCAGCTCTGAATTAAAGCACCACCCTGCTCACATTTTTGATATATGTCTGAATAGAATAACAAATTATTTCTCCTTTCATTGGGATTTTGCATCAACACATTCAGTTGCAATACTTACCTCCTTGAAGTTCTGAGTTGATGCCATCCAGTAGAAGTATGCTGTTTAGCTTCAGTCATGCTTGTAAAATGTTGATGAAAGTTTCTGGCCTTCATGTTGAGGAAGCAGTCAAAAGGGAAGTGGTTTTCCAAGTATCAATAAATGTTGATTAAAAAGATATGGAGAAATCCTACTAACTTCAGCTTATTTTCCTCTGTTTCTTGCATTATCCTTTTCTCTACTTATAAACAACACTCAGATTTCATTTTTCTAGAGGATTTTGTGTAAGAAGAGAAGGAATTAGGGTGTAAGAAGGAAGTAGTTGTGTTTTTTCAGCTAGTTTCTTGACAGAGTTTTGGGCAGTTTTTAAGTGGATTTCTGTACAAACTGAATCACAGGCTGTTAATAGAGATTTGCTTAATCTGAAAGGAAAATTCATTTGAAAAAGAAATGGTTTTCATAAAGACAGAAACAGGTTTTGAGGTCAGAACTAACAAAACCATTACTGTGCGATTTGATCAAAGAAGAACAGGGTAAAAATACCACCCCATTGGAAGATGGCTCAAAACTTCAATCACCAAGAGAAAGATCTAAATGTAAAGAGCATATGAGATATCCCATTCAAACTAATGGCATGTGCAAAACGAGGTGCATTTGTGAATCTCTTCCTGGCCCAAGCATATGATTTGTTTGCACAGTTATCAGTAAATTTCAGAAGGCAAAGGATAAAGGGAAACCAGCTGACTAAGAAAAAATTATCCGTGGAAGATAAAAGACTCATTTTAGAAAACTGCTAAACTGTCAACTGACATTCAAGAAAAGTGTCTGAATTCCTGATTAGGTCATGGTGAATATAGAATCTCCAGTTTTACCCTCCGAAAGACACTCATAGTAACTCCAGAGCAGGCCCCAAAAACTCATTGGAACACAGCTTTGTAGCCATGTTTCCAAATATTCCTCTCCTTTTCCCTCATGTCTAGTCACACTTTGCTCATTTCACTAGGCTCTCATCCCATAAACTGACTTTTATGTGAAGGTTTTTGTTTGTGTTATTAAATGACAATAATCCTTTTTAAGTTAAATCAATTTCTGATCTCACTGATCAAAAAAGGCCTTCTCTTAGACATGGACTCCAAGTGAAACAGTCATCTCAAATGTGTTGAGAGGAAATAATATTTCAGCAGAATAGAAATCTTGTGTGGAAGCTTTAGGAACTGTCTCTAAATCTGACAAATATGCCCTTACTTCCTCCTTCTCCTTAATGATGTTAATGAGACTTAGATTGGCTGGTGACAGTAAAAATTTAAGATAGTAATCAGGAGCTAATTCACATTCTATTTCATCATGCTGCTCTCCCCGTGGTAGAAAGGTCTGTTGCAGATTCAGAAGGTGTCAAATATATTGCTTGGATGGTTCTGAGATTTTTCCCTTCACTCTGCAGTTGCTTCTTTCACATCACTTTTGTTCTATCCCATTTCTCCTGCTCATTGCTCACTGATATAAACTCTACTTAACATCTGGGAAACTTCTCCAAGGCACTTCCTGAACCCTGGTATAATAATAATAATGAATTGTATATATATTACTTCTGTTTCTAAAATACTTGAGGATCTGTGCAAGAGCAAATGCCATGCCATCAAAATAAATAGGATGAAAACATAATAAATACACTGAATAAAATGCAAAGAGACTTGCAGGTGTTTGGACCCAGGGTCACCCAGACACATGTTTTAGCTCAGTGTAGATTGTAGCAGTCTGCGTAGCCATTAATTGAGTTAATCTTATTGCAACAGTTTCTACAATAAAGTTCAGGCTCCCTCACAAGTACGTGTTTATTTTGTACATAAGCATGGTCCAAGCTGCGAGTCCTTTCGAGCAGCATGTGTTCCATACACCTGCTGATCATAGGATCATAGAATTATAGACTATGCCAAGTTGGATGAGACTCATGAGGATTGTTGAGTCCAAACTCCTAACCCTACACAGGACAAACCCAGGAATCACACCTTGTGCTTGTGCTACTGCTGAGATATATATTTTTTCTGTTATTAATATGAATATTCACTGGTAAATCAGTGCTGTTTTAACCTCCCTCAACAGTCTGTGACTCTCCTGTTTATCTCTTTACATCTCATACAGTCACTGCCCAGCATGATCTTTCCTAAGCTGTGCAATCAACTTTCTTCCCTCCATGACAGATAAGTCCCAAGAATAAGCCAAGAATGCTCTTTTGCTGCATTATTTGGTAGACTTGTGTTTTCCTCTGCTAGTGTGATTAAATAAATAATCTGCACTTAGATCTCAGCAAAATCCAGTGGGACTATATGTCCAAGTTACTGGGATATTTTTTCAAATATCCACACTACATGATTGTTCTTACTTCAGCACTTGAAAGGCAGCCATGCAACTCACTTCTGAAACAATGATGAATAATCTACCAAATGCCTTAAAGCCTCCTTTCTGCCTCTGTAGTTTTGCATGGATATTATCCACCCCAGAGAAATGTGTTGTTCCTCAACTTCATGACGGCCCATTTTCATTTCAGATTGCATAGAGCTGTTTTCCTTGGCATTGGGACTGACTGCATGAATCATCCTGATCATGCACAGCAGGGCTGTCTGGGATGGGGTGTTTTTTCTTTCTTTTCCCTTCTTTCATCAAGACTGTACCATCTCCAGACTGACTGTGGTTTTAACAATTCATAAGCTTGTTCACATTTCCTTCGTAAGCATGTAGGTGACATTTAACTCACCCTAGTTTTAGCTGTTCAAGTGTTAGTACTTTTGCCTTAACTCATCATCTGGTCTTCCTCTGGAGTCAGCACAGAAACACTTCAGCAGCTTCACCGCACCTAAAGGGGACCAGAACAGTTACATTATACATCTGGTTTAACTCCTACTATCTATTTTGAGAGTCATTTTTGTTTGACACCTCTGTTCACTTTTTCTGTTTCATCACACCCTGGACTCTTGATGAACGTCTTTGTAGGAAGAATTACAAATGCACTGAATTCTTGGAGATCTGGAGAAATATTAAAGGCATAGTGAGATATATTGGTAAAAATCTTGCTGATAGGACTGTGGTAATTCACAGGATCACAAAGTCACAGAATCAGTTATGTTGGAAGACTTATGAGATTATCGAGTCCAACCTGTGACCGAACATCACCTTCTCAACTAGACCATGGCACTGAGTGCTGCATCCGGTCTTTCTTTAAACACCTCCAGGGACAGTGACTCCACTACCTCCTTGGGCAGTCCATTCCAGTACTTAATCACCCTAATGTACAACCTAAATGCACCAACCTCTCCTGGTGTAGCTTAAGACTATGTCCTCTCCTCTTGTTGCTTGGGAGGAGTCAGATTATTGCAAGGAACGCTAAGTTACCCCTTCAGCCTCCTTTTCTCCAGGCTAAACAACACCAGTTCCCTCACCACTCCTGAAAGGAATTGTGCTCCAGACCCTTGCCCAGCTTTGTTGCCCTTCTCTGGACCCACTCTGATACCTCCTGAGCTGAGGGGCCCAGAACTGGACACAGTACTTGAGGTGTGACCTCACTAGTGCCAGATACAGGGGGAGACCAGTGTGTTACCGCAGAAGTAGAACTTGCCTTTGGGAAATGTGGAATACCATAGCCATAACTGATGTGTGTGCTTTCCAAATATTTTCTTTGAATTCATATTTGAGAATTCAGTTTTGAAATACAAAAACTGTTGGTAAATTGGTATCGGAAATAATCTGGGTGAAATAGTAAGAAAATAATAAAGTGCATTTTAAAAAATTTCAAGTGAAAATGGAATGATGAAAATGCTGGATGGTTCCACAACTATCTGAATGATATTATCCCAAAGTCATATGTAGCTACTCTGAGGTTATTATGGAATATCTAATGAAGAAGCTGACAAACAAACAGGAAATATCATGTCATTAAAAAAAAAAAAAAAAGAATTACTTTATTTTGATTTATGCTCATGTTCATTAACTCATAATTCATAAATATTGACAGAATACAAACCTCCGGAACCTTTCTAAGGTTTAGAGTTCTGAGCTGGATAGAAAGGAGCTGGTCTCCAGACACAGAAAGAAATGCTGAGAATGGTGAGAGAAATTCAGACTACATCTACATAAGTTAGGCTTTTATGACTCCGACAAATAAGGGGCAAGTCTCTGTCTAACACAGCCCATACACTCTGTGCTTTGCGTGTAAGTTAATATTATGATATTATAATATTATGCGACATGAGTCATAGAATACACAACAATGCATTAATAATGCTTGAGCCACTAAAAATGCAAAGAAATCCCAACAGCACTGAAGTGCCTACCCAACATGATCTGCTTGCTATGCCAGCAAAGTGACAGGAGCCTCTGACCACTTCCCTGATGTCTGTTTTTGCAAGGACTGACATCAAATGGGACATTTCACAGTAAGAATGACGAGGTCAAAACCACTGTAATTTAGAGAAAGTTTTCTGACCTATAGGAACACAGATTTATGTTTATTAACAATTATGTGCGTTCTGGTTTGGAGTATGCTTGTTTGATATTGAACTTGCTGGTATTCTGCATTTTCTACAGCTGTAGATTTTGGCAATAGTCTTTCCAGTCAAATATTCTCTCAGCAGTCAGTGATGGATGCCTAGGGAAAAATTTGAAGATAGAATGAAAATGGAAGGTTGCTTCTAAATAACATTCCTTTAAAACAATAGTTTAACCTCCAGTTTTTGTTGCTTACAAACTTCTTGTGCAGAAGAAAATATTTTCAAAATTATTAGGTCTTGATTGTTTTTATTTATTAATATTTTTAGCCAACTTTTGAATACATTTTTCTTTAAGAAAGTTTTGTTGTCTCTCTTTTACCTAGGAATAGAGCTTTTAATCTTTGTCATTAAAGATTGTATAATCCTTCACAGTATGACTCTGAACCTTTGGTTTCTCTGCAATTTTTAGTTTCAATTTTTCCCTTGGACACTTAGCTCTATTTTGGTTTAGACAAAACCTATATCTAATGCCTTATCTTCTAACAGATAACTTCCTGAAAAATATGAACTGCTCTTCCTTGTGCTGCTCTTTCAATGTTATCATAAGCCTTTGCCTTGCCAGATTTCTGCCTGGTCATGTGGAGGTTAATTTATAGTCTTCCACTATTGCAGATGCTCTGGATCTCCTCTTTCCAGCAGCCCCAGCTGCTGGTGAGTGCTGATATCCTCTGGTGACACCTTGCACGTGGGATCCATCCATGGAGCTATTGTGATCTACATCAGAGAAAAGTCTGCAAACATAAGCCTCTAACAACCTTTTCTTCCATGTCTTTCCACACACAGTATAATCACAGCTTCCTCAGGGAAGGGACTAGATTCTTATCAATTTATTTTTTAGATTTATTTGTCTGTTATTGATTAGCAATTTCTGAAAATGTCAGGATAAGCCTACACTGGTAAGTCCACATTGAGAAGATCTAATTTGTCTTTGCTGCATTATTGATTATCTGCAAGAATTATCTTCAGGGACAGGTATCATTTCAACAGGTCTGTATAAACCATACTGACTCTAGATAGTTTTAGTTTGCTAAATATTTATTCTAACTATAAAGGAAATGTTTCCCAATTTTGTATTATACAATTTTTCATATTTTGTGGGCATGGTTAAGGTGTAAACTAGGAAATAATTGCTCATTTAATGTAAGAATAAATAACAACATTGTTAAAGTGAAGTTCAACCATTGACATTCAGAGCTGAACCTAATTCTTCTACTACTTCCATGTTCTGTAAATAACAGAGTCACTGTGGCAGGAAAAAGATATGACCAAGACACATTATGTGCATGTGTGCAAGGAACAAAGAAAACTTAAGTATGACACATAGACACTCATCTGTCTACATGTCAGGATTTTCTGTGCTTATTTGTAGCAATATATAGGCATAGGTAGAAGATCAGATATTTTATTATAACACCTTACTGCCTAGGGAGCCAATGAATATTTAGTCTCCTCTCTTCCTGTCCCTTGAAAATATGTTCTATAATATGGAAAGAATAGTAAATATAGAGATCCATTATATGATCCATGAGTCTACTACAAATTGAACAGACAGATTGCAGTTATAGTACAGATGTTCTCTTTATTGGCTAGAAGTCCAATAAAGGCAGCATTTTGAATTTTAAAATATAAATGTGCAATTTTCATTTGGAACATGTACAGAACCAGGTAACTGGGTGCACATGGAAATTAACTTTAAAGGCATTTCTATTTGCAAAATCCCCAGATACAGAGCATATGCCCAGAACTCTGGTTGTGTTCCATTTCAAACTGCCTATAAAATTGGAAGTATTTCCATAATTTTAAATTGCTCACATAACATAGGAGGGATTGGAATTACAGTTGCTGCTCAAATTTGTTTTTATAAGCACCTGAATTTGGAACTGATTCAAATGGCATTTTAGTATGCACTGGGTCAGGCCATGTTGATTTAATTTATAAAATGTATTTATCAAGAAAAGAAAAAATATAAAGACGTGGAAAGACTAATAAAATGCAAAACTAGATGGCATAAATGCACCCACCAAAAAAGCTGTGAAGTAAGTCAACATTAAAAGGCAAAACAGGACTTTGTGGGCTACTGATGCAAAGATTATGAAAAAGCTGATGAAAGATATGTGTCTTTCACTTCAGAAATACACAAAGCCATGTCAAGTGATCTTTTGAGTAGCTGCTGAACTGAAAATAATTTTTCACTATGCACACAAGACATGAGCTGGTCAGTAGCGTATACAAGTGTCAGCAAATCATAATTTGACGCATTCCTGTAGGAGCTGATTCATACTCAGTACACTGCTAACATCAGAGGCCCATTGATGTCGGTGCTTCATGTACTGCATTTCCACCCAAAGAACATGTTGATTTTTTTTCCAAAATGATATTTGAATATATGAATGATTCTGATTATTTAGTTCCCCACAATTTGGAGGGAAAAGAAATCAACATGAATTTATGTTCACCCTTTATATGGATTATTATCTAGTTGAAACTAGAAATCAGTTGACAGAGTCAGGATGTTCAGTTCCAAAGGAAATTTTATAAGATAGCATGTATCTTACTTTCTCCCCAAAACTATAATGGACTAGATTTTCACTACTCTAATTTTCCAGTTTGTGCAAGAGCCGGACTAACCAGTAGGATGTCTCATGTTTTTCATAAGATCTTAAGGAAGGTGTTATGCAATACACAAGAAGGAAATTGCCAAGCACAGAACTGCTAATAGTGCTTTCTGTAGCACCTGTAAGGACCTTTTATTTTTTCCAGCCAAGCTGCCCCCTGCCCCACATCAGTGAACTTTTTGAAACAAGGCTATAAACCTTTGTGCTACCTGGATAAAAGTAAAATCACCAATTGTAAGGTGTTTTATGAGCTTATATATGGACTAACATAAACTTCAATGAAATTTTCCATGGATGCTGAAAGAAATATTTTTAAAAATGAGATTAAGATTATAATCTGCTGAATTTCATCTCTTTCTGCTTATTAAAAAGAAAAGAAACAAACAAACCAAAAACAAACCCCATATGCTCAATTAAATCAAAGTAGGTATTTCAACCAATGAAAGAGCAGATTCAATCATAGAGTGAGAAATTACAAAAAAAGGGCAAATAACTGCTTGAAAAAATGAGAAAGATAACAATCAAGCAAGATCCAAGAAGAATTCAAGTTTTAGGAAGAAGTGTTCCTTTCAGGTATATGGGTGCCTAGAAAAAGATTTCCTGGAACTGTGCTCTGTGCTCAGAGAGTTGCATGGAAGCAAAGAAATCAGTGCAGTTCAGTCCTCAGGAGCTACACTAGAAGATTTTATTACCTTTCTATGTTTTAAAAGTGTGTACCTTTGAAACCTACATAGGTTAATAGAGATAGCAGAATCCTGGAGGTGCTGGCTATAATGTCAAACAACTAAGGCAGGGAAATGTTTAGGGAAGAGATGGAGTAACAAATACTAAAGTTATGCAGTTTAATAATTCATTAATATATGAATAATTATTGATAATGCATCATTGTCTCAAGCATGTGATGTGTGCCATCAGAAGATACAAGCTCATGAGAGGGCAATCCTGCTCTCTAAACTAATTTGTCTTCAGTAATACTATTTATTAAACTTCAACACACAGTTTGTTCACCTCACCTTCCTGTGCATCAGTTTGAGTGATTATCTCTGTCATAACTGAACTGTCTGGAAACAGAATCAAGAGGCAAATGGAAGCCAAACTAAATAGTGGCAAAGTAAGAACAGGAAGGAAAGCATCCATTAAATGTAAAATTCATTTAATGTAAATATGCCAAGACTCAAAACATATTTATCTATAGAAATATTTGTGAAAAATGTCATCATTATGCCTTGTGGCAGATGCATATGAGACAGAAGCAAAGGACCCTCCTCCAACACACATAAAGAAATGTAGTGTTTTTATCATACAAGGCCATCACTTATGCAGCTATGGATGGGTTTGGACAGAGGTGAATGTGTGTCACTCATTTTAGAATATACCTTGAAATACTTGTTCCTAGTACACACAATCTAAAAGTATAATGTTGTTAGATTATTTTGGAATGCTTCTTGAAGAAGGAAGCCAACATAAAGGATTTTCTAAAATAACTGTTCCTTTGAAATAATATTAATAATTTATAAAAATATTGGATTTTTTAATGGGATCGGTCTTTTTATTTTTGTTTGGTTTGGGTTGGATTATTTTGTGATTTTAGAAAGAACATATATAAGGACAAAGTGTCAAAATATTCTTATAAGGATGGAAAGTGTATGCCAAGGGGCTAATGTTGCTGAGCAGTTTTCCTGAGAGAACAAATGAACGAACAAGGTTTTCTGGTGATCGCTGCTTTGCAAAGTTTTTCTTACAATTTCATACACTTAAGGTCAAATCCTTCTAAGCATCCCTATCATGGCAGACTGATTTTCAAAGGAATTTGTCCTCTAGTGATGCACCAGAGGAAGCAAGTTGGCTTTCAGAGGTGCTCAGTGTGCTGTGTGCTCTCAGAGGAAGACACAGCATGGAGCTGATCTGAGTGTTTGCTGCAAACTCACTGATTTATAACTATTCTGTTTTCTCCATGAACCATTTCAAGGAAGAGAAAAACTGAGGCAGAAAATTGGAAGAAGAGACAGGTAAAACTATTGCTTTTGGACACAGTCTTGCTGGTGACACATTCTGTTGAGAGAAAACTGCGGGAGATTGCTCTGCTTCCCTTCAAACATTTTGAATATATTCTAAATGTAAAAACAGATTTCTCTTCTAACATATTCTTCTCCCTTGGTTAAAAAAAAATGTTATTTTATTTGGCACATTGGTAATCTTGTAAATGCCTCTATCTTGTTTAAATATTAGCAGACAGCTTATGTTTGAATAAAAGGACTTAAAAAAATCGTACAGAAAGGGAAAAATGTGGTAGGAGAAAGTAAAATATAAATCGTTAAAAAGGTCGTGTTTTTTGCCTTCATTACTGATTGTCAGCGGCTGACTGCTAGAGGCAACACCTTTATATGCCTATATGTCTAGAAGCATATATTTTTAAGTATTGAAAGCATGACAAATCAATGTATGTGTGTCAATACATACATACATATATGTTTGCACGCATATAAACAGTTGTTGATGTAAGTGCATGTAAATACAAATCCAAAACACATATTTTTGTAGTTTTCTACAAAACAAATCTGTTTGCTCTCTATCCACTTTGTGTTACCCTGTTAGAATCATCATATGCTCCTTCTTCAAGAACTCGATCTGGAAATTGGAAATATTGCGGCATTTCAAATTAAAATATTGAGATGATTTGTACAAGCTCATGATGTTTCACCTCACCCAAGCAGCACAACAGCCCTGGACTCTGGGGTAATTTATGTTTCCCCAGATTTTGTACATGTGAATAATTCCCTGAAATAAGCCATAGTCAATATGAGCAGGTGAAAACCAAGACAAGATTTAATCATGTAGGACTGTGACAGCAAGAACCTCAGTTTGGATGTGACTTTTATTTATTTTTTTGTTTGAATTTTTATCCATGTTGGTGGGAATGTGTGATGCACTTTTCTTCTGAATTACTATGGAATTTAAAATTACATTTGAAAACTTATTCAGGACAGAGGAGTTGAGGAAAAATAAACTTAAAAACTTTATTCACAATATGTGCAATTGTAATTAACCCCCTCTCCCAAGAAAACTCCAAACAATAAACCACAAACAAACAAACAAAAAAACCAAGACAAAACTTGGATGGAATTTTATGGAAGACATTATGCATTCCAGGACTGGTAGAGTAACAATCAAAAAAGGCATTTTAATCCTGCAAATTATTATTCTAACACTCATTTAAGCATTCCCTGAGTGGGTGGTCTAACTCAGTTCTAGCAGTGTATTCAGACTACTTGTATCAAAAAAAGTGAGTCTTGACCAAAATTCAGAAGACAAAAACATAATGCAAGTGTCAGCTACCCCAAGAACACCTACTTTTACATTCTCATGTTGAAGTCTGATGACTGTGTCACCACCACCGAGGGCTGGAAATTCACTTCTTGCCTGCACACAGAGATGGAGTTTGAGGTAAAACTGAGTACACAAAGCAAAAGCCATAGAAAGAGGAAAAATTGATTTTACCAGTCTTTGACATAATGTAGATTTTTTTTTTTTTTTTTTAGGATGTAGAGGGAAAATAACACACTAATTATTAGGTATAGTCACTTATGTAAGCTGAAAGTCAAGCAAAAGCCAAAGGTTCTTTTGGGTGTGGAGTTTAAACAGGTTCAACTGGTGTTAGAGCTGCTTTGAGGCATGAAAGAGTTTAAGAGTAAAGAAGGATTGTATGAGCTTTGGGAGACTCAGAACTCAATCACATTTACACTTTTGTAGGGGATGGAAAAGTAGTTGACTGTAGTTTAGGTCAGTCTCGATTTTAAAACTTTATTTTTACAATTTCATGATTTATTTTTCCAGGTGTTTTCAAAATTCCAGCTTTAAATACAGAAGCTATAGGAATCAATGGCAGGTTTTGACAGGACGCCTTGGCACTTTTAATGTCCTGTAACCACAGGAAAAATGAAATGTATCAATTTCCCTGTAATTTTCATGTGATAGTTCCCCAACATTTTGATTATTAGAAGTGCATGATACTCACTGAGGTCACGTGTCTCTAATTTAGAAATAAAATGAAATCAGAACCTTAAAACCAGATAGCTTTAGTCCTTTGCCATTCCTTTGATAGAAGAATATCCTATCATACTCCATTATACAATGTTGACCATCACAAGCTATGTCCAGGAGAAATTTCCTAAATGATCTCTTGATATTTAAAGATACCTTCATAATGTCATTTTCCCCATTATAAGGGCATGACCAACCTTTTGATTTACAAAGTCCCTTTAAGGACTGCTCCTTGCAATGTGCACTGATATTTCTGTATTTGACAGAAAATCTGTGGAGTTTTGTTACTGGAATTGTCATATCCATTATATACACTGGTGAATTGAAATAATGGATATGAAGACAAGAGTTGATTCCTCCTTTTTTCCTGAGTCTTGAGAGGGCAGGATAATAAATAACGTCTGATCATCTTGGGTGACATAAGATATTTACTCCTTTTGTTTGTTTGTTTTAGTTTTGGGTCAGAGTGTGTGCCCTGCCTCCTTTTTTTCCCCCTTTTTTCCTACCTTTAAAAACCAATAAAAATTATCAGAAATTTAAGGCAGAATCCACTGCCTATGCATCATTTTTCTTTAGTTTACACATTCACAATTTTTTCTTAGATCCTTTTAAAATATTTGCTGTTAGTATCTGCCCTTGTTCAGATTCTTACAGAAATGTACGCATTTGGGAAGATGTTTTCAATGACCAGAGGGAGTTTAGGAGAGTACTATATTAATTAAGCTTGAAAAGAGAATGTTAACTGCTCTCTTAAACTTTGGAAATATGATACAGGAACTCTAGTTCCCTTTGACATGTTTGATTCAATTTCAAGTCACTGCAAATGAGATTCTTACATGCCAAAAATGTACAGGACATCAATATCATCCCAGGACATTCAGCCAGTTGACAACAGTTCATGGATCAGTATAATCAAGAGTAAAAACATGTTTTTCAAATTTCTGTCAAACACATGTTGTCAGTAACTTAGAACCTAACATTTCCAATTAGAGATCTCTGAGTAATTATCTGCTTTGGGTTTCCCATATGTTTGTTTTAATCAGACTTTTTGTCTTAACGATGCAACAATGTTCCAATTAAAAAATTACACCATAAAAAATTATGCCTAAACAATTTGTTTTATTCTAAAATGCATGAGGGTCATGGATTAATAGATTACAGTGTGAAATATTGTTATATATGTATCTGACACACCAGATGAAAGACAAAATTGCAGTATTTTCAAAAATACTGAACTGGAACAAATAATATTTAGCTGAAGGATTGGTGATTCATTTTTTAGCTAATTCATCAAATTGAAATCAAGAAACAGAAAGGTAAATGTTGATTTCTTACTTGGATTTGTGAAAATCTATATGTATTTGCACCTCCACCAAAATGTAATGGTACAGAACAAGATGTACCTTTTTTCCTGTTTTTATTTTTTTTTTTCCCATCACTTTAGAAAGTGTTTTTCCACTAAACATTTTAGATTAAAGGAAAGGTTTTCTTCAGTTTGGTGCATGGCTACCTGAAGTATCTGAAAGCTGAGCTCATGTGCTTTTGAGAAAGGATTCTCAAAATTACTTAAGGAGCAACATTCAGATTCCACAAATTCACTTCAAGTTCCCCAAACCTATGGTTACTTTTACATAAGCAGGTGCCCAAACCACTCAGCAGAGCCCATGTCCTCTCCACCCTTTTGCTGAAGCCAGACCACTGCAGTTCTCACTGTAGGCAGGGATCCTGGGGCCAGTGGGGTCATGAGTCTCTTCTACCACTTAATGCCTTAGCCGCTTGGCTAAGAGGAGCAGACAAATGTGGGTTCCTAATGCTGATACTGCTTTTACACCCAAGAGAATATTGTCATTGACTCAAAAAAAAAAAAAAAAAAAAACCAAAAAACCCCAAAACAAAAACAAAACCAACAAAACAAAACAAAAAAAAACAACAAAGAAAATAAAAATCTAAAACAACACCAACCCCCCCAAACAAACAAACAAACAAAACCAAAAACAAACAAACAAACACAAAAAACCCCCACAAGTATTAAGACAAGGAGAAGCGTACCCCTTTTTTAGACCAACCTTCCCTCCATTTTTACCTTGGAATAAAATCATTTCAGAATTGACTCATTGCCACAGAACATTCTGATTTTGATGGGGCAATGTTTTTTGACAAAAAGATGCTTCACTGGACAGTTTTCTTCCTGCCATCTGTAGTGAAGAGCAAGTTGCTGTAATGTGGAGGTACAATCAGGAACAGAATGGAAAAGTCCTAACAGACTACAGGGCCCTGATATTATGGTATTGTTGTAACCTTTTCATGCGTGTATGCATTGCTGAATTTAGAGCACCTCAGGGAATTCCCCATTGTAGAAATTTAGGGCTAAGTTCTCATCTTACAGATGCTAAGGAATGATTTGTAAAAATAATGTGAAATCTAAAAAAAAAGGAGAGAAAGGGTTAAAATGCTCACATTGTAGCCTCAGTTCTGAGCATCTCAGTATTCTGTTAAGGTTAGAAAATAAGCAAACCATTGCAGAGAACAGCTGATGGGCAATCAGCTTTAAAGCCTGACAGGCTCTGCAGTCTGTTCCTAGAAATACATTTGGACACACGTCTCACTTCTCAGTCTGGCTCCAGACACTGGTGAGAGGCATGTGGATGAAATTAAGGAACTTAGAAAAAGAGAATGGAAGAGCTCCTTTGCAGTAGAAGGTACAATGGGATTTGTAGGATATTGTTTAAGAAAAAAGGCAAAAAAACTTTACTTTCTTATCAACTGGAGGCATGAAATAATAAAAAAAATCTAGAGGAATTAAGTAAACAACTACTATTGACTTCAAGGCAGGCTGAATGTTGCTTCCCTTAGGTTCTTGGATAATAATGGGCTTTATTTCCAATTGTTCTATTGCAACACCATTAATTTAATGCATGGAGAGCAGCCAGTAAGAAAATCCGTTATTGTCACACCAACTATGAGAAGCAATAGAACAAAATTCTGAACATTTATTCCAAAAACAGTCTGAAGCCCAAGCAAAAGATAACAATGACCATATCCTGATAAAGAAGGGAGAATTTCAGTCTGGTACAAATAGTTTCTGATAAAATATTTTACAAGATATATTCACAGGGAGTTTGAAATCCCAAAGCTGTGGAAAATAATGGCAATGATCCCAGTTTCAGTGCAAGATCCTTAAACCAGGGTCCAAGTTATCAAAAAATCTTAACTCTTGGCCAATTTTTTGGGTGATTTAATTACCTGCTAAACCTGAATTTCTTCAGTGTCTTTTTGAAATATCTATATATATATATGCTCCAAGAATATGGGTAGGACAGACCGACAGATGCCATTTCCAGTATAAAGAAATTAATCAGAACTCAGAGTCAACTGAGGTGAAACTTTTTCGTTGAGGATGAAGAAAATGAAGATATGTGTTTGTATTTCTAAATTTACTACATTTGGCTCAGAGGGAGGGGTTTTATGAGCTTCACAGCCTATTCAAAACCAGAAAATACGGAAAATCTCTCCAAGAAATTTATCTAAATGTCACATTTTCCATACAATTCCAAGAGAACAGAATAATTTGATCTTTAAAACATTATTGGAATACTTATAGGAAAAAATTCTGACCAGATCTGCTGATGTAAGTTAACTCATCTACCCTGATTTTGCTTACATTTTATTTCTTTGCACCAGATCTTTCCCAAATCCCTTTTAAAACTTCCTTTGATTTGCACAGGATTTGCCTTTTCCTCACAGATTCATGAACCCAAGAGCCCTGAAGCACATTCAATAAGATTATATTTCTTTAAAAAGTACAGATCAGTACCTAATGCAATTTACCTGTGAAATTTTCAGATTTTAAAGGAAAACTGTAAATAACATGATCACTTGGTTGTCTATAGTGTATTTGTTTCTATTTGATGGCAGGACAAAAAGACTCAGATAATGATGTCTTCTGTTTTCAAAAACTAATCACAACAGCTTTGTGGGCTGAGTAAACTTTTTATTGGTTATTGCTTTATCAGTTAGCAGGACATGAAATAGCCAACAAGAAATCACTGAGATTACAGTGTTGAGACTGACTGTATGAATTTATTTCTAGAGAAAATAAGGGGAGATATGAAAGGAAATTTATAAGGCTCACCTAGACATAGTCTGCAATAAAAAAATCTTATGCATAGCACATCAGAAAGCTCAAGAGTTCATAGCAATTTTGTCTGGGAACATCTGTAGCCGAGGACAGGATCACAACTGCTGAGTAATAATCCTTTCACATTAGTATTAGTTCATCATGAGGAATTTCTGGGTGAGAATTATATTTCTTAATTTGAGGCTTGCACTCTTAATATGTACAACATGCTTTTCTCAGCAGGGTTTGAAACGCCACAGTGGCTGATGTTTAGTTCAAAATGTTACTTATACCTACATTTTTATTTTGCAAGGCTGTTGTTGTTTCAAGTTATTTTTAGGATTTTTATTTCCCCAAGTAATTAACTATTGATTTTCTATCACAGTTTCATTTATTTTTCAAAAGAAAAGTTATCAAAGCTGGAGCTGTTGGAGGGTTCTGGGTGCGGCTCAGTAGAGACCAAGGACTGTGGATCTTTTGTATCATCCTAAAGATGTCTGAGCTTCAGGCTGTCTTGGTGTCCACTGATTTCACGATTTGACAAAAGAAGTTAATTTCATTCAGCGCAAATTACAGGTGCTGCAGTTCCTGTTCGCTTCCTCTTGCACTAAAGCTTGTATAAGCAGGGTTTATATTTCTTATTTATAAAAGACTTTAACACAGAGGTGAAATTAATAATGAAAAGTGACTTCTAGGGATGGAGTTGGCTTATTTAATCTTAAGAAAATAAGTCTAAAGATACATAATGGGGTGAGGTACAGAACCCTACGGGTACATGACTGAAGGATAAGAGGCAATGAATACGGCAATGAATACAAGTCTCGAAACAGAAATTCTTCCCATGTCATGATTTTTATTTTATTTTCAATGAAGAAGATGTTCAAATACTGGAAAAAACATTCAGTTGGTACAGACTCTGTAGTTTGAGATATTCAACACTGAAGTGATCAAGGTCCTGGGCACCTGCTTTAACTAAACCTCTTTTGAGCAAAGAATTGGATCAGGTAACACTGGAGTTTCCTTCTGGCATAAGGTGACTCTACAATTCAGACTTATCCATATATTCTAGGATTAGAGGAATTAATTTGCTATATATGAATGGAAATGTATGTATTTTGATGTTTTTGGTTTTGTTTTTGTTTTTTAATTTTTTTTTTCAATCTAAAAGATATTTTTTTATTATTATTCCTTTAGACTTATTTGGTTATGTGGAATCAAATGCTCAATTTTGTTTCTGCTTTCTAGATTTTTTTTTTAAATGATGGATAAAAACTATGACCAAATTAACGTGCTGGCTTCCAGTTCTCTATAAGCACATACAGGGTCCAGGACATGGGGTTTTTTTTTGCCATAGCCCTTTAAAGGAAGTATCTGGAAAAGGGGGTACTTTACAACCATTGGAAAATTTACAGTAACACGTTTCAGGTTTGTGATAAGTATTGCTTGTTCATTAAAGAGAATGAAGGTTAAATCCTTCAGGAAATGCTGCAGAGATGTATATTTTTAAAATATCCCTTAATAAAACCACAGAAATGTTTTATATTTCACAAAACATTTGTTGCATGACATTAACTGAAAGCAAAACCATCAAAGCTGTGGGAAAGAGGTATATGAGAATACCAACAGCGATATGAAATTATTTCACTTGCAAGGTTTCAGTTTCCAAATCTACCATAACATAGCAAAATGTGGAAAACAAATCCATCAACTGTGAATCAGTGGTTCAAAACCTTACTTTTCATTCTGGAGTTAAGCTAGATAAAGAGCAGGAGTAAAAGGATAGGAATAACTCCAGTTGCTTACAATTCTGGTTAAACACATCTACGGATTGTCAGTCACATAATACATCCAAGTGTTTCCTTTAGGCTTTCATTATTTTAGCTTGAAAAATATGTGAAAATATTTCATGGGATTAAAACTTAAAATCAACTTAAATATCTGAAACATTAATACTACCATGGAACTCTCCTAAGTGGCATTACTTCCTGAAAGGATCATTGAAAACTCTTACATTTCTCAAGCTGTGAGCAGCAGTGTCTGTTTTTCAGAAAATATCATGTTTAATGATATACATTTCTTTCTCATAAGACTCGGTTGGAAGGGACTGAGATCATCTAGTTCCACAGGTAGGGAAATCTACTAGTCCACGTTGCTCAAAGCCTCATCATACTTCGCCTTGAATACTTTCAGGGGTGGGGCATCCACAGCTTCACTAGGCAACCTATTCCAGTGCCTCACCAATTCAATATTCAATATTAACTAGCTCTTATTAATTTTAAAGCCATTTCCCAACAATAATAATAACAACAATCAATGCCAGCTCTAGGTTTTGGGGATTTTGATGTTCTCTGGTTTACAAAAGTCTACTACAGAAGTTCACTGCGTTGGATCTCTTGATCATACAGCCCCATTCATTTATCCCCCATGTTTATAATTTCTGTGTGCAAGATGATGGTCCAGAGCCCCATTATATCAGATCTAAGGCAATGTGGAATCTCCACAGAAAGCTTAGTGAGAAATGTAAAGGCAAAATATCTTTAGTGTATTGCTTATGGCCTCCTGAGAACTTTAAAAATAATTTCATTGTTGATTATTCTGACAAAGAAGGACACAGTGGTAAAATCAAGTTTCTAGTCTCATAGAGTTTGACTGTCTGAGATCCACCAGTGGCATAAAAGTGCAACATTGCCATCTACATTTGAACACAGTCACTCATAAAATACTGTCATCTTTGTCCAGCCTTTAGTTCAATGCCTTCATCTCCCCCACTGAAACAAAGTTCTCTTGGTGATATTTCTTTGTAGTTGGGCCATCTTTACACATTGGAAAGACTCCAATGGGTGCAATATCATGCTCCTCAAGATTTACATTTGAAATAGTTTAAGATTAAAGGAAACCTATTTAACTAACTATGTGACTGAAGACAAGTGATTCTGAGCACAGCAGGCAGTGTGGGAGGGTAAAAGACTGTGCAAATGAGTAAGTGATATTGGGAAATTCTCTGTGCTTTTCATATCTCTGCTTAGCATAAGAATAACTGATGCAAAGGAAACAGAAATCATATCATACATTGGAGGCTTGCCAGACAAATGAAGAAGAAGTCTAAAGCAGATTGACTGAAATTAGTGGAAACATGTTGATCTAAAGTTCTAAAAGAATATGATCATGGTTGGGAAACATATGTTTCAGAATTTCATCTTGGGGAGAGGAAGAAAAACAGAGCTTGAAACTCACTGGTCCACATTCCTCTTTCGTTGTTATTTATACCTGTGTGTAATTTAAATCAAGCACTGCTATCAAGTGTTTGATAAATACATTGATAAATACAGCCCAGGACAAGGTCCCCTCTTGGTGTGCTAAGAGCACCCAGGAACATTAAATATTGATCCTTGTGGTGTTTAAAGCCTTCTCTAGGAAGGTCATTAAAGATAGTGATTACTGAGCCTTGTGTTCCTAGCTTACAAACCTTAATGTCATTACTTGGCCAAATGCTATGGATGTTAATTATGTTAATTGAAGCTAATTGATCTTCAAATGAAATTGACCTATTCCCAGGTCACTGGCAATATGGTTCTGCAAGTAAGTGGTTCTTCACTCAGCCTGGAGTCAAACCCCCTCAGAATTTTTGTCAATTCAAAAACACTGATAAATTTCAACTCAGATTAGCATCTAAGTTTACTTTAGGAAAATATACATGATATTGGTTGTCTTCTCACATGTTATATGAGTTGCCTCTTGGAATATTTATGCCTATAGCCTGTAAAAGAAAGCACACTTTTAAAGGCATCAGAAGCTGAATAAGACAAAGCTTTACAATAAAGTACTGTATCAGAAAAAAAAAAAAGAAAAGAATTGGTTTCAGCCTCAAAATATTTGAGAATGAATCGAAAACAAGAGGTGGGCCTTGTTTGGTTTGGTTTTCATTTTTTTGTTTGTTTGTTTTTTGTTTTGTTTTGTTTGTTTTTGTTTGTTTTTGTTTTTACATGCTAACTTATTTTTGCCTCAAAAAAGTATTTAGTTGATAAATTATCTTCTAAAATCTAAACACAAACCAGTGTTTATTTCAAGTCAGACAACTTTTTCATTCAACATATAAATTGTATTTTTATATTTTGGAAGGAAAATTTGGTTTTGCCTTTTATAAAGTTACTCCAATCTCCTCGGCAGTTTAACAAATGTCCTTTAAACCCCAGCTGTTCCTGAACTGATTATTCTGTTGATTCTGTTCACTTCCATTACTTATACATTGATTCAATCCATGTTACCTCATTACTAAGAAAATTCATTTAAAGGGAAATATGAGTAGCTATTTCTTCTTGCCACTTCAGATTTACAAGAATTAACAGTATTCAACCCAAATATTTTCATCATGGTGGTAGAATTAGTAATCATTTCCATGAGTTAAAATTTAGCTGCTGACATAACAAGAGAGACTACTAAATTGTGTAAGACAAGCTGGGAAGATTTCAGCCAAATTTTTATTTAGTGTCACCTAGTACTGGGCCAAGTTTGTAATTAGTGTCACCTGATATAGTTGTGTTGGGTTCAGCACAGTTATATATATTTATTCTTGATGAAAAGGTTTTATTTATAGGACTATTTCATTGTGTCAAGCTGCTTAAGAGGTTCAAATGTAGACATTCACATATATATGTCTATACATATTTATATATGCACGTATGACTGTGTGTATCTTGGACTATGAAATGTTGCATTATTGCTTTATATCAGTGAAAAGACATTGTTGTCAATTACTTTTTTTGATGTTACAGACCATCCTTGTTATTTTTTTCCTTCACTGAGAAAGGCTTGAAACTGAGCTTGAAAGGCTTGAAACAGGAGCAGAAGTAAAAGAAACAATATGCTATATGTGTTGCTGGAATTCCTGTAAGCCGTTGCTTTGAACTCTCAAGGTTTGACAATATTGATTTAAAGCAACAGGCTGTGCAATGTCATGTCACGTATCATTTGCACTTTGTGTAAGATGATAGAGTGTGGACGTGTGTGTGTGTGTATCCTCTGTAGTTTATAAATCAGATTAAGTTCAGAAAAGCAAGCGTTAATTTCTGATGGCTGGGTTAAATTTAAAAAACTAACTGGACATCCAACAGTGAACACATTCCTGGTGAAAATATCAGTGAGTTATTAAACTATAAATTTAATCTTAAAAGTCTATGTTTCTAGTAATGAATACCAGCTTTTTGTGAGTTTTCGGACTGTTCATAAAATTCTGATCAGTAAAATGAACACTTGGAAGTGCTGGTTCTTGCTGACAGTGGAAAACAGAGGTGTTAAATATATATCATGGTACAATGAAATCAAGGAAAGTAAACTAAGGTTTTTTTTCTATAAAAACATAATAGAGCCATTTTATGACGGAAGCAGCTTACAACATATAATCACATTTTAAGAGCTGTTGCCAAATTATGTAAAAGCTCTGATAGAAAATTTGTTAATGATATAATATAGGTCTCACAGGCAGCCCAAACCAGTCAGAAATTGAGAGGGACACTGATTCAATATGATCCTATTGTTAATATTTTTATTACAATAACAAATAGTTGTCACATGCCTCAGGCTTGGGAAATGCCACAAGACTACTGCTGGGTAGTACAGGGTTGAAAGAACTTAAACTGGAAGAGACAAAAGTAGCACAAGACAACACCCCTATTTTATAAGATGCAGAGAGCTTGAGGAAGGCAACTTCTAGGATACCCAACTCCATGTCCCTGGGTTCTCCATACTGAAGAGGAAGAAACAAGTAACTACTGCAGGCAATTAATTGTTCTCTACATTAAGCCTTCAAGGTAAACTCCTAAGGGTGCATGCCTTGAAGGTGTGGAGGTGCTGAGCTGTGGTCTTTGACACACCCTGCATTAGTCTGATAAAAGGCTGGGTGGCTCAGGCAGGGCACACAACTGTGTATCCATATCACACACTGCTACAAGTAAGGCTTCCAGTTCTCTCAGAGATATCCTGTCCTTTGGCTTAGAACACCACCTGAGGCAAGAATGTGTTTTTCCTGAAACATTTTTACCTCTTGTGAAGTACTGAGGTATGTGTTAAATTAGAGAATTAAATCTGTCTCTCAAGAAAGTATGACAGTCACCTCCATGAGAGTTATTTTCTCCTTCTCTCTCTTAGTTGTTATTTTTAGTCATGTTTCAACAAGAGTTACACCTCTGTGAGGTTTATTGTTTGAAGATTTAGACATTGAGGGTATGTTTCATAAGTTCAAATCCTTTAAGTCAGATTTGAATTTGAGCTATCTAATCTAATGTCAGGATGGTCTGTGTGCTGAGTTATTTACTATGAAGGGAAAGTGGTTTGTTTTCTTTTTGCATGGAAGGATTTACTACTTAAGTAATTCTTATCTTCTCCTAAGGGTTTCTATTTTGACTATATGCACTTATTCACTCAAAGTTTTGGCTTTCTGTTTTCAGGTGCTTATCTTTTGCTCTTCATTTTGTGGAAAGTTAATGTGACTGTTTCAGAGGCTGTGAATTCCATTCTCTAAGCACCCTTAATATGCCCTATTATTTGAGATCCTCTGTTTTGTGGCTACTACTGCAGCCTCTAGGAAATACAAAAAACTCCTCCAGAGACATTACAACTTTACCCGGATCTCTAAGGTCTCCTTCTGCTCAGATTTGAAAAGCGTCAACTTATCGTTGCATGATCACATTTTGTCCTTCAAAGTATATCCGCAGAAAATTGAGTTTGTAGGACATCCACCAACCCCACTCACTACCTGCCTATTTTATACCTGACCCTTGGAGACAGTTTTTTTCCCTGAATTTAACCTATTCTTTCATACTACTTCCAGTATTCCAAATTCATTGCATTACTCTCCTGGAGAATATTTGATGTGACCTAGATATTAAAAGATGCCACTTTCCTGTAAAAAAAACCCACCTGTATTTTTACATGTAATATTTACATATAATATTTAAGTATTAATTAGTTAACCAGAGAAGAAAACTTTTTTTTCTGTTACAGAACTCACCTGAGCAAAAATAACTCTGGATTCTATTTCTTTTTCTAGCTAATAAATTCCCTGGTTTATATGAACTGGTTTGTAGAGCAAGGGCTAGAAATAAATCAAGTTATGGTCTTGAGCACAGTTAATATTTAACTATTCTGCATAAAGTGGAGCAGTTTCAACTGAAAAAAGAGTGTGGCAAGTTAAGTTCAAATTCCTTATAGCTAAAAAGAAACTCAGCCTTTCTATTTTCCTCATAAGTGTCCTAATCCCTGAGCTATGTATTAGTAGCAGAACCCGGGACTGCAAAGTCTTCATCAATATTCTGTGCATAATCTCATATTCCAAGTACACAGAAGAACACTAAGTGGACTCAACCCTCCTGGGTAGAGGGTCTTTGTGCGTGCAGTTGAACACAGCAGAGATGAGAGGACAAATGGAGTTGAGGCAGATTCTGATTCTTATTCTGAAGATGATTGTAATGTATCATTCTAAAAAGGAGGAAATGGACCTATAGAACTTAGAAATTTAGGAGCAGTTTAAGAGATGGTCCATGAAAAATTCAGTGTTCATTTTAGCATCTAAAGATTCAGACATATATCTCTTTGTGAATAAGGTCAAGAGCCCTCTTCAAAGGAAAACTGATCAGTGAAAGTATCTAAACAACTTAGCAAAATGGTTAGGAAGCTCCCAAATCACGTATCTGCTTTCAGAAACATCTTTCTTAGGTTATTCGTTAGGACAGTTTTGGCAACACCAGGAATTAAGGTCAGATTTTTGAATCTGAGTCTAGTGTATTAACCGTAACAGCAGCCTGTTCTCAGAGCTTGAAGTTCACAAATGATCATATAAATCAACAGCAACCGACTGGAGAGATGCCAGAGTAAACCAAACCTCAGAGTAAGACGGAAGAGAATGACTCAGTAAAAAAGTTTCTTATTCCTCTTTTTTCCACTTTTATCTCTTCAATTTTAATCCTCTTTGAATGTATATGAAAATAATGATATTACATATTGCCTCTGTAAAAGAAAAAAAAAAGAGTTATTCTGACACAGCTGTTTTATTATTTCACTATGTTTCTCTTGATAAAATCTGATTTTTTTTTACCATTAGCACCAGTGTTAATGCTAAAAATGTTTAAAACACATTTTCTCTCCAAGAAGAAATGTCAAAGCTTTGCAGACCTTTCCTTCCTCATTCCCTGCTGGGTCCTGCTTATACTATAAGACTCCATATTCCTGGCAATATAATTTGATGAATTTGATGTGTGTAATGACTACCTAACATAAGACTATGTTCTGTTTCTCTGATTTCCACATTATCATTTAGAAACTCTTACATATTGTACACTATATTGGAGTAAATGATTAATCACCTGACTAAAGACTGTGTTTTGCAGAACCAAGTTCTTTCTCTGTGATATTAAAAAAAAAATTTAATCTTAAAATTTTGATTTTACATATATATATATGCACACATATATATACTTACATACGTATGTAAGGAAATCTGTGGGAACTGGTCTTATTCTCCGTGGACAAGAAAAGTCTGGGAAGTGGTGTAGCTGAAATTTTCAGTGTTAATAAAGGGAGATGAGTGAAAATATAAAGCAAACTCAAAGGGTGGGCTTTTGTTATTATTACTTAGAGGGGAAAACTAAGGGACTAAATTGAAATATTAGGTAACAATGAAGAAAGGGGGACTTGGGCAGGGTTGCTTCACTCTCAGAGAAAGAGACATATGGAATAAGTTACTAGTGAAGGTAACTGAAGTACAGCCTCACAGAGATAAAGGGATACCTAAATCTGTTTCTGGAAGGGAGGATTGAAGAATAGGGTGAAAAAAGCAAGTGGGGTGGATTAAGCTAAACTATGCCAGGACAGGCATGTCAGAACATATGAACCTCTTCTCTCTCTGTAATTCTACTGCTTTATTTTCTTTTTTTGCTTTATCAGCTCATAATATCAGATTCATACTGTCACTTTAACTCTTTCATATCTATGAATTTCCTCTGTGTTACTCAGTCCCCAGTGCATCAGTGAATTCTGCCAGGTACATTTAGACACTCAGGACCAGTATAATGTGTGTATGCAAGAAGTGTGAAGCAAGTGACAGACAGCTAAGGTGAGATTCTTCTCACCTTTGAGAGTATAAACATCTGCTGTTGAACAGGTGCTTTCTTTGCAGTAACTGGACAGAAAAAGATGTGTCTTAACAATGCATCTGAAGTATTTCAGTAGATGAGATAATTTGGGACACAAGTTTCTATTTCTCTTCACTGAATATAGAACATAAGAAAATTCACACAGACATAGAAATCTCATAAGAAAATTCACACAGACATAGAAATCTAAACTTCAGAGAACAGTTATTCACATGAATTGACACCACTCTCAATGCTATGTCAAGGAGCAAACCCATTTCTACCTGGGTTATCTAAGACCATTTCAGCAACTCTGATCGGGACTGCGATTCAGAGATACCCGAGTAAAAGGACTTGCCTTGAAACCAGTCAGTATACAAATTGCTACAACTTAGAAGAGTTTGATGACTTTAGTATAATGTTACAATGTCTTTATTTGGCTTTAAGAAAAATAATTTCTCTGGGTAACACTCCACTGGGTTGTGTACATGTAAGCTGCAACAGAAATTAAATCTGTTCACCAGAAATGGATAACACAAAGAAATAGGTAAGAAAATCCAGTTTGGATAAGGCCTTGAGCAATCTGATCTAGTGGAAGGTGTCCCTGCCCATGGCAGGTGGGGTTAGGAATAGATGACCTTTAAGGTCTATTCCAACCCAAACCATTCTATGATTCCATGAAATAATACCTGACAGTGTCCGAAGATTCTTCCCTGTGAAGCAGTTTGACTTTATACTCAACTCTTAAATATCTGAGAGAGGGATTACAGTCAACTGCTTAGGTCACACGGCTGGAAAATTATGGGACATATGGACATAGCACAAATACAAGACAATGAGAAATACTTGCTTTCACATATACTTGCTTACACATTTATCTCTATCTGTAGATATAACCAACTTCAAAGGGAGAATGGTCTCAGCTGTTTACCAGATCATTTTTATGCCTGATCTAGTTATCTCATCCTCAGGGCTCAGTTTAAGATTCCTCTCCTGGGATGTGCTGGAAATCCCTTGTGTAAATCAGATAGATGAGTAAACTAAGTCTTTATATTCCAGCTTCTAAGCAGTACTCTTACACAGTGGACTGCTGAATTAAAGAAAAGGGAATAAATTAATTCATCTTGAACATGTATCTTGTCCAAATCTTTTCTTTATTTTGCACTCAGTTGAAAGTGCTTGGGGTTAAAATCCTAGGCATATAAATGAGGGGGGTTTTGTAACTAATAAATTCTGGTTTTGAAGATTAAATGCTGGTTTGAAAAATAAAACATAGTTTTTTAGAGCAAACTTAATCTAGTAACACTTGTATTGGGATAAATTATATTAATGGGAATGCTGTGGATAATGTTAGCTGAGCACCATAAGAAACTGCGCATAATGCAAAGCTTACTTTAATTAAGGAACTTATCACTCTGCAATTTCTACTGCTATTTTCCCCCTCAAGAGGAAAAAAAAAGTGAACAAAAATATTTCTAATGAAAATATGCTGGAAAATTATCAGTCCTTTTTATATATACTTATAATGAAGTATATAATTTCTTAAGTTTTTCACATCCCCAGTTGCATCCTTGCAATTTTTAAAATTCTATTACCTAGATTGCATTACTACCTCTGAAGAACTTTAAATGGTTCTTTCAGACATCACAGAAATCACTGCAATAGTATGAATGTATTTCAAATGGATTTGTGAAAATTAAGAGACAACCAAATACCTTTCACCTCGAAATCCTACTGGATCACACATGTAGTTTTGCTACTTTGTTTAGAGGCCTGGTTTGATTTAGCATGTGCCACTGTGTTCTTTCATTGTCTGGAGAAACTAACAAATGGTATAAAATAATTATGTTCTGTCATTTCTCTTCTCTTACCATATTCTCTTACGTCATCACTGCAATGCTCTTACTAAGAGCCTTGGCTGCATTCCACTCTAAGTTCTTTCTTAATAACTTCATCTCTAGGACTACAAAGATTCATAATCAGTTCCTACCCAAGTGCTGAAATTAATTTTGTGGAAATCCATCTCTGTATGTTACAATGTTGGCTATTGAAGCAATCTTGAAAGCAGACACCATGTGGGGGGAAGGAGAAGAGCATGGAGATTAAAAAAAAAAAAGACAAAAAAAAAAAGAAAACTTTGGCCCCAGCTCAGAGAAATCAAGCTGTGTTCTGTGACACACTCTAAAAAAGAGGGTGGTCTCCTCCCCACCAGAAGTCATGCAACAGGAACAGATACCCTCACCAAGTTGCTGCCTGTGCAGTTCTGTGCTTCCTTACCTTAGAGAAGAGATACCTCTCTTGAGAGTATAAGAAGGTGAAAAGTTTCACAGTAGAATCTCTGAAGGCTTCCAAAAACATGGATATCTACTGGGAAGGCTCAGTGATTTTAATATCAAACTTGTCTACCTTGTTCAATGAAGAGTTCTGAAATGTCTTAAATTAGGCACCTATAGCAAGTCTTTAAACTCTTTAATTTCTTTAAGGTGCTGTGTCAAGTCTCAGAATAGGGTGTGTAGAAAGCTGTGCTTGTCTTAGCAATCATAGAGGACCATATGAATATGCTGAATATATTTACTAGCAGTGGTCTACAAGACATAATTGGAGATTTGACCTGTTTTCAGTGTTTTCTTACATCATTATATTAGAAAACCATCTGGAAGCTGTTCCAGATTTCTTGTCATTTCAAACGCATTTTGAGTAACAGCCATTTGGGTAATGTAACAATTCAGGTTAATCCATGACTTCCAGACCTATGCTGGAAGAAACAGGAAATATTAAAGAGCATAAGATGCTAGTCAACATTCACTACTGAGCATGTGAGTGATGCCTTCATCAACTGAAGCTTAACATTAACTGAGAAACTCATAAAAAATCTAGAAACAGTCTTAATTTCACATTACTACTGGATAAAACACTGATGATGTGCAGATGATTGAAAAGAATTGGGGAAAGACAGTCTTGACACTCTTGTTTCATTTAAGGTCCTTCTTTTTTCCTCCATGAGTGGTGGTGTCTGCGCAATAATCTGCAGGTAGCTCTCTTCACACTTCTCTGCTTATTTCCCCAGCTGGTCTTGACACTACAAGTCTGTATTTGGTAAAAACTCATGGTCAAATGCCAATCTTCTTATGAACACATACACGCAGGCATAGAGATGAACAAATGAATTTTGCCTATTAGCTTATTGATTTGGAATATAGTGGGTTCAGGACAGAAAGAAGGCCATTGTCTTAGTAAATGGTACAAAGGGCAGCATTTTCCTGCTCTGTTTCTTTCCATAACTAAAATGAGCATTGGATACAACGCAAAAAAAAGTGTTATCATTCACAGCAAATGTTTCAGTCAGCCAGAAAATATTTAGTGTCAGAGATGTTGCAGTTTACATTGTTAATAATATTATTAAATTTTAATACAGAAGTGGTCAAGTCTTTTTAAATATTTCATTCCTCATGAAACTGTGCCAGGCGCTGACACTGTCTGCCAGTGTCCAACTGACACACTGCAGTGCTAATAAATGGGGCACTGTATGTCTAAGCTCCCTAGCTGAGATATGACATTAACTCTTGACCCTCAAATGAAAAGAAAACTCAGTATCCCCTGTTACTATTATAAATGTTGACTTTAGTATTCATTATTAAAGAACACATTTTGGTCTCATTCCACACTGCATCACTCGATGTATGGATCTATAACAGTTTTCTCTGGTACTGTTTCTTTTCACTTTGTCTGCATCTGATAAGTCAGAAACCTTGGGGACTGAACCAAAACACAAGCACGGCTGAAGAAACAGGCCTGGGAATTATTCTACTTCGTCTCATGACACCATGCTTGTGCCATGTTACAGAGTAATACAGCCTTTATTTTACAGCATAGGAAAATGTGAATATTGTTTTATGTGCCATACACAGAGTATGCACAACCCCCCCACTGAACTAACACACTGGTTGATATGTCCTAGGCCTTCTTCTGGGCCACTTCATAGTCAGGATGAGCTGTTGTAGTTTTCAGTGATGAACTTCTAGCTCAAACCACTGAAAACTAGGCTTGTCTGATTCAGAGTTTGTTACTTCCCTCTCTAACACATAACACAAAAACATGATTATTAAATACAACACTCAGATGCAAAAATTTGCATAATTCTTTCAAAAGTACCAATTTTGAAATTTAGAGTAGAAAATGTCATTAAATTAGACCTGCCCCTGTTGCTTCATTACATAGCATTAGTAGTTTAATCTATGAATTGCAAAATTACAGGAATTACTTGCAAAAGCTCTATTTTTTGGTTTTCCTTGTCAGACAAACAGACACCAAAGACAACATTTTTCTTTTGAGAGCAGTGGATGTTAAAATTTTGAACTAGAAGGGTGTGTTTCAGCAACCAGCTTGAGAATGTTAATTTTTTTTGTTTAGGACTACCTTTTTATGAATGACTTTATCATGCATAGCAGGGACTGTCTGGCTGCTGAATTGCTGTCCTTGGTGGCATTGCAGAGAAAGAGGCTAGAGTATCTAAAGGGTAAGTAATATGTTTAAGTTAAACCCAAGTTTTTATTGTCTCTTGATTATTTCCGTCTAATCTCAGATGAGAGATAAACATAATTAGGTTTCTACTGAACAAACTTGTAATGACCATTGCTGTACTTCTCAGCTGAGGCCAGACTTTCATTATTTTGTTCATCTCCTTGTTGCAGGTGGTACTCCAGAAAAGGCCAGGAAACATGAAGAAAACTTTTTACTCTGTCGCCAAAGGAATGTGCTTAAAAATCTCAGACTGAACTGGGTTAAATGTTTAGCCAAGAAAATACTCTCATTTTGCTGTGACACACTTCTTTTGGTACCCCAAAAGAAGGCCATCCTTGTGTGCTAATCAGGCTGGAAACCCAAGCAGACTCAAAAAATATCACCAAGAGCATGTGCAGACCAGCTACACTGGCTCACCTGCAGAATAATTGCATTGATCTATGTAATTTACTGAGGCATTTAGAAGGTGTTTAATTGCACTACATAAAACTAAGGCTAAAAAGGAATATTCATCACCCATGAATTTGTGAACTGGGCTACTGTGTTTAAATGAAGTTTCCTCGTAACTTATGCTGAGTTTGAGACACTATAGAAAAGACTGGTCTGAAAGAATGCAACAAATAAATGCAACATGCCTGAAAGTGGCCTTTCCCATAATACATAACTTGTCTTCTCTAAAGCAAAAAGACAGATTCTTCTAGTTCATTATGCTTATTTCTAACACTGAAAAGACTGATCCATGGGAGCCACACCAGACAACAGTAGCATTAGGGCCAGGACACAGAAATGCATCCAGGCTGTAATAAGCTGACAATGAGGAAATAAATGACCCTGGAGAGGCAAGTCCTCAGAACCATATGATTCTTACACATCCTTGCATATAGAATTTGTATGCAATTAGCAGAGATATTCTAGGTGTTCCATACCTTTATTTTTCCCCCCCTGTATGCTTGAAAAATGACAATACACTAGCAGAAATTTATCAGTGCCACTGAGCCAGATTGCTGCCCTTCTAACCAGAAATTAGTCCCACTAATGTCAAAGGGCTGATGGATGCCTTCAACAGCAGTAAAGAGTTCACAGCCTTGCCCACAGAAATAGGCTCTTAAATCAGAGCATGTTCTTATCTTTGAACCTTGAGTATCCATTGACTCTTGGACTGTTCCTGCTCATCAGCTGAGAGCTATCTGGGTCTGCAGTTAGCCCTTACAATTACAATTCTCAGGAGTATTTCCCCTGCTGTCATTGAATCTGTCACAGATTATTCTTCTGGGCTTTATATGGCCACGGAGCTGGTAATTGCTCTCATGCAGACTGCAGAGGCATGGGTGAAGATTGCTCCAATATGAGACAGAGCAGCTCAGCAGAATACAGCTCTGCTAAAGCATTGAACACCAAAGTTAAAACATTCCCTGACAGGGATTTCCTTGCCAGCGCACCAAGACCACAGCTGGCCTGACGCTCTGTTCACCTGAGTCCCCACCTTCCTGTTTCTACCTCTTGTCCATATCATGAATTCTTTAGTTAAGGGAATAATGTTCTTCCCTTCTTTATACAGCTGAAGAGCACAGGGCTTTAAACATCACACAAATTCAAATGGCGAATGTGAATGATAACTTGTGAATATGTGGCTCTCTATCACAACCATCGAGAGTAAAATTGCAGGAACCTGAACCCATTACACATCACAGAGGAAAGGGCATTAATTTTTAAATTATTGTATCTTTACATGAACTCTACTGATTTAAAATGTCAGCCTTCAGAGTTTCTCTACAGAAACCTTTCAATGTGTAATTTCACCTTTGCAAATGCAGTTTGGGAGTTTGTGAACCAGGGTCACTTTATTCTGCTGAGTACAGCTAAAAACCATAACAAAATATTGGAGTGTTACTGCAGTCTTGCTCAATTATTTTGTATTTCTTGCAGCTAAGCGTAGTGAATCATGTAAAACACATTGTTTTGTTTTGCTTTGGAAGACACACTTCTTACTGAATGATGTGTGCAAAAAATATGTTGGAAATCAATACATTATTCTGCAATGGGACTCTCTTTTTGATGGGAGCTTCTAAGGGGTACACTAATACTGGCAATAAATAACAAGAAAAAAAACATCATACAAGCTGGTTTTAGAGGCACAAAAATATCTTAAGGGAGATGAAGTACCTTCATGTATGTTCAATATTTTGCTCTCTCCTGTCATTGTGAATTAATGACTCTGTCAATTAGGAATTGGACTGAGTCCACCAATTCATGTCACAATATAGTCTCCTCACATTGATGAAGACAACCAAATGGCCATCAGATATTGGCTGATTTGTAACTGTTAATAGAGATGAAGAGTCAGCATGCCCTTCATTCCAACATGAAGAGTCTCATATGCAAAAATGGAGATAAAAGAAGTAACCTAATGTGTTCTTTTTCTTCTTTTTTCCCTGCGAGATTTTATTTTTCTAATAGCCAAAATAATAACCAGTTTCAACTTGTTTTACATAAAATTCATCCACAATAACAACATAAATTCAATACAATAGACCACATAATTATTAATAAGTGTTCAATATTTGTGTGGGGTTTATTGCATATAACACAGTTAGAGTGAGGATTTGTTCTAGTGAAGTCTAGTTCTCCAGCCATTGTTCATTTTCTTTATACTAAAGCCACTTAAAATCTGATTTTGAAAATCCTGTTCACATCAGTAATGCCTAGATCTGAATGTTTTCCATATGAGGAAAGAGAAAATACATTAGGATTCTTAAGCTTGGGAAAAAGATGACTGATAGGGGGAAATGACAGAGGGCTTTAAGCCATAAACTTCATGCAGAACGTGAACAGAGTGAATATTCACTCCATCTTAAAGCACAAGAACTAGCAGACATATAATGAATGCATTAAGAAGTAAGTTATACACCAAAGTGGAGTATTTTTTTCCACACAACATATAATTACATTATAGAGCTCATGGCCACAGGATTTCATGGAGGTAAAAAATATGCATGGTTCTAAAAAGGAACAAATTAATGGAAAGTTAATCAACTGGTGTTACTAAACATGACTTGCCAGAAAGAAATTTGAATCAGGGAGTTCTGAAACCGCTGATTACTGAAAAAAATCGCTAGACTGAGATATTTTGGATATGCCTTTGTTTCTTTCCTCTTTGACTACATGTCTTCTACTGCTGAGTCTCAGAGAAAAAATGGTAGATATGGAGGAGCTTGGTCTGATAGACTTTCTCCCCTCTTCTCTAAATGTCCCACAGGATGTCTATCACCTCATCCATCAAACAGATATCTACTATATAAATGCCTATGTGAAAGTCCTCTTCATAGTCTGATAGGAACAATAAAAACTCCTGGAGTACGGAAGTTTGGACTGTTTCAGCTGTCTGTGTCAGAGTGGAGTGAATTGAACTGTAAACATGCATATTCTCACCCACCAACACTAAAGAAAACATATATCTATGTTAACTGGGGGCGTGTATTATATAGATTTTGTCAGATATGTGTGAATCCTATATCTTTATGCAGAAGACAAACAGAAGATTTTATTCTAGCCCTCATGTTTGTGCTTTATTCCATATTCAATCAGTGGAGTAAGTTACTACACAAAATGAAAGAAAAATGATCTGTCTCAACATATTACTCTTCATCAAAAGTGTGTAATAATAAAAGAGTCCATAATCTGGGCCCGATTTTTATAAACGATCTACACATCATCTTCAGTCCCATTGAAATTATTGGATTTAAGAACGTGTGTAAGATCTCTACTGAACTGGGACCAGAGTGAAATATGGTAGAATAAAAACCACCAAAATATCTGGGACATTGAAATATAGTTCAGTTCCATTAATAGCAAGTCTCTGTTTCAAGTAGAGTTGATCTGACAAAAGAGAAGCAAAATTACTGCAGTATATAAAAAGGGTTTCCACTGTGCTGTTAAATTCTGATATAAATTATTAAATCCCACAGAGATTTTTTTTAGATCAAAGGAACTTGGTACTTTCAGTATGTAGCCGCTTCTACAGAGAAAAGAAATTGCCAAATATCCTGCAAGGCAGATGTGAAAATATGATCTTTTAAAGCAATTGTGACTTGTTTTTTTTTTCCTTTCTGCATACAAAAGCTCATTGGATGCACTATAGCCTGCTACAGAATCAATATTAACACCTACGGTGTGCTTCAAATGCTAGGTATGGGCAGGTTGCAATGTTGGAGTGAACTGGGGAGGCACCAGGAGGCACTAACAGTCTTTTCACACTACATTGTTACTTCTTCTAATTAACCGTTTAACCATTTCCAGGTGTCCCTATAAAAAGACATGCTGCCATTTTAAAGACATATCGAGGATATAAACTTCAATCCTCAATTTCCATGAAAAAAAATTGACCTGTGTCTCTAATTTATCAACCATGCAGACACCAAATCTTTCTCAGGGGAAAATATATAGGATCATAGAATAATTAAGGTTGGAAAAGACCTAAGATCATTAAGTCCAACCATTAACCCAGTGGCACTGCGTGCACCACTAAACCATGTTCTCAAATGCCATATCCATGCACCCTCTGAACACATCCAGGGATGGCTATTCTACCACTTCCCTGTACAGCCTGTTCCAATACTTGACCACCCTTTCAGTGAAGAATTTTTCCCTAATATCCAATCTAAACTTTCCCCGATGCAACTTCAGGCCATTTCCTCTCCTCCTGTCACTTGTTAACTGGGAGAAGAGACTGACCCCCATCAGGCCACAACCTCCTTTCAGGTGGTTGCAGAGAGTAAGAAGGTCCCTCCTGAGCCTCCTCATTTGAGATATTTTATTTTTATGAATTAGCAACATTACAAGAAAACATTTTTATACTTTCTGCTTAACATAAACCAAGGGTAAAAAAAAATTTAAAAAAAAGTCAATTGACACTGTGAAGAGGGACCACTCCATTGACAACCTGGAATTTTGTCTTCTAGTCTAATTTTCTTCAATTAACATTTGCTGGAAAACACAAAATAACTGAGGAAACAAAATCTGTGAGTCCCTTTTTCTTAAGAAGTCCTGACCATTAAATGACACAGTTACATTTTATTTATTTTCCTCTAACCCACTCTTGAGGACAGTAAATCTTGTATCCATTTCCCCATTGGAGAGGTAGGAAGTGCCTCTGCCTTCCCACATTAACCCTCTTGACATAAATTCTGGTTGTCATTCCCCCTCCTGGGAGTGAGGAAATATGGGTCTGATCCCCAATGTTTGAGGAAGGAAGGGAAACCAGTTTCCTCACTTCCTGTGAGAGTGGTCTAAGTGGTGCATTATTATATTAAAAGCCACCTCTGCAATTACTTACTGATGCAATGACCACACATTAGGGTTTGTCTCAGGTGGTTTTTGTAAGAGTCATCATCTTTCTACGCATTAGAGGCACTTTAATGGGCCATAGGCTGTCAGTCAAAGGCTCAGATGGGGAAGTAGCTTTTTACCTCAATACTGATTAGGTTTAGAAAGAAAGTAAACACTCAGGCATCAGCTCACACTCCTGGTTGATTCAAGATGTCCTGAATCAATTGATTCAATATCCAAAAAAATTGATTCAATTTCCAAAAAAATTGATTCAAATTCCAAAGTTCTAAGTGTTCTACACATACACCTACCTAAAAAAATTTGTGCCCTTTACGAACTGGAAGAAAAACCCACACAGGATAGCCAGTCTTTTGAAAAGCTCCAAACATATATGTTATTAAACCCAAAATATCTCTGAATTTCTCAGTTTAGGGCTGTTTCCAGCTAAAGCTGAAGTAGAAACAGACCCCAAAAGTCAAGTAGAGATTCACCACAGAAATGTGGGATTTAGAGGCATTGGCATGAAGTTTATTCATACTGCAGTTTTCAGCCTTTGTACTTCAGCTTCATTTATGTCCTAACTCAAGTATCTAAGAATGAATAGAAGGCAAATTTCTTTGGGAATCTGAGCTTTACTTACCAAGCCAAGCACTATGTTTGCCTTGCATTGTTCACCTGCAGTACTTGAAGAACAGACTAAGGAAGAAATTGTCCATCAGGAGCAAAGTACCAGGTTATACATATCTGTGCAGGGTTGATAGTTCACTGGAGAGCTATGGAGCTGAGATTCCGCCAAAATTTTCTTCTTGCTCTAGTTATTCTGAGCATGGATTCACAGATCCAAAAGGTCATGAAGGGTCAGGGGACAACCTCAAACATAAGCTCCTTTATATTTCTCTACACTCCATAAACTCTAAGCTTGCCTGATGACATCTGGCACATCTTACTGTACAGAGGGTCTCTTCTCTCAATACTATATAAAATTACTAGTCCTCTTAAACGTGTGCATTTGTAATGTCTGAAAATCATTCTTGCTTATCTATATGTCTTCACCTAAACAATAATTCCAAAAATCAAGTCCTACATTTATTCAAGGCACTGAACTTGCAAAGCATAAAATTTCTAAACTGGGAATGTTGGCATTTCTAAGGTCAGCAGCAAAGATTCGTTTGTAAACCTAACTGGAGTTTTGATTTGCTTCAGTGCCATACAACAGTTTGGCTTTTAAAGCATCAAATTGCTTTTTTAGTACATTTAATTAAACTTCTAAGACTGCTTGGCAAGCTTAAATTCCACTTGTTGCAATCAGCAGTGCGGTGATTATTTATAATTTCATGAAGATTGCTTCCATCTGTACTTCAGTGCAATTAGGGAGTTTATTCATAATTCATTAATTTTAAAGACATGTACATAGAACATGATTCTGTGCTCTAACTTTATGTGTTACAATTTAATGACACTTAAGAATATCTGACAATTGACAATGTTTAAACAAAGTAATGATTTATAAAAGCAGAATCAAATTTAGCAGCCAGAATTAGAATTGGGCCTTGTGTCTCTGTGTTTCATGTTTGGTTTTGGAAAATACAAATAGAGTAATGCCCTTTTTCAAGGCTAATTGATACATCTGTGCCTTTGTGATATGGATTTAAGACAATTTCTAAGTATTAGAAAGTAGGAATGTAGGGAAAGGATGAGAAAGAAGAAAGGTAGATTTGCTCACTACTTTTTGTCCAGGAATTCTTGCAACCTCTCAAGAATCCCAACATTGTGCATGATCAGCAGGAAGAGTTGATGAATATGGATCTAGTCTAGCCTGATAATTCCTGTGTTTTCTAATGGGTAATATCAGCTGCGATGCAGAGATAATCTATACTTACAGTAAACTCTGTAGGCCAGGTTAGGTGGGATGCTGAGAAACCTGATCTAGTGGGTGGCATCCCTACCTACAGGAGGGAACCGAAACTGGATGATTTTTAAGGCCCATCACAACACAAACCATTCTATGATTCTATGAAGTATTGGTCAAGATTAAATAAGCAATTTTTATAATACAGTCAGAGATTTAAAAAAAAAATCACCTTGAGTTTCACATAACAACTGAAATATTACTTTTAATATCATCTCATATTTAGTGCATTTTCTCTTAGGTCATCTTCAGGAAAATAAACCAGAGTACAACATTTAAAGACTGAGAACTTCAGTCATCGTTAGAGTGAGTGGCAAGACACTGAGCTTCTGATGCAAGTTCTTGACTAGATGCTCCTCCATCTGCTGCTAAGGAGCAATGTACAAATAAGATAAAATTATATCAAACTTCTTGAAGAAAACAATGTCAAATGATGAAAGTGATCAACTTCCTTTTTGTCAGATTCAGCTTGCAGTGTCCACTGGCATGCTGGAAAACCAGTGGTGTTGGTTGAATGCTTCTTATCCTTTACCTTGCAGAACTTTGCTATTTGCCTGTTTTGGAGCACTGTGGGCCAGGTTTGCAAGGGACCTAAAGTTTTGTGAATTTTCTTTTGCACTGACTACAGCCTAAGGGGAGGTTGGACACCTGCTCTGCTGAACCAGTTTCAGGACACAAATCAAGATGCACATCAGGGCAGATGTCACAAGTGAGCACCTAGAAAGAAACACAGCTGTTGACACTTAAGAAGCCCAGAGGCTTTGCAGAATCCCAGTTCAGCAGGAATAAAGTCAGTGCAGGCTGTCCAATCTCAATTTTGCAAGATGGAGAAAAGCTGTTCAACCTTTACCACCACTGTTTTCAGCCTCACCGAAAATACAGTTTTCTGCCATGGTTATACATTACCACAGTATTTGTTCACACCAGCCTAGGACGCTGAAAACTCATCTTAGTGACTAATTTGGAATCTTGGGTTTAATAAAATTTACCTCTCATGTAATTAGTGCCTATTCCTGAGTCACATCTGTAAATTCTTAATTGCAATTTGTGTAGATGTGTTGTATATTAACATGATTTGCTCTGTGATCCATTCATCCAGAATTTCTTCAATATGAGCAAAACATGTCATTTGTTCCCATAGTGTAGATTAACAACACAAATGAAATTTTTATGATCTATCTTATAAAACAGAATATAGTGCATGTCAAAATATTTAAACACAATTAGACATGAGCACTTATGCAAATCTAAATCATTGCTAAAGTTTTGGAAAGTATTAATGTTTTATCTCGCCAAAGCTCTAAAATCAGTCCAAATCTTTGTCTGAACTCATCCCATCATGTACAACTTTGAGTTTAATGTAACACAGACAAGGAGAGTGAGATTATTTACTGGCATAAATCAAAACAGCAGTACAGATGGAACATGGTCTCTGAGCACACCTCATGAAAACTCAGCAAAATTATTATGTGTCCACAAGTTCCACACTACGTAGTTGTTGCTGTGCTTGAAAAAAAGTTCCTTGGCCACAGTTTCACACAAAAAAAATATGTCATAGCCATTGTTGTAGATCAGAAATGCAAAATAAAGATACAAATACATTTTTGATACTTCAGTATTACAAACTGATGGGAAATTTAGAGAAAAGAATACTGACACAAATCAATTTGGGAGCTAAAAGAATTGATTACAGAGATGGGTTGATATAATTATATATGTTCGACTTGTACAGATCATTGTTAAGTAAATTAAGCTTACTTTCCAATACTTGGAAATAATTTAGTCAGTTCAAAACAAATTATTTTACATTGTATTAGAACGTAATCCTTATGAATTTCTGTATTTGTTTGCAGAGATTTCGGATGAACAACAATAGCCACGCTGCGAGTTTGCAGTATGCCACCTGAAAAATTCCACCTGAGACTTTAAAACAGACTTTGATTCAACAGTTTATGTTGTTTGTAACTCCTCACTGGTACAAACCAAAAATAGATGATATACTACAGTATCTCTTCTTTGTTTTTTTTTTTACTCTTTCAAACAGAGCTAACTCTCTGTCTGGTTCATACTCCAGTTGTCCCTTGAGTGCTGCAGGTCAAACACGTTTCTTCTGTTTCCACACAACCACAGTTGCCTATGAGCTACTGCACGTGGGTATAAAACCCAGGTGATACAACACTAAATGGCAGTCACTGTTTGGCATTGTGGTCAATGGGTCAAGGCACAATTTCTTTTCCATATAATTTCTTGGCTTGCCACAATTGTATATTTTCTCTGGCTGCCACATAACCTGGACATACTGATTTAATGACTTTTCCCTAAGAGCAAAAGCCACTGTTATATTCAGAAAAATGGCTATATATTTAAAGTTTCCTTACATCAATATTATGACAGTACCCGCATTTTTTTATAGCCCCATGCTGACAAGCCATTAACTTTGTTTACATTAGAGCACGGCCTAAGTTGGAATTTGGAGTTGTATTTCAAATACCCCAATATCCACAGATGCTGAGAGAGGGGTCTTTGGCTTTGCTTATTGAGGAACAGTACAAAATTTGGCTCTGGATTTAAGTGTGATTTTGAATTTATGCCAACCTTGAGGTGTTTTGCATCAGAAGCTTAAAACAAGGTTCTTCCAGAACAGAGGTGCTCTATTTAAAGGTTGCTATTTAAAGTCCAAATGACATTGCAGAGCGGGTAAATACCTGCTGAACAAGGGGAATTCTTTGGGTCTCATACCTCATTTTTCAGCCTACTCTATGTGTTTAGAAGAAAAACAATTTGTCTTTTTCTCTTGATACCCTGCGTTGTGGCAAGAGATGATGACTCTATGGGAGATTTGGCTCAGCTTCTGGTTCTGTCACAAAGACACTGTCAAGCTACATCATGATGTCTAGTCTCATAATAGAAGAAGAATAATTCTACTATAGCTCCCTGCAGTTTGGTGTAGATAGTCATTTGGATGGTAAAGTGATCCTTGCCTGCAGAGACAAGTACCATAGAACGGGACTGAATCATAAAAACCAAATCAATCAAAAGAGCAGGCAAATCTCCATGTCCAGGGCTTGCTGGCTCAGGCTGGTATTGCACTCATACATCTTCAGATGGCAGCCTTCAGATACAAGCTGGCTTGCAATCTTCCTGCTTTGCTCAGGCTCAAGTGGGTCACAGTAGGTTTGGTTTATCTGCAACTACCGGCATCATTTATCTTTACAGTGTTTCAGTCAAACAGCATAATTTAAAAAAGCCAAATCAATGCCCTCCGCTCCACCACCAGAAAAAAAACCCCAAAACAAACAAACAAAAAAACCCAACAAAACAAACAAAAAAAAAAACAACAAAAATAACCCCCCAACAACAACAACAACAAAAAAACCCCACCACCACTAAATACAAAAAAAAAATAAAATAAAAAAAATCAGCCCCCAAACTTCAAATCATATAGAAGGATAAGATTTCCTTATTTGCACCATTTTTTTTCATGTTGCTGGAAAGGTGTCATTCAGTGATGACCGACAAGTGTGTAGTCACGTCAGGGTAGACTCTAAACAAAGCACTGAATTTCTTTCTTGGGGAAAATAAACAGTCATGGTCTGTATTTCTTACTTTGAAAAACAGGTCCATCTGAAGTCCAATGGCTACACTTCAAAGACATCCCTCATGAACCTTTTTCCATGTGGCTTCATGTGTGGCATTACAGAGATGAATAGACCAGATCTTAAGAAGTGGGAAACAGTGCCTGAAAATTTACTCTGTGAGCACAGATTTATGGAAGATCAGAAGACTTTATAAAGTAAATAATGTACATTTCACAAATATCTACAATGTACAGACTGTTTACCAAGAAACTTGAAACGGCTGTCTTGGAAACGTTCCAGTTTCTCAAGTAATCTGGTTATCATGTTTTAAAAAGGATCCAATATCTAGGATGCTGACAAAACCAGACTAAATATAGTTTTTCCAGAAGGAGCAGTGTTAATAGGAAATGCTCTTTTTAAAGCAATTAACAAATACTCTTTTAATGGACAAGTTGTTCCAAGTAACTTGGAGGAGAAAAAAAAAGTAATCTAATTTGGAAATCTGCTTGCAATGCATATAATAATGTCATAAATCATATAATACATACATAAATCTATTTAAAAACAGGCCTGGATATTGGATAGCAGTGCAGAGACCCCCCCAAAACCCCCTCTAAATTATTTCTCTCAGGTCATGGCATCAGCCACTGAGGAACAGGGATGTTAGGGCTGGGACATGTCTAACTCATTCAGACCTCTCAGGCAAAACAGAGCTTCTCTAGATGAGTTCTCCACTTCTCATTAAAAATTAGAGTAAAAAGTTTTGTGAAGACAACAAAATCAACTCTATAACCTATGTGTGTGTACTTAGAATTTCTCTGATTTTTCTTTAGTGTTTTTCATGGTTAAAATTTAAACAGAATTATTATTACCACAATTCAAAAAAAATAAAAAAAATTAAAGTCACCCCAAATGTGGAGCTTCTGTAGAATTCAAATACAGAGATTTGTTAAAATAACCTCTTATTTTCTGCATTTCCATAACATCAGAAAATGAGAAAAGGCATAGGGAACTGACAAACTTGAAAAGGAAATAGAAATTGAAGGGAACTGGGAAAAATTTTTAAACTATCAGAATACTTCTTTACAAGATTCTCTCAATGAAATCATACTATTCAAGATAGCAAAATATTTTGTTTGGAAATGAAGAAAATTGACAGATAGTCCTTAATAGTAATGACAGAATTTTTAGAAAATGCCTATTTTGGAAAGATCTTCAGTCATTTTCTTCCATTTCTCCCTTCTCCTCACTTGCAGTGGTTTTTAGGGTTTTTTTTGTGTGTGTGTGATTTTGGTTTTTGTTTGTTTGTTTTAGTGTGGGGTTTTTTTTTTTTGTCATTGTTGGGTTTTTTTTCTAGTTTTGACTGTTTTTCATAGGACACTGAGTTTAGGCTATCAGTCTGTTTTACAGACCTCTCACAAATTAAAAGACTGGGAGATAACTTAAAAAAGGCAAATCCACCCAAAAGAACCACTTGTAGCGTTTTAAAAGACCAGTGTGATTTACGTTAAGAGCACTGGCACTTTGGGTAACCAAGGGAAGAAGGGAGGTGTCCTAAATTGTTATTTATTTTAAGAGATCTACTCCTAAACCGACTTGCTTGTCTATGACCCTCTGTATCAAATTTACATGAGATGAAAACTGGGTTTAAGTGTAAAGCCCCAATTCCTTAATCAATTCTGATTATCAGTCCCTTGAGTATAACACCAAGTGTTGTTAATTGGCTAATCTAATCAGCTCTGTGCAACAGCACTGATTCACAGTAGCTGAGGATCTGACTCATTCTCCTTCACTCACATTAAATACCTCCGTGTCCCATGACTTCTGAACAACTGCAAGTATGACGTAATTCTTTTTCTCTGGAACAGCTGAAGATTTTTCTCTGATTGGAATGCTAACCCTTTGGATACTTTGCTGTTAGGTTTGGGATTATGGACAATACAGAAGGGTCATTTATCACTTTAATAATTCATTCTAATTCTTGCCCATGAAAAAGTGGTAGTTCCAGTGCTAACTCACTGAACTTGAATTTGCATGCCATTTAATCTTTAGTCAACCCTTGGCAGGAAATTCCTAACTGAGTGAAGAATAAGTATTTAGAACTAGACCAACTTCATAAGTAATTTAGTTTTTATTTAGTATTCTGTGGAGCAGCTGAGGGTACTGGGTCTGTTTAGCCTGGAGAAAAGAGAGGCTCAGGGTAGATCATATTGCTCTCTACAACTCCCTGAAAGGAGGTTGTAGCCAAGTGGGGATCAGTCTCCTCTTCCAGGTTACAGGAGACAAGACATGAAGAAATGGTCTCAAGTCGTGTCAGGAATGTTTTGATTAAATACCAGGAAAAATTTCTTCACTGAAAGGGTGGAATAGGCTACCCAAGAGAGTCAATGTCACTGGTAATGTTCAAAAAATATGTGCATGTGGCATTTGTGGACATGTTTCAGTGGTGGAGTTGGAAGTTCTGGGTTAATGGTTGGACTCAATCTCAGAAGTGCTTTCCAATCCTAGTGATTCTTTGATTTTGTGCCTCCAACAGTTTCCAGGTAGTCACCCCAAGAAAGCTTATGATCCTATTTTTATGTTATCAAATCAACAAACATATCAATTCCATGTCAGATAGTAAATTTTTAACTGTCATAACATAAAAATCAAGAGACCAAACAGCTTTATCAAAGATACAGAGGCACTCCACTAAGAGCAAAAATTAGGTCTTCTGCAAACCTCAGGTTCGTCATTGTATTCTTAAACTTTTTTTTTTTTTTGAGATTAAAATGCTCAGTTTTAACTTTACAGTCATAACAAATACAGAATTGATGGTGTAAAGAGTTAAGGAAGCAGCATAATCTTTTAAAAGGTCATATTTTGGTAATGCTATAATAGTTCAGATCATAATAAATTCCATCTGGTCTTTTGGAAAACTACATCACCACTAAAACTCAAAATAGCCAGATAGAAAGAATGAACTGTGGGGTGTTAGAGAAAACACAGCCCAAAAGTTAGGGACCAGGTTTGATCTCTGATGTGATTTGTGACGTTTATGGACCTGCACAGTCGCTCTTGTTCAGCACTACATGGTATAACCCACCTGGGTGCCTGACAATAGGATATGTCCCCAGGCATGCAAAACAAGACACCCATTCCCCCAAATGTTTGCATTTCTGCCTGCAGTGTATTTTGCAGAAAAGTACTCAGCCAAGTATACTGACACTTTCACAGAAAGCTGTTTTTCCCTCCATTGAGTGCACATATCTGAAAGTAGAAGCTGGCATGGTTAACGTATGAGAGAGACCATTTGCAAAGACTTATTAAGGAACAAAAGGCATAATGCAGGATTTTCAAAGTAATATATATTTGCTGGTTGCCTCATATAGAAACATATATAAATTCATGAATTCATTAAATCTATGAAAAAATGACCATTTTAATAGTAGTGGTTCACCAGAAAATTACATTGATGTGCTGTTATATATACTACAGAAATAAATACTTAGCATGGCTTATATATGTTAGCAGTATATGAGATAAAGTGAAAAAACACACTATGTTTCAAACAAGTGAGAAATATATCTTGGTTCCAGTTGTTAAATGTGAAAAACTGTCACTAATTTCAGTCTTTCAACCCAATGTTAGATTTTGTTTTGTTTTGGTTTTTTTTTTCACATTTCTTCATCTGGCTTGTCATCATCTTTAGTGACTTTATTCCTTAATTTATTCTTTCATTAATTGCACAGTGATATAATTATCATGCGCCAGATTCAACAGAGATGTAAACCAGCATCATCAGTAGCATTATAAGAGCTTGTATTTGGATACCTGTGACTGTATTAAAGGTTGCCCTTGAAGTAGGTTGAAGCAAAACCTGCTAGCCAAAATACATATTTTTCTAGGACTGATGCTAAAATAATAAGGAAACTCCAGCCTGGAAATGTTTTTATTTCAGCGTATCTGTGGCATGTCTTTCCTTCTACCTTCTCTCCCCTGGCAAACTAGCACTACATATCATCTCTGAGCAAAACAGAAAAGCGGTTCAAGCATATTTCAATATGTAATATGTAGCAATTGGGAAAGAAATGAGCCACAAATATTTTCATTTTCTGTGTCTTTAGTGTCTTTTTCGTCTCTAATTGCATGTTTCTGTGGAATAAATACAGGGGTAAATTCATGGTCATATTCTGTTAATAGTTATTCAGCACAAACTCCACTGACTGCAAGGGGGCACACTCAATGGCAAGAAGAATGTCAGAATACTATAAGCAAAGTAGCAGGTATGTGTAGAAAATATCTTTACTGAAATCCCTTTTGGAAAAAGGGAGATGGTCTGTAGGATATATTATCTTGAATTTTTCAATAACCATGGATCACGTCGACAGAGTCAAAATCCAAATTTAACTTTTAAGACTAAAGATGCTTGGTTTTGTTTTCATCTTTTGTCTCTGTCTCTTTTTCCTCAGGAGTACCATAACCACTGGGAAAAAAAAAAAAAAAGGATCTTTTTTGAAGGAAAGTGTGCCCCTTGGAGGACCCTGACGACCAGGTTTCCAGCCAAGACAAAGTCGTGCAAATTCTCTGTCAATAGAGATGTATTCATTTGCACAGACTGAATAGCTGGCCCTTCTAGGAGTACTGAAAGACAACCTGGTGAGATGTCATGTGAGAGTGTTCTGCCATGGCTGGTGCAAAGCTGTGCATATGTCAAACACATTGGGGTAAAACGTGCCCTCATGATTGTCTCCACTGAGATATTTCCCACCAACTTTAATGCAAACTGTGTGTGAGATCTGGTTATTGCACTGCTGGCAGTAAACAACAGAAGAGAGTCAGACTGCAGTGCTGCTTGATATAAATCTTTAGATCATTTTCCATCTCTCAGCATTGTTTCCATCTATCTGCTGAAGAGAGAGTTACTAATCTCCAATATTGCTGGGTAATAAACAATAGACAGTTTTTGAGCACTCAAAACAGTCACACATATTAATATTTCTGGCAATAAAATAACAGAATTTAAGATAAGAATAGGAAGTTAAAATAAATTATCACAGAATACTGACAACTACCAGAAGAATAGGAAAAATTGTCATGAATTTGTGTATTTGGGATAAATGTACAGTCCCTCAACTTTTTGAAATAAAATTCAAGAAAAAGTAGTATAGGTAGACTGATTTTTGATAAATGATTATTTAATTGCTTTTAGAATTCTCCTGAGGGAAGCAGATACTTCATTTTTTTTTCTTTCAAGGTTTCTCACTGCAAAGGTTGCAATGAATTTAAATGGGTCAAGGATGAAGTCCCTTGTTTGTTGTCATGCATCTCAGAAAAAAAGCATGCATGATTTAAGAAGCAGAAATAACTTTCATTTTCCACACTAGTTTGCGGACTCATTTGTTTTACCTCATGCACCAGGGGAAACAAAAATGGAGGTGTCACAGAACAGTGACCCAAACAAATCAAACTAACACTGGCAACTGAAAAAGAAATTAAATTAATGAAAAAGAAAGATGGAGAAAGACCTATAAAAAAGGGAACAGCTTTGAAGGAAAAAGCTATGAAATAAATCGATCTGTTCTGTGACCACAAATGCTCCTTGCAAATGTGGAAAAAAGATTCACAAGAATCAGATCATTTGTTCTAACATCAGAAGATGGTGATCCTTAATTAAAAACATTCTGCCAACCCAGACATCAATGACCTTCAAGGAAGGAGGAGCTAAGAAATCTGGGCTTGTTTTTTTTTCCCCCCAAGAATGAGAAGAATTGTGATGGAGACTGGAGATCCAAAAAAGGGCTACAAAGAATCATAGAGCTGTTCTGAGGCTGTTAGAGAGGCAATAGACCAGGAGAATGAATGGATGAATGGATGGGTATAAAACTCTGTAGTGACTCAGACGGAATGTCAAACATCAAGACTCAGAAGTTAGTCAATGACTTGGAAAAATATGAGGTAATAGTTTGAAACCAACCAGATTTGTCCACTGTTTATTGGAAACTTAGTGGCAACGCTTGCAGTAGCATTCAGCTTTCCTTCTTCAACTGCCTGATGGTTATTTCCTTCACCTTTTCCACCTCCTCACTATGGTTCTTTGAGTAGCCTAGGCTACTGACCTGAAAGCTGCTGCACTGGAGCAGCCAGAGGAGGTATTGAAGCAGCCAGGACTGATTCCTAAAATAGGCAAGGAGCCACTTTAACACTGACATGGTCTGGGATAAAGGGAATAGAGTGGCTTTTTAGAAACATCTTCTTCACCTCACACCTTAGCTGCAATGAGTTCAAGCTGGGCTTGGATCAAATACTGACACACAGGACATGATTCTCAGCTTGTGTAAGTTGGCAAAAGCCCGTTGACATCACTGAATCTATAGTGATTTAAACCAGCTGGGGATCTGTCAGGGTTTTCAGTTTGTCTCCCCTAAGTTGTGCTTGTTTTAATTACTATGTGTGATACATCGATATGCCTTAGATGGACTGGTTTTAGCTAGATGAAGAGATAACCATCTGGTAACCATGAGAATGCAGTCAGGTTCATGAGGAGCTGTACTTTCATGACACTCTCACTTCTGTTGCACATCAATTTCTTTTAAATCTTTTTCTTTTTCACATACACAGAGCAATGAAGAAAAGATTGAAAACTGTCTGCATTTATTAGATTCCGGTGCCATTTGGGATGTTTTCTGACTGCATTCAAATAGTTTTCCTAACTACCTTGGCCAATTTCTACAGCAGAAGAGCATGTTCTTCTAATCCAGGAATTCATTACTGCATGTTTACTGTTGAACTAATCTACTGTCATTCTGGAAATATTTTTCCCCCTCTTGAGATGGCTGCCTCAACCTGGAGAAAGAATCAGTGATTTGCTAATGGTGCAGCACATAAGATTCATTTTTGTTGATCTTTACCTTGTAAGATGTATTACAGTTATAGGTCTTGCTGTAGCTGTATTTAATGCAAAATGAATTATACCAACATAAATGCATGTTATTAATTTTAATGAGGGCCAGGAGATTTACTATGGGATTAAAAAATGGGTTTGTTGTAAGTCAACATTTTGAAATCTTCAAAGAATTGTGCATATGTATTAAAAATACATAAATAAGTCTGATTAGAATCATTCTCCAGGCAAGAAAACAGATGCAGAGCTTGGAGCCTGGGCTGGTGAAGGGAGGAGACACCTCCAAGTTGGGCACCACTTTGCCTTACTGCTGGGTGTTGGCCTCAAGGAGCTAAACCACAGTGCCCTGAATTGGGTACCAAACTTTAGAGCACAGAGCACAGCAAAATGAGGGGTCTTGTTAAAGTGATCCAGTACCTACACAGTAAAAGGAAAGATTCTCAGGAGTAGCCTGTCAAAAGCAGCAATCCCAAACTTGGACCTGAGTGCTCTGCCACAGTCCCATCTGTGGTGTCCAGAGTTAGGATGGAACTACTAGTATTCACTTGAAATCTCAGCTGCATGAAAATTTAGGGGAGAAATTAGAAATAAAGCCCATCTCTTTTAAATTATACCATGTCATCTTTATGCCAGCATTTTCATAACAGGTGAGTGTTCATGAAACTCTCCAATGAAAGGGAGGATCATATGGATTCACAGTTTCTTTCTCCTTGGATGATTTCAACTTACATGAGTTCAATTTCCTGCTCTGTTAGCTGTTTATGCCATTTACATTAAACAGCCATTGGAATAGGGAAAAAAAACAAAACAAAACAAAACAACAACAACACACAAAAAAACCCCAAACAAACAAAAAAACCCCCAAAAACCCCAAACCAAAACAAACAAACAAACCCAAAAAACCGACCAAACAAACAAAACCAAAAACAAACAAAAACCACAAAAACAAAAACCAAAACAAAACGCAAACAAACAAACAAAAACACCAACAAAGAAAGAACAGCTTAGAAATTCAATACAAAGTGACTTCCATTTTGCTTGTGCTTTTCTTTGGCCTGTGAATTGCACACTGGGCCAACTGGAAAACAATGGTTATCCCCTTCCAAAATAGCTCATCTGTTACTGTGGGTAAGGCAGTCTTTGGGAAAGGAGTTTTGAAACCCTAATGCTAAAACAGACCTGGAACCTGGGTTTTAGATGTGCCAGGAAACAAACTAACCCTTTGCACCATGGACTGCTCCTCCTCAGTGCTTTTAAAGAAGGATCCATCCCTGCTGAGCAGAACATGTTTTGTGTTCCCATTTCTGTATTCCATTTAACTACTGCTTAATGTAAAATGTTTAAACAGGGACCAAGGCAGGAAACAAAATAAAATTCTTCATTTTCAGCTGAAAGACTGAACTTCTTTTAGTGTTTTGCTTGCTGAGCTCATAAATCTTTCATTCCTTTTCTTAATAGCATAATACTAAAAGGAGGGATGCAAGACTGTCTGACTGTTCCCAGCTCAGCCACAGCATTAAGGAACTTTCCTAGGATGGAGACTTTCTGAATTTGGACCCTTTCAGACTGAACAGGAAATGAAACTCAGCTCTGCATATTCTACAGACAGTGCTCTCACCGTTAAGGTATGGCATAAACTCTGATCAATATCTTTCTAGCAGACACATTCTTTTCCAAAAGTGGTGGAATGAAGCAAATTTGACCAGGATCCCAACACCAATGGTTCATCTCATAAAACATATTTGTAGGAACTCTCAATTTTTTGGATCACAATTAATGAACAACTCTGTTCAGTCCTACTGAAACAAACAGGAGAATGCATTTTAAAGTTACAGGAACATAGCAAAGACACCTTGAAGGGAAAAGACAGTAAGGATTTTGTCACCTGGTCCTAGTTAACAAAGAAATTTGTTAACAAAGTCCACATTCCATTTCAGACTTGTTAATTCTTTCTCCAGACTCTTTTTTTTTTTCCTTTTTCTGCCTTTAAAGTCTGATTAATTTTTACTTATTTGCTTTCTTTCCTGCAGAAAGTTTGCATCACTTCAGTGATGCAAATGATTGCCTGGGTCTCAGGCTAACAGGGAAACAGGACCAGAAAAGCAGTTTATGTAAAAATATACAAGAGTTCAGCAGTGATGGAACTACCTGAAACACGTGGGATTTCTGAGTGCAAAACCAATACTGGCCTGATTTTCATAGTGCCTTGGGAAGACAAGCTCAATATTTTTTTAAATGTACCTGGCTACTTAGCTGCCTAAATGTTTGCAGGCCCCATTTTTAAAAAATCTGGCACTGCTGTGTAAACTGGTGAACCTCATTTATCATTGAAAAAATATTTTGATGTCATATTGGAAGCAAGGGGAAGAATGTTTTTCCCTTCCAGCCTTTAAATAATAATACGTGTCTCTTATTAGTGAAACTAAAAGAATCACAGAACTGGTTGAGATTGGAAGTGAATTGGAAGAGAGCATCTTGTCCAACAAGTTGATCAAAAAAGGTTCCTCAGGCCTGTGTCTAATATGGGTCTGAGTATTTCCAAGAATGGAGAATCCACAGTTTCTGTGAATATTTTGTTCTGGAGTTCAACTGTTCTCAAAGAAAAAGGTTGGGGTATTTTTTATGTTTAGATGAAATTTCCTGTATTTCATTCTGCAACCATGGCCTCTTGTCTCTTCACTGGATATCATTTGGAACAGTTTTTCTCCCTCTTTTTTTCCAACTCTCTTCCCCCCATCAGATATTTACATGCACTAAAATCCCCCTGAGCCTTTTCTTCTCCAGGCTAAACGTTCCCAGTTCTCTCAGCCTCGAGGACCTTAAACCTTTTCATGGCTCTTTGCAGGCTCCAGTAAGTCCATGTCTATGTGCACTGGGGAGCACAGGATGGAATCCAACACCCCAGATGTGTCTTGTCAATGGTGAGCAGAGGTGCAGAAACATCTCCCTTGATCTTCTGGCAATACTTTGCCTACTTCAGCCCAAGGTGCCACCAGCCCTTTCCACAGGGGCACAGTGCTGGTGAATGGTTAATGTGGTGTCTGCTGAGACTCCCATGTCCTTCTTGGCAAAGCTCCTTTCCATCTGGTTTGTCTCCTTGTGCTGCTGCCTGGAGTAATTCGTGCCCAGAGGTGGGTGGGAGCAAGTCCTTTGGAAGTTGCTGGTTGAACAAAGGCTGAAGACTCAGGAAAGTCTTAATGCTCTGGCTTACAGAGGAGGAGTTTATATAGTAGACTGGGTGAAAAAATAGCATTACTTTAGAAAAAATGGGCAAATTACTGTAACTGCATAACTAATCACCCAATTACTTCCAACCTAAATTTAAAATCCCAATGAGTGAAGGACTCGAATATTAGTCTAATATGAGAAATTGTCTGATCCGTCAATAAAGTATCTTTTTTGAAAATTACTATGCCTTGTAAAGCAATTTCCCAAAATTTTCAACTACACTTAATAAATAACTGATATTTGGCAGATTTGACTGCACATGTTACTGCTGTCTTAAGTTTATTTTAAGACTGGTAAATTAGCAGATGTTCTAGATGGTTAGTCCTTTTAACCCATCGCATTTAAATTCTCTATTCTTCAGTGAATCATGAGCATTCAAAATCCAATTTGCCCTTTTTATATGGTTTTAATGAGATCCATATAAATGGATGTTATATATTCATCTTGATTTTAAAATGGTTTTATTGTTTTTTGGGGGTTTTTTTTGTATTATTAAAGATTGATATTGACATATAATCAACACATTACCTAATCTGGAGTACATAAGATTTAAAAAGATCCTTTCCCATAAAGACATAGCTCTGTGGTATGTCTTAGAATTGGTCCAGTTAAGACAGTTTTGAGAAACCAGAACCAGACATCAATCATTTCTAATTATTTCTCCTCATCACTTTATTATCAACACAAAGCATTTGGAAATCTCAACACTGAAATGCTTTCTTATGAATTTTTCCACTAATCCAACTTCCCTCCACACAGATATATAATACTGGGACTTGACAGCTGGCCTGTTGGCACCAACTGCTTAGACTCCTTGAGGGGAAAATAAACCCTTCAAAAAACCCTTGGATTTTGCAAATGGGTTTTAAAAACAAAAGATCTGTCAAATTCTAAGAGCTTCTCCAGTTCAGCTTGCACAAAGTTCAGCTTTACTATCCTCTGGCTTACCACATTTTTTGTGAAAACTGGAGGTTCTGCTCAGTTGTTTGTACGTAGTCATCTTGTAGTCTGAGTCTCCACAGAGGGGACATGACATGGGACTTTGTACTTATGGAGGGGCATCTGGTAATCAGGAAGGTTATCTCAGGCCCTTTCTGTAGTTGCACATTAGGTCCTGGGGCCTAATTAGGTCCATCACATACAACCAAAGCAATCCCGAATTCAAGGTGAGACTGGGCATTTTTCTACAGGTTGTTGTGTTCTCAGAAATCCAGCACAGAGCTCTGAGTTTTTCATTCTTTCAGCAATAAGGTGTTGACAACTTGTTTTCAACCTCTTCCTAACAAAAGTGCTTAGAGTAAGGACAATTTGTGATTCAATGAAATATTTGTTCAGTGAGTACAGCCAAAGTAAAATAATTTCCTTCCTTATCTGCAGTGAAAACTGTGTGTCTGCAGCTTATAAAAGTGATTTTTTACACCCTTTTTCATTTTATCACAAAACAGTACAACACAGTCCTTACCTGATCTAAAGCCAATATAAGTCTACTTTTAATAATTTAGTGGTATATGCTGTTCTAACTTTACTGCTTCTTTCAACAGCAAAGATATGATTGCCATTTTCATACAACAGCAGTAGGTTACATCACAAGAAATAATTTTTGCGACTGACTTTTTGGCTGCTGTAACATGATCCATGACAAGTTTAAAACATGTGAGGAGCTGGCCGTGATTGCAAAGGAGGACACCACTCAGCAAAAAGGTGTGGTGAATTCTAGCCCCAAGAGCATTGCCTGAAAAGTTCATCCAAGATCTTACATTGACATATGTGTAACTAAGGAGATCCTTGTAAACAAGTCATAAACCAGGCATAAAGTCACTCTGAGTAAAAGGATAATCTCAAAGAATAAATGGGATTACTGAACAGAAACCAGGACATGGATACTATAAAACTCCGATAAGGAACTGTTGATGTGGGAACACTGTAAGACTCAACATTAATGAAAATTCTGGAAAGAGGCTCTCTTAACTCACACATTAATAAAATCGATGTATTTTTAAACATCAGAGGGAGGCTTATAAATATGAAGTAGAAAGAAGACAATAATTAGAACAAGTTTTTCATTTTTTGAAAACACATTATTTGTCAGTCTAAAGGATTCCCTTGTACTTTTAGTTCATGTCTGCTTTACGTCTTCTCGAGCAAAATCAGTGGACAAACATCTGAACTGGTGTGAAATCAGCTTAGAGAAAATTAATTGGGGACAAACCACTTGACATTATTGAGGATACTGACTGTTAGTAGATTGATATTCTGATATACACTATGAAAAGAAGGCACAACAAGACTCTCTGTTTAGTAATGTTAAGGACTTAAACCAGACAAAAATTAGCTCTAATGGTAAACCACAGTCCATACTGTCACAAATTGCCAGACTGGCTAGATTAACCTAAACTATTAAGCCACATGTCATTGTCATAGCAAGTCCATCCTGACCATAAGCCTTGAGTTTAATAAATCAGGGAATGCCTTTTCCCTCCCTTTTCACACTCCCTGCAAATACACAAAACCTGCTGTGATTGGGGGGCTGCTGGGAGCAGAGTGCTATGGTTCTGTGCAGCCACATCAGGATGCACCAGTAGCTCTGCTCCTTACCAAGAGTATCCAGGACAGTAAATCTGCTCCAGGCTGCCTGATGTTGTTCTGCTGCTGATGGCTTTTGCAGATACATAAATGGAAATTATTTGCTGGAATAACCTCTAGAGCTGCACAGGCCTTTTCAAATGTTATGTACTTATGGCTACCAGTGGAGAATGAGTACTTATATGACCTCCAGAGATATTTTTCTTCTCCCTGTCTGGCCAGGGCATCATAGACCTCTAATTGCTTAATCAGTACTTATTCCTTTAGATTTTTTTGCCCTAGTCTGTAATTATTTTGCTTCCACCTGATTGCATCTTATAACTTACAAAAAATAAGTCTTTTTCAGCACTATAAATGCCATCATAATTTTTAAACAGATACAAGCTACAACTCACCTATTATGTACATCACATACAATCCTATAAACAATGACATCAAAATTTCTGTAGTTAATCAAGTATAAATGTTGGCTTCAAAACTTTGTTCATCAGTAAAAATGGTTTCATTTATAGTCTATTTTATGAGTTTTTCTCCAGTTGAACTCTAAGCCATCTCAAGAGATTGAATGCTATAATCCTAGCAAATTTTGTAGAAACTTGGTTCAAACTGCTTACCAGGAAAGTATTCTTAAGTTATCATCCACTATCTATGCTCCAGACCCAAGTAAACAACTGCATATATATAATGTAAGAAGAACCAATGACCAAAATAAACCCCAAATCTCAAACTGTATAACACAATTACTTGCAAAGTGATAGACTATGTTAGAGTTTTGATTATATAAATGCACTTTGCTCGTCCAATGAATGCAATTGCAGTTTCATTGTGTTCTAGATAACAATATTGGTATAAACAATAGAGACTCGTATTATGTTTCAGGAGAGCTGAAGAGGATACACCTGTGAACTATAAAATATAGGAAGATTTAAGCCCAAAAGTCTGAATATCTACACTGAGATAGATATATTGTGTTCTGAATTATGTTGCTCTTACTAAAGACTAGAAAATTCTCATGGATTACCAAATTAAGGTTAGTAGTATGTGTATATCAGAGCTGCTATGAAACTAGAGATTGAGGCTACTTTTTTAGTGTGCTTATTCTTTGTCGAGTCAACTCTGAAGACACCAAATTAACTGAAATGTCTCTGTGTGAGAGTGACATTCCGATGAGGATGGGCCTTCATCCTTGTGAAAATAGTTGTGTTAGAAAAGTACATATAAATGCAATTCATGGGCAAATCAAGGAAGCTGTTGCTCAAGGCAAATATATATCTACAATGTGCTGGACAGATGAGGACTAACCTTTGAAAAGAAATGATTTTAAAAGTTTTTATTTTCCAGACATATGTTAAGCTGCCCTTGGGACAGGAAGTCTTACAATATGATCTATTCTATTTTAACCTCAGTCTTACGATATGATCTATTCTACCTTAACCTCCCCCACTTGAGGATTTAGAGTAGGCTGTCCCCTCCATAGCAGTAATATCTGTACACCAGGAGACAGCCATCCCATGGGGAGATAATTTTGACACGGTGACATAAAGCACACTTCATGTTCAGTGACCCTTCAGGGCTGTTGCACTGTGCTCCCTGCCTCACCTTTCTATAGCTCTCCTCCCTTTTGGCTGCCGTTGTCATTCCCAGCCCCTTGCTGGAACAGCTTGTCAAGGGATTTCCTGTGGTACAGAGGAATAACTCATTCTGAAGGTCAAGCACAGCCCTGAATGCTCTCATCTGCTGCAGTGGAAGCCACTGGACTAAAATCAGAATTTTCTTAAAACTCCTGTACAGTGACCACCTTTTTCTGAAGGTACCAGAAGACCTTCAGCAGCTAAGTGTAATGGATTAAAATTTCCAGGATCTGAAACTTCAACCTGAAAGTGTCTTATCTCTGACATCAATGGACAACTTGATCCTTGTATGTAAATACTACTCTGGATGCACTAAGCAAGCATTGCTTTGTCTATCTCATTTGAGCCATTCAGTCTAGAATCAGAGGGAAGGACAGAAAGTGCAAGCATGCCTCTAGCCTTGGAGAAAGGGCTGGGAATAGGGAGCCTGAATTTCAGTATCTATGTCAAGTTCTAACAAAAATGTATGCACAGCTGCACTAATTCAAATGAGAGGTCCATCTCCACTTTTCCCGGGAGCCTTAGGGGCCAGGAGCAGAACACAAAGCAAAGGTTTAAGGCAATGTCATGTCCAGCCCTTAGAGAGCTGTTATTCTCTCCCTGCTGATTCAGTCTTGGCACAGGTCATATACTGGAAGTTGATCCTTGTCTCTATATCCTACATCAGCACCAAGTTTAAGAAAGATGACGAAGCTATATTGTTCTTCTCTTCATGTGGACAATTATTGGCTGACCTGAGTGTGCAGGAGCCATCTCTTCTCTGACGTGTTCTTGAAATGCTCAGTACAGACTGTGCTGGAGGCTATAACATCATCTACACTACTATAAACACTAGTGAACTGTGTACACAATTTGGACATTCTTTGTTTGCTTGTTGATTAAGCCTAGGACTTCATTCTGGATAGTTTTCACAGAAAGTCTCATCCTAATGGGAATAATTTATAAATTTGGCATGAAAATACATTAAATTGAATCGTAGAATGAATGTGCAATGAGGAGCATGGATCTCAACCCCTGCTGCTCGGTGGATGGGGTATGTTGGTGGCAGATCATTTTCCCTAGAACTTGCCCTGCAAATGTCCCCTGTGCCCTGCCCCATAAGAAGAAGAAAACCACCTCTATGCCATGATCAGAAGGGCTCTGGGAGTCCCTACACCTGCAGAGAGTATGATATGATCTCTCACAACAGCAGCAGTCCTCAAATTGCTCAAAACCTTACCAGTTCCAGTGCCACCTTCTTGGCCACCAGTACCCAGACTAACCTGCTGTGCAGCCATGTGCAGCATGGATCAAGGGCTCTGGGTACACCCAAGACCTCCCAGCTGTAGTGTGGCATTCCCAGCACCTGCAGAGAGGGCTCTCCCTCCCCTGCATTTCTCTGAAGCCCTTTAAAAGAAGAACATTGGAGGAGATCTCTCAAGTTTCATCACCAGTGGGCTGATGCACTTCCAGCAACCAAAGCCAAGGACGAGTGTTTGTAAGAAGATATCAGGGTAGAGGAAGCAGGCAGCCAAAACTATAGGATACTTCTCTCACCATATTTTTAAGTCTTCCTGCTCTTTTGAGTATGAGGAATTTCCTAAGCCTGGTGTAGCTTTTCTGTTTGTTAACTTCCAACAGATTTCTCTTCTAAATATATGACTGATTTTTATTGAAACCACACAGACTTCTTGTGTATTTAACATCCTTAGGCAAGGAATTTTGCAGAACTGCTACCCACAGTCAGAAAACCATCTCCTTTTGTTTCTATTAAATCTCTAGCTTCATTTGATAAGATCTCATTTTTCTGTTGGAAAACAGTGAATAACCATTGCGCTCTCCGTATTACTGATGATTTGACATTACTTTTGGTTATTTTATCTCCTTGCATGAATATTTGATGTTAAGCAGTCACTGGTGAAATTTTCTTCGTGGGGATCTGGGTTGTGGCAATTGCGGATGCTGATAAGAGAGCCAATTTGCTTTGCTGTTTAATTGTTGCTGTGAATCTCTCTCAAGTCTACTTAATGATCATGTTTTTGTAAGTTATATGAAATTATATAATGTTTGTATATCTTCAAGATTTCAATTCATGTTATGAAAGAACTTCTTAACTTTAATTTGCATATTTCTAAAAAAATCCCAATCCCTGAGATTAGGATTATCAACAGAGAACAAAGCAGCAGGTGCAGGTGAGCTGTGGTCTCTTCCAACCTTATGTGAAATTACTCTATTCACAGCAATTGCTTACCTTTTTCCCTACTTCAATCAAATGTTGCACTTAAATGCTAAATATTCCATATTGCTACCTCGGGGATGGTAAAAATAACAGTAATTAATGTTTGTTTAATCTCCCTCTTTGGACTTCAGTATAGTTGGAAGGACTGCAGGGAGCAAACAGCACAGCAAATTCCTAAAACAACCAAAGAGCTAAAGATGTAAGATACTTAATTGCCTATGTCCCAGGCAAAGTTCAGATAGAAGAGAAGGGAGATATAAATTCAGGCTTTGAAGATGACAATGCTGCAGTTCAGCCTGTGAAAAATCAGGCTGATATGAACTGGCATTTTCAAGACTCTCATTACAGAAAAGTAGAGAAAAGGAGCTGAAATGGCTCACCATGTGTGTAAAGCACAGGAACTAGGCAGCAAAAAATTAATAATCACTCTTCAGAGACCTGGAATTCCAAACAAGAGAATATGAGGAAACTTCAGGTCTCCCTCTCCTTAAAAAGTAACACAACAATTAGAGAAATTATTTGAGAGGAGACAAAACATTTATGGCTCCTCTATTTTGAGGGGAAGAAGATACCCCAAAACTTACATCTACACTAGTGAAAGTGGCAAAGGTGTCAAGTGCCCAAGATCTGTGACAAAATAACTCACAGAGCCAAATCCGTGGCAGGAGCAGCTCAGGCCAAGGAACGCTTCTGTGAACAATGCCCAGATCTGATTCAGGAGCTAACACAGACCAATAGATTGTATTGTTGTGGGCTACTCTTTTGTGGTGCGGAGGAGAGTTTAACTGAAATGTCATATGCCAGCTAATCCTGGGATCACCAAATGGTCTGTGGCTTATTTTGCTTACTACTAAATATGCAACCACAAAAGTTGGGAGTAATGCACTTAAGCTCCAGAGAGAGGTAAAATTTCAGACAACAGACCGCTTGTATTTCTAATATATTTCCTGTTGCCTAGATCTCCCAATCAACTAGGTTTGCTCAGGGGACTGGCTGAGTTATTTTTCTGAAGCTTAGCATAATCTTTTTCTTTTTTCTTGATGTTGTAACTAAAACCTTGGCACCTAGTACAGTAATCTGGATTCCATTCTGAGAGCAAGTCTAAACTCTTTTTAGTTCTAGCCTCTCTGTAACATCAGAGAGGAAGAGAAACAGGGAAGATACCACCGTACAGTAGGGAAAACCAAGAAATTAGGGAGCATAAAATGATACCCTTACTTTCTGTACCTCCTTGTTGCCTTTTTTTGTGCAAACTCAAGATTAGGAAAGCCACAAAATCCCAAGCTCAGAAACAAGAAACATCAAAAACAAAGCCATCCTAAACCTCTATTATGTTCAGTGATACTTTGTGAAGAATTGGGGGAGATGGAGGGAATCAAATGATGTAGGTTTTCCACTACCCCAGCTGACATGGGTAGAAGAGATGTTAAAATGTGGAGGAAATGCTTCCTTTGTGGCCTTGATCTCAGCTAGAATAATTTTGTCTTTGGCTTAAAATGTATTTGCAAATACAAAAACAAAAAAGATGAACTAGTTTAGACTTTTATGGGTGAACAAGTTTGAGTTTATCCACTCTGGGAGTAGTCTGTATGAGTTCAGACTGCCAAAGTCTTCAGATACATCTGTCTGGGGGAAAAAAAGGGGTGGTGGTGGTAATCAGAAATGCCTCTACTATATTGAGGTCATTGATGCTTGTGAGGGAGTTTTCTAGGATTTAATAGAGTACAGTTCCTTGGGACACCTCTGGTAATGGATGAACTTCACTAAATTTGAAACAATTATCTTGACCATTGAGTTCATTGTATGATGAAAATATGGTTCATATTCACAAAAAATATGCTTTTAACAAACAGAACAAATGGAGCTACTTTAATTATGGAACTAAATGCCAGTTGGTATAAGAGTTCCTGGGTTAAGAATATTCTAAATTGGGTTATAGACAAAAAAAGAAAAGTATTTTTTATTTATTTATTATACTTTTTTTAGTCAATTCAAGCAAACAGCTTATAATGACAAATATTAAGTGCTGTGAATCAATCTATATTATAAAAAAGAAATGTGAATGTAAATTTAGTTCTGTTTCACTGAAGAGACACAAAAAAAAAGGAAGGAAAGGAAGCAATCAACTTTTTGAATTTCAGTTTTGCTCTCTAGGTCAATAACTTTTTTTACAAAGGATCTTCAGGAAACTGACACTTGAACTTTCAGCCCTCTTGGCTTTAGCAATCAAATGGGAAAATATTCTACATTGGTAGTAGAAATGCTATTACTCATGACAGCATGGATGACTTAGGTAATAGCTTCTTTCACTGGGGGAGGGAAAGAGAGGAGATGGGAAGATTTCAGCATATTAAACTGAAACCATCTCTTTAGCTGATGGAAAATATATTATAAATATCATCCAGTACCAATATTTTAAAGTTCTCTCCAACTCCTACAGTGATATAAAGAACTCAGCTGGGACGGGGTAGCTATATGGTACATATATGATATCTTTTCTACTAGAATTGAGATTTTGTGACCATTAACCAAATGGTTCATAGAAGAGGTACTTCTGGAGAGCAGAGAAGGCTCAATGGCATAGCTCCAGCCAGAGAGAAATGAATGATTTATTCTGTGAGCTTTGGAAAAAAATTAAAGTTGAACGAAGACCTGAACCTGACTGTGGTGTATAGTCAGTACTTTCTGAAGTGCAGGGAGAAGTCATCCATCTACATGTCCTCATTATAATGTAAGATTTAGAGATCCCATGTTTGACTACAAAGTAGAAATCTGGAGGAATTCTCATCTCTGAAATTCAATACATGAGCACACTTGAGCAAGTTCTGCATTCTATTACACATTGCTTGTTTTAATTAATGTTTATCCTATTAGAAGCGAGTAGAAAGAATATTCTGACAGTTTTATTGTTTTTGGGATAATGTCAAGGATTTAGCATATGAAAGGACAAGTGCTACTGACTATACATTTCCTATTCAGATAATCTAAATGGTAGATTTGTCTTGACATATTATCTTTTGGAAAACCACCCTATTACCTATGCCAGGTATATGAACTGTGGAGTGAGCACTACTAATCCAACAGTAGCTGATGTCCGTCACTGCAGCAAAATCTGTATGTATAATAATAAACTGAAGCACTAAAATGGTTTGGTTTAGCCAGAGAACCCCTCTCATGTTACCCAAAGTTTGGATAGGGTGACTGCATCAGTGTTTTTAATTATGAGTCAGTGGAAATTGTATTATTTCATCTATGTGTGTTTTTTTGCAGATCAACTTGATATTCCAAGGGCCTATGATAACTCTTACCATAATGGTTCTTCCTTGGTGGGATAACCTAAGGTTTAAGACTTGCTGTTGAATTTGGCATGATTTTTTAGTTTAAGAAGCTCAGTCAGAGATACTATTTCAAATTTTCTGTGCTTTTTTCAGACATTTATACATTATATCTTACACGGACATATATGTAAAAGTATTAAGCCCATATTACTTTTTTCCTGTTTGTGAATGTGCTTTTACTTATTTCTAGTCATAGTGAAAATGAAAATGTGGGTTAGAAATGGACATAAAAATAGGGAAGCTCAGACTTGCTTAGGTAACAGAATTCAGAACATCTTAACTTTGGTTCTTGGGACCCTCCTATTATATTGAACTGCTTCTTATACAACTGTATTGGTCAAACTACGTGAGGACACTGTTTCACCAGTCTTCATCTCAGCACTTTTCTCATTAATTGGTAAAGTCAGTGGAGAGATATTGGTATGTGTAGAGGCATTTATCCCACCACAAAATATCCCTCCAGAAATACAAACAACTGCTGTTCAGAGATCATCAACCCCATCCTTTGACTGTGGTGGGAGTGCAAATTAACAGCACACACTGAGCTTCTAAATTCCAAGAAGATAAGATTAAATAACATGAAATTCTGTAGTTCTTAAAAGGGAAGTTTTCCAGGAAAACTTGGGATAGTTGATCTTACAATGCCCAGTAAATTTATATACAGCTTTGTGGCCCCTTAGTAAGCAATTACACCTGCAAAGACACAAGTTAGTATTTCTGCTGCTTCTGGAGAGCTCTGGCACAAACTTTTGAAAGGTAATATAATAGAAAAGGAAGCATTTATGACACATGAAGGTTTTATAGTATGAAGGGGTTTATTTTCATAATATTCCATTGCCATCATGAAACACTGTAATAAGTGCTCTACAGGAAGAAAATAAAGAGACATACCCTAACCCTAAGCTTTACAGGATCTGTTTGGGATATCTGCACCATCCATTTAGTTACAAGCTTGGTCCATTTTCCTTTTACTCAGTGCATCCTGAGGTAAAGAAAGTGCTGCAGGACATACAAATTGTTCTAGAAGTCAGCGGTCACAACAGTTGTACTTCAGTCACGTGGCAGGTGAGGGATTGAAACAATTAGTTCCCAGGCAACCTACTTCACCAAAAATTGTTCCAATGTTATAAAGAGTTGTGTTAGAAATAAGCTTGGCAATCAGTTGAGGTCCGTGGAAAATTAGAAGAAATATGAAGGTCCCTGACAGAGAGCAAGCAAATAATGAAAGAAACAACACTGAATGCTCACAGAGTTGCCATTCAGGTAATGAAAGTAAAGCTGGAAACCTGTAAAAGACCTTAAAATTGAAGACAAGTGGCATTTGCCAGATTTGGTAGCTAAGGGAGAGACAACAATGGGGCAAAAGAGAAGTGTTACATTGCAAAAATACAGGAATGATGAGCAATGCCCTGGATGGGTCTGAGCACAGTAAGTTGCATGCCTGGAGGCCAAAGGAAAAGATCTTGAAATATTATAAACATACAATTCTTCCTTTTAAGGTAATTCAAGCTCAGTAAATTAATAAGAACCTGTATTTTAACTTCCATGTAAAAGAATTGGCAAGTTTAAGATAATGTTTCCTCTAAATTTTGGGTTTGTTGTCTGAAAGGTCAGTAGGGCAGTTGTGCTGGCTGGGTGCAAATCAGTTTAAACCCACTGAATCTAACCCTGGCCTAAACACTATGTGCTTGGTTCATCTGAAACTGTCTGCGACCTATCAGACAGCAGAAAGGACAGAAGCGAGGAAAATGTTGATCAGCAGAGATTGAAAAGAAACTAAGAAAGCCCGAAGGGTTCACAAAAGCCGAAGTTCAGCCTTTCATTCATCTGACATCAACTTTGCTTTACTTTGGTTTTTTGTTAAGCTCCTTCACTCAGCTTTACTGTCACAGAGAAATTTGCTTCACCCTCCTCTTTGTTAAGGCTTCCCTGAGCACAGCCCTTAGGGGGTTGGGAGAATCTGTCGAGTGAGTGGTTAATTGTAAGGAAGTATTTCAAGGCATCTCATTATTATGTTGTAGGATCTACATTGTAACTTCATAAGTTTAATGAGACTCTTTGAAGCAAATACAAAAAAGAAATACACATTCCTGTCTCTGTGCTGCTTTGAAAGAACTTCAAAAAAGATATGTGTAAGAAAGGGAAAAGTCAACAGGCCTGTTTTAGAGAGGTAAGGCTTAACTTCTGAACAAAGCCCCTGTGTTCCAAATAAGCACTGTTATGCTAAGGTTTGTGTTCAGCCTTTGTGAGTAGATCCCCCTCATATGCACTTCCATAAAATCAGTCATAAGAAACACCTGAAGTTTCTGTCAGATGCCAACTGCAAAATGGAGCCTTTGATAGGCAGACTTGTGAAGTGGTAGAGAGCATGTTTAAACATGCCTTCTATGCCTGCAAGTTTACAAGCTGAAGACTCTTATTTTCTAAGAGGAAGATAGTGAAGGACACAGAAATGGTACCATGAAATCTTTACTAGGAACTTACTTGTTTGATGACCTAATTTCTTTAGAAATTAAAATTTCTATGCAGCTAATCATAGGAAAATAATCTATTTTTATATTATAAAAAATCCTGCCTCTTCTGTCACATTTCATAATATTCAGACTTTTTATGCTATACTACATGAGTGCTTTTGTTAACCCTCTCACCCATGAGCTCTGATTTGTACATTCCTTTTCTGTGCTCTTTTCCTCCCACACTTGATATTTCTCTTGTGTTTCCTTCCTATGAACTGTTGCTCTTCCATTGCTGAGTTACTCTCAGTGAACTTCTGTTTAAAATTTTTAAAAATCTTCAAATCTCTCTGTAAACATGATGATGAGGTATTAATGGATAGACAGACTGAATGGCAATGCTACAAAGGGAATCTTTTAAAGGAAGCTCTTTTTGATGTGATTTTATACATCGAAAATGCTGAAATTAAAATTATTTTCAAATAGAAATACATGAAGTCACAGTAGCAGCTCTAGATCTAGGCAGAATCCAGGTCTGGAGCTGGCAGGTCATAGATCTGCCCATGAGTGCACGAGAAGATGGGGCAGACACAGATGAAGGAGCATCTCTTCTGGAGCAAGGTTAAATCGTGGTTAGAGGTGCTGGCTATGATTCCCTTCACACTGGAAGGAAAGAAAGGACAGCAAGAAAGAACAGGAAGAATAGCTGCTGACCCATGTCCCTTTCCAAAGGGTGAGAAAAATTCAAGCTCAAATGTCTGCCCTGTCTATTGCAAAGGAAGAATTTGAATCTGGTTCTCGCAAACACCAAGTATCCTTCTGGACAAAACATCCAGCACACAGCTGGATAAACACACCATGCAGTGGGTGAACAATCGCCTCATGGGTTGAGCACAGAGGGCAATAGTGAATGGGATAACATCAGACTGGTGACCTGTCACTAGTGGAGCTCCACAGGGCTCCATCTCAGGCCCTGTGCTCTTCAACATCTTCATAAATGGCTTGGACGTAGGACTGAAAGGGACACTAAGCAAGTTTGTAAATGATACAAAACTGGGAGGTGCTGTTGCCTCCCTCAAAGGCAGGGAGGTCCTGCAGAGAGACCTGGACAAATCAGAGGACTGGGCAATCACCAGCCATTTGAGGTTCAACAGGAAATGCCAGATTCTGCACCTGGGATGGGGAAAACCCAGATGTACAGACAGAGTGGGGATTAAGATGCTGGAAAGCAGTGTCATGGAAAGGGACTTGGGGATTCAGATCAATGACAAGTTGAAGATGAGTCATCAGAGCCCTGGAGGGCCAACCATGCCCTGAGGGTCATCAAGCAAATCATCACAAGCCAGGGTATTGTCCCGCTCTGCTCTGCACTGGGGCATCCTCACCTGGATTATTGGGGCAGTTTTGCACACCACAATACAGTAAAGAGATTAGGCCATTAGAGAGTGTCCAAAGGAGGACAATGAGGATGGTGAAGGGCCCTGAGGGGAAGCTGTATGAGGAGCAGCTGAGGGCATTTGATCTGTTTAGCCTGGAGAAGAGGAGACTGAGGGGTCACCTCATAAAAGTTACAACTTCCTTGTGCAGAGAAGAGGGACAGGCACTTATCTCTGTGGTGGCAAATGACAAAATCCGAGGAAATGGCCTGAAGTTGTGTCAGGGAAAGTATAGGTTGGATACGAGAAAAAGGTTCTTTACCGAGAGGGTAATTGGGCACTAAACAGGCTCCTTAGGGAAGTGGTCACAGCACCAAGACTGTCTGAGTTGAAGAAGCCTTTGGATGATACCCAGGGGCACACAATGTGACTCTTGGAGACAGTCCTGTCCAGGGCTAAGAGTTGGACTCAATGATTCCTTGCGGGTCCCTTCCAACTCTGTGTATCCTGTGATTCTGAGTGTTTGCTTTAGCCAGTGCCATCTTGGTAGCTTGGGTCAAAGCATGTCTGTTTCTGGCTTTGACCAAAAATTATGCACTGTATATAAGATTTTCCTAATAAGTTTTTATCAAAACCAGCATGCTCCTTCGAAAAGTGTTAATAAACTGGAATTTCCTGATGAAAATATTGCATCAAAAAATTCCTGAACTAACTCTACTCTTCATTTTAGCTAAATCTGGTCCTCAATTACTAGAAAACCTTCATTCCTCTGCAGAGCTGATGAGCTGATGAACAAAAACTCTTTAAATGAATGAAGACAGACAAGTCATTAGCATTTTTTTTTTTTTTTTCCCCCAGGAAGGTCTGAAATGAATATAAAGAAAGATCCGGTGCAGACAGGTGAGGCTAGAAATGTGCCTGCTACATTAAAAAACATACCAGGAATTAAACATGATTTTTAGATAGCTAAAAAAATAACAAAGTAAGCTTGTGAATAGGGACTGTACAAATATTTTTTGAATGAATAAGACTCACGTGAAGAGTTTAATCATTGATTTAATTTTACACATGAGATCCTTTGCAGTCCTGTTTCTTTTTAAAGTAATACTGAGGTCATTTAAGAAACATGGAAGCTGAAAATATTTGCAAACCTTAATTTTTGCAGTATCACTTAAGGAAATAAAGCCATCTCAAGTTCATTACATGTTTAAAAAGATTTTGAACAAAATAACAAAGCTCTAAGTGATAAAGAAAAATTTTATTCTGAGAAGTCATTCAATATATCAAAGTTGTTATCTTCTCTCTTGAAAAATACAGAGCAAATCTAAATTAGTTACCTGGTTTAATTTTTGACTGCTCTGACGTTAAATATGAACATAAAATCCAAAGCCTGGATCTTGTTCTACACTGCAGATTAACAACCATCAGGAAGTGATGTAAATCTCAGCACGGGCAATGGAGACAAACCTAAATGTAACAGAAAATGTAAGCACTGGAGTTTCTGATACCATTTGTGTGCCACCTTCTTCCCCTCAGAAAAAGTTGCTCAACTCAGCAAAGCAGATATCCTCAATGTACTCTAATTTGGAAAGTCTTTTATGGACAGGTATTTTCATGTATTCCTTGCAAGGTCTGATTAGACCTGTTGTTTCTAAACAGAAAATTGGTGGTAACAGCGTCAGCACCTATGTTCTATACGATGATTATCATATACTGATCACTACTCACAACAGAAGTGCCTGAGTATTGGAATTGGGCAGCAAGCTGAAATCATCCAGACTAATTCCAGACATCTTCAAAGTGCATATGCACAGCACAGCAGCTCCTGCTCGCCCAAGGAGAGAGTGCACAACGTTCCAGGGTGCAGTTCATCTGATTGATATGACATGGCTAGATGCAGTGAGATGGCTTCTCCCTTCCATTGGCAATTAGCTCAGGTGGATTTCTGCATAGTGGATTTCTACAGGAGGTTGGAGGAATGCCACACCTGAAGTCTGCTGAAGTCTTGTGTGTGGTACCACGTAAGGTCTACAGTCTATTTTGTTTTGGTTGCTTTTTGTCTCATTAATATAGGAAACCAATGAGGCTTCCCCAGTTGCCTGGGTAGTGTATACTTGATAATCATGTGGCAGCTTCATGTTGTTTGGTGAGAACTGTGTGTGCATCACTGTTTTGTAAGTCAAGCAGGATTTTATGTGAAATTTTTCCACTGACAGGAAGGGAATAGTATATTCCAATAACTAGACAATCTGGTTGAAAAAATTATGGGAGTGATGAGGATTGTATATGACATATAGCTTAGATTCAACTGCTTTGTTAAAAGCATTTTTAGGAATACTCAACTTTGTATTTTTTCTGAATAGAGAAAAGTGGTGTTGATTTTTATGGCCAAATATATACTACGTACTCTAGACTACTTCTGGTGGGTGTGAATTTGTAAAATTAGTTGTATATTTCATTCAAAAAATTTCTAAATAACTGCTTAAATCAGTGTAAAAATAGAATAAACTACTCTCTTCAGTCCAAGATTACCTGCAGACAGAAGGCAGATTGGGAGAGTCAATGTAGTAGTTAGGCCAGGATGGAGTTTCAGAGCTTTATAAGGGCCAGGTGAGGAAATCTCTGGGTAATGGTTCTTCTGTTTTCGTTTTAATAACAGCAACAACAAGAAGGATATTTTGGTTGCATGATTCTTGGCATATTGGAGTATCCCAGAGCACTGGAAAAAGGGAAGGTTGTGCCAATATTTTAAATGGATAAGTAGAACAATCTCATGATTATATTCCTGACAGTTTGACATTGACATAGGGCAAAATAATAGAATGGCTGATACAGGGATTTACTACTCAAAATCTAAAGTAGGGTAATTTAGTTAAAGTCAGTCAATATGGGTTTATAAAAACAATTCTTGTCAAAGTATCTTTCAAGGAGATTACACATTCTTGTTGATAAAGGTAAATGATGCAATATACTTATACGTTGTGCAAGGTATTTGACTGTTATCACACAACATTCTATGAAAAGGGTACATTATAAAATCAACATATGACATATTATGAGGATTAAAAACTTGCTAGCTGTTAAATCTCCAGATACACTCCTCAATGGGGGATTATCAAGTGAGTGTGTTTCCAGATGATTTTTTATGGTTCAGATTAAATTGTCATCCAATATTTTTATCAACAGTCTTGAAAACACCAAGTTCCTAAATACCTTCAGAGTAACACAGATAACTGGTTAATAGGGGTTTTAATACTAACAATAGAATTGTATATACCTCATAATAAAGATCTAGGAAATGTATTTAAAATTTGTGAATGTTTCCTGGGGTGCAGTGACCATGAAAATGGAGGGTTCTCACTATGGATATATAGCTGATCATGATTCCAGGGTGTTTTTTCATGCCTGCAAAAAAAGAATAATGAAAATCAAGGAAAGTTAGTAGGAAGCTTCCATTACCTCTTTGTCATATTTACTGCTCTGGGGATATTGTGTCCTGTTAGAGTGCCTCTGCTCTAAGAAGCAAGTTTAAACAACTAGAAAGAGTTCAGAAAAAAGTCAGAAGTGTAATTGAAAATTTGAGGAAATATGACTGAGATTGATGATCAAGCAACAAAGGGGACTTGGCTTGTCATAAAAAAAAAAAAAAAGATAAATTGTCTGCAGACTGGAGCACTGGCAAAAAGTAGAGAAATGTGATAATGATTTTATGGAGGTTAATTGTATGTTTGGTTCGGTTCTTCAATTTGTTTTGTTTTATTTTGTCTTTTAATCTATCAGACAAAGTGATGTATGTTTGAAATGGATACTGAGAGAACATAGACTCCTTGTAGAAAACTGCTACCATGTAAGAGTGAAAGAAATTATCTACATAAAATCTATCTAGAGTAATAATAATCTTCTTCATGAGTAAAATATGTTTAATTAATGTTATGTGCTAATGTAATGATTTGATTGTTATGATGAAGAGTTTAATATTTCTATAATGGTAATACAAGATAACAGCATACTACTGCTTGTTGCAAAAGGACTTACACTGGACACCAATATACACTGCACCAGATTTCAACATATCTATGAAAAACAATAACCTTCATGTGTATGGTCATGTTATATTCACTGAATACATGGTTAAATTGGATTCTGGTGAAATATCTAAGAGTTGTTCCAAAGACCCATCAAACAACATTGTGTTGTGTCAGGGACAGTATAAGCTGGATATTAGAAACAGGTTCTTCATCCAGAGGTAGGCTGGGCGCTGGAACAGGCTTCCCCAGGGAATGGTCACAGCACCAAGCCTGAAAGAGTTCAAGAAGTATTTGGACAACACTCTCAGGCACATGTTGTGACTTGGGTATGGTGCTGTTCAGGGTTAAAAGTTGGACTCAATGACCCTCCTGGGTCCTTTCCAACACAGAATATTCTGATTCTGTGATGCATCACATGAAAAATTCACACTAAAATTGATAGAGGTTTGGGGCTGTCCTTAATGCAAGACTGGGCTTGTAGCAAATGCATTTAATCCTTACTTAATCATTATGACTTCATGAAAGAAGTAATAAATTACAAGTAGTTGAAAGGGAGCCTTATAATTCTCCCTCCGTGAAAGTTAGGAATGCTTTAAATTGGAAACATGTCAAATTTCAAAAGCTGTTTGCTCTGAGCAGCTGAACATGTTGTCAGTCCTTGACCACTGACATAGAAAGGACAAGAAATTGGTAAATACCAAAAATGTAGCAGTTGGTTTTTTTGGGATTTTTGTTTGTTTTTTTTTTTTTTTGGGGGGGGGGAGGGAAACCCCAAGCAAACAAAACCCACAAGAGAATTACTGAATAGTCATTAATCCTGAAGCTCATTAATATATTTTTTCAGTTGTTGCTGTTGTTATTTCTTTTATCACTTTGATTCCTGGGGCTGCATGTGTAATTACAGAAATGAATAGCAGATTGGGGAAAGTCCAAGAGCAGAGAATTGACTTGACAAGGCACTTGACCCACACCTTGCTCTGGAAAGCCTAGACATATGACTGGGAAGGTAGAGAAATCTTGAGAGCAGCCCAGGAAGAAAATTCCTGTGCCAGGAAGGAAAGAGGTAAGGTTAGGCTACCTAGACACACTGATTCACAGTATCTCCCCAGCACCATTTATCAGGAGAGTCATCCAGGTTTCAAAGTTGTCTTCCTCTGCTAAATATTCCCTGAACTGATGGTGCCAATTCTGGTGCCTGCTTTAGTCCAGGAGAGATCAGAGTTACTGTGTTTTCTTCCTCCCAAATGGTGCAAACTGTGAAGTGTACTCCCAGTAGGCAAATAGTAGCTGTCACCTGCAGTGCAAACATCAGTGTAAAGGACTCCTGATGTGCAGATTCAACACAAAACAGATACTGTCAAGATCATCTCTCTACAGACAAGCAGGAAGGAAAAACAAACACATTCTGCTTATACTCATTTACACGTTATGTTGCCATAAGCTTTCTCTAAATATTATGTAGATGGAAAAGCAGACCTCATGCTGCTGTAAATCAGTAGCTGTGCTGTGGTGGCAGGAGAAAACAGTTAAAGGATTCAGTTTTCTTCCAAGAAAAATCATACTTTTCAAATCCATCTGAATCAGGGCCAAAGGAATATTCCTTATCTGGCTGCAATAAGTGTTCTTTCAGGCAGGGCTATATAACCATCACACTGTTCTCAGACAAAGTCTACACTGACTGAGGGTGGAGAGGGGTTTAATCAATGGGATTTGGGTGCCACTTAGACCAAGAGACTCCGAGGCACCCCCCTCTACTTCATTAAAGGGGATTTGGTTTCTTTCAGCCTCACAACCTAGGAGTTCCCTGAAATACCTCTTAATAAATAACAGTTCATATTTTTATTAAGGAAACCACAGATGAACTTTGTGCCTGGGAATACTACCACACACATCCTGAGATGGAAATTACTGAGCAGGAATTAGGCTTTTTAAATTTATGCATTACTGCAAAATTGCTTCTACACAACAAGATTACTGTCTTAGTGTCTACAGTTACTTTACTTGCACTGGAAAAAAAAATAAAAAAAATAAAATATAATCAGACAAAAGACAACTTGGTTGCACCAAACAAAATCTTAGTAAACAAACCACGACAGCACAACCCAACAGACAGGGCTGTAATTTAGGGCAGGGCAGGATTTAGAACTCCTTTTTCTCACATTGGCTTCCAAAATAAAGAGGTAGACAGAACATCTCCTTTGTGTCTAGTGCATTCTCTCATGAAGTGAAGTCTGCTCCTTTTTCACTGTTTTGGGGAATCCGCCTTTTGAATAGGACAGATTACATCCTAAATGAGTAGTGATAAAATCTACAGCTAGGATTTTATGCTGCCTTTCATGTGACCCCAGACTGTAGAAGGTGAACACCACTATCATCTCCATCATTCTTCATATATAATTTTCCCAATTGAACTATTGCATTCCTTTATCCTATGTGTTATTTCCCAGCTTGCCTGCAGTTAACTTTCAGTGCTCCATAGTTGGCTTCTACAGGTGCTGGATTAACCATTCCTGGGAGCAGAGACAGAGGCTGTCACAATATAAAGCCAAATTAGGTTAAGTAAGTTTTATCACTTCATAGACAACTTCTCCATAGCAGCTATTGTGCTTCAGAAACTGCTCACCCCAGACTCAGTGCATGATTTGCATGAGTTGTGCTGATCCTGAGTTAAAAAGCCTTATAAGGCATGAGCTGATCATGTAAGGAGGAACCTCAGCTCTTCCAAAACATTTTAAGGACAGTGCAGAAGCCTCTTGGCATTAACAGTACTAAGACAAGTGAAAATAAGTCCAGCTTTATTCCAGCAACCTTTCTCAAACCATGCCTCTGATTTTGTGCCTGATGTCTTCTTTAAAATTGTATTATCTCAACTCTCTATTATATAGACATTGTAGCCTCACACTAATAGTAGAGATTTCATTATATCAGAAAACTTTTTGTGGTTTGTTTCAACGCAGTGACAACTGTTCAGAGCTATCCTTTCTTTGCAGGGACTTGAGTCCACATGTCTAATGGGATCCTAAGTGGAAGATATAAAGTATTTCAGTGCTGATGTTGTACAGTTTCTCCTGTGAAAGATCACCCACTTTGTATAACCTAATTTAGCCTGAAGGAAAAGAAAGAGA
>VXAU01005343.1:1272-14004 GCA_013399695.1 Formicarius rufipectus
AGGGCTGCTCAAGCGGGGATCCCCCCACCCCATATCACCTCCTGGGCGGCCCCAACACAGTGACCCCCCCACCCCATATCACCTCCTGGGTGGCCCCTGAGCTGTAGAGTTGCCCAGCACTCCCCATGGTGTCCCCAGAAGCCCCCTGCTACCTCCAGAAGCCCCACGGGTGTCCCCAGCAGCCCCCCCCTCGTGTCCCCAGCAATCCCCCTGGTGTCTCCAGCAATCCCCCAGGTACCCCCAGAAGCCCCCCTGGTACCCCCAGCACTCACGTGGCGCTTCACATCGTCCATGCTCAGCGCGACGCCCTTGTCCGTGTTGTTCCTCTTGTGGCTCTTGCGGCACTTTCCCCCCCGGCACAGCCGGTGCTTTATCACCTGCCAGAGCCACGTTTGGGCGCCGTGAGGGTCACGGGGGCCCTTCCTCACGTCCCCCCCGGCGCTCCGGGACAGCCTGGGCTGCGGGAGCCGCTCACCTCATAGGCGTAGTCGAACAGCTCCAGCACGGTGAGGATACTGGCCCCGATGAAGAGCCCCATCTGCCCCCCGATGTCACCTGCGGGGGAGAGGGAAGTCATCAGGGTGGCCCGGGGGTGGTGGCAGAGGGAGCAGGGCAAGGTCCCGATGCCTTGGGAACGGCGCTGCGGTGGCAGGGGCTGCCACAGGGGCCCCAAAAGCCACCGAGGCTCACCCAGCAGACCGGCCACCTCGTACGCCTTCTTCTGCTCGATCGTCTCGTAGTTCAGCGCTTCGAAGAAGATATCCAGCACCAGGATGTTCTCCCTGAGCCGGACAGAAGGGCCATCAGGCTGAGGTTTGGGGTGGAGGGAGCAGATGCCCCCACCGAGGCCACCCCACGTTACCCGATGTACTGCTCCGACTTGTTGTACTTCTTGGCCAGGTACTTGGCCGAGGCCTTGCTGGGGATCTTCACCATGGAGAGCTCTTTGCCGTAGCGGGTCATGTTGCAGGGCATCTCGCAGATGCAGTACTCGTTGTCCTTCTCCACCAGGAAATCTGGGCAGGGAGAGCACGGGGTGAGGGCTGGAGGGACGCAGCGCCCGCCGCTCCCCGCTCGGGGCCGGGCAGCCTCACCTAATGCGGGGTCGGCGCACTCCTTGTACTGCTCCGGGGTGCAATACGGGGCGTCTCCTGGGGACACACAGGGCAGGATTTCCAGACGGGCCGCCCCTTGGCAGTGCCGGGGGTGCCGGGGGGTGCCGGGGGTGCCGGGGGCTCACCTGGCATGTGCACCATGCGGCAGTTGCAGTTCTCCACCAGGTAGCGCGTCTCGCAGTCGATCCGACACGCCGTGATGCTGTAGGTGTCGTAGAACTCCGAGTCGCCCGCCACGGCCTTGCAGTCGCCCCAGGGAGGGGGCAGGTAGATGAGCTGGGAGGGGGCAGAAGCCAGGAGTGAGGAGAGAAGCCCCCCGGTCCCCTCTTTGTCCGGGGGGACAGACCCTCGTGGCGTCGGTGCCCCGGTCGGGTCTCCCGAGAACAGGGGCGAGGGGAGGAGGCTCCGCATCCCACAGCGCAGGGCGGGAGGGAGAATCCCAGACCCGGCCGGCCTTACCCGCTGCTCCTGGCAGGACACGAAGGTTTGGAAGCCGGGGGCCACCCCGAAGCCCAGCTGGTCGATCAGCGGGGGCTCGTCCTGGCTGTGGATCTGCACCTTGATCCCGGCTTCGAACGAGGTCTCGTCTGCGGCGGAGAGAGGCGGGATGAGCTCGGCACTGCCCCTGCTCCAAAACTTCTGCCTCCCACGCTGCTTCCCCGGGGCCAGCTCCTTCACCCACGTGTCCATCCATCTGTCCATCTGTTTGCTGCGCCGTGTCCTTGCCCCCTCCGCCCCTGACCCTCCTGCTCCGCACCCCGGAGTGCGGCAGGGAAGTGTTTGCCTCTATTTATAAACAAGGGATGGCTCAGTGTCTAAGCCATGGGGAGTTGCCATGGCGAAGAGCAAAGACAAGGAGGCAAAGAAAGGGCCTGAAGTGGTGAGGAATGGAAAGAGGGAAGAGGAGGGACCCTCAGGGACCTGGAGGGCTGTGGAGCCGGGAAGGGGCTGGGAAGCACCCCAGGAGCTGCTGGTGACCTGCTGGGGCAGTGTGTTACCTGTTTCCCCCCACACCGGCAGATACTCGTCCTGCTGGATGTCCAGCATGATCTCCAGGCCGTTGCCAGTGCCCCCCTTCATGGTGATGAGCCGGGGCTTCCCGTCCTGCCCCGCATTGAACGTGTAGCACTTCCCGTAGCGGGTGAAGACCTGCGGGAGAGGACGCGCGGCTGAGGCTGAGGCTCCTCCGTGCAGCCACAGCACGGAGCCAGGAGGGCATCGCCAGCCCCAAAACACAGCCAACCCCCGCCCGGGCACGGCGCAGTCCGGGCCCCTGAGCCACGGGATGTCTCGGGGTAGGAGCTGCCCGTGCCGGCCCGGGCGGAGGAGCAGGAGACGCTCCCGGCCGAGGCTCAGGGATGGACTCGGAGGAGACGCTGCACGTTCACAGCACTCCGGCCCCACAGAGCCCTCGGGGTGGGGCACTCAGCCCTCCGGTGCCTCCTCCAAGCCCTCCTCCATCCCTGCCGAGAACGGGCTGGACGGGATCCTGGACCCCCCTGTCCCTCCTTGGCCATTCCGACTCCCTCCTGCGGCAGCCGGGACGGCTCCGACGCCGCTGCCAGCCCGGCCACTCGAGGGCAGGGGGCTCAGACCGCACGGTGCCCCCCGGGCACTGATGCCACAAGCACGGAGGTGCCCGGCACCCCCTCCACAAGCCGCGCCGCTGCTCTCCGTGTCCCACCGGCAGGTCCGTCCCAGCTCCGGTGAGACCCCCGGGCGCTGAAATATCAGCCTGTCCCTGAGCGAGCTCCAAGAGCGGCGTCCCCCGCCGTGCCTGCTCCCTCTCGGGGCCGGGGCCGGGGCCGCCCCGGGGTTACTCACCGGAGCGAAGTCCCCGGGGCCGCAGCGCTGGCCGCGGTAGCGGCAGCTCAGCAGCATATCCTCCAGCCGGTGGCAAGTGCGGTTAAAGAACCCCAAGAGATTGAGGGGCTCGTCCTCCTCCTCCTCCCAGGGGTCGGGCCGGGCCGGGGCGAAGCCCAGCTCCATCCCCGGCTCGTAGTCCAGCAGCGGGGCCAGGTAGAGCAGGTCCTCCCGGCGGAGCTGCGAGACCCGCACGCGGTTGATGTTGCAGAAGGTGACGGCGGGGAAGGTCATGGTGGGACTCTCCTCCTCCCGGAGCAGCGTGACGTGGTGGTACTCCAGGTAGTAGGCGATGCGGTCGGCCACCTGGTAGAGGAAGACGGAGAGGGAGAGGAGGAAGGCCAGCGCCCAGAGCGCCTGCCGGGCGCCCAGGCTGCCCTCCACGAAGATGTGGCTCAGCCCATGCAAGGTGCAGCTGCTGGCAAAGGCCACCAAGTCCGTGGCTGCCCCCGCGTCCTCTTCCTCCTCTTCATCCTCCTCCTGCCCGTACAGGAACTCGTCTGCTCCGTCTTCTCCCTTCCCCGGGGCTGCGGCGTCTTCTGGTCCTTCCTCGCTGGAGAAGGAGATGGTGCAGAGTATCTGGAGGGGCATTGCCCGCTCGGGGGGTCCCAGCCTGGGGTCCTGGCCCACGCCCTGCCACAGCCTGGGGGCTTCAGTGTTCAGTCAGTTCCTCAGGGGGTGGGTTAGAGGGGCTGGGGGGGGAGCAGGGGAGGAGAAAGGGGCAAGTTCGGAGCAGGGAAAAGGAGTGAGAGGTGAGCGGGAGTGAGGGCGAGGAGCAGAGGGATGCTCAGAGGGGACGGAGAGAGGAGGGTATAAGAGGAGCAGCAGGACGGGAGGAGGAGCGAGGGGCGGTTCTGCGGGCTCCCCACGTCCCCCGGGACCGGCCGGCAGAGGCTGCCAGGACGGAGCAGAGACACCACCGGCTCCAGGAGCGCCTCGGGAGCTCCTGGTGGTTCCCGGGAGGCCGGAGGTGCTGGCAGGGCCGGAGCACCCGCCGTGTGCAGGGGTGGGTGGGTGTCTCCCACGCCGTGTCCTCCAGCCTCGCTGCGTGGCCCGGCTGCTCCAGCCAGCGCTCCCTGCTGGGTGCCAGGCTGTCTCCGGAGCCACCATATGCCAGGCTCTGTGTGCTCCCTGTCAGGGCAGCTGGAGCCAGAGGTTTTCCCAAAATGCCTGTGACATTGTGCTGCCGCAGCGCCCGCCTGGGCGGTGCCAGGAGGGCAGAAGGATGGAGGTGATCCCAGGTTCTCACGGTGCTCACCCCGTCCCTGTGGGCTCATCCCCCCGTGCCGTGGGGCACCGGATTGTGCACGGGAGCATCCAGCAAATCCAGGTGTTCCGAGGTGAGGTGCGTCCTCCTCCGAGCAGGGAGGTTTTGGGCAGGATTTGGGTGCTGTGCAGGTGGTGACTCCTCCTGCAGTGCCCATCCAGTGCCAGGTGTGTCACCTCGTGCTCCGGATCCCAGTGGGGCACTGGGAGCCACCGCTTCCCGCAGGGAATGGCATCCAGGCTCTCCTGCTGAATTGTCCGGGCTGCGGGTCCTGAGGAGCAGCCCCAGTGCGGGGTGGTGGGATGGAGCTGCCATCCAGGCTGGCTGTCAGGAGCTCGGGTGTCTCCTCTCTGCAGCAGCTCAGCTCCTTCTCGTGGTTTGCTGTTTTCCTGCACTCAGCACTTCGTAAAAGCATCCCGAGACCACAGAACAATCTCCAGCCCCATCCCGGCCCCGCAGCCGCCAGCGCCGGCCCAGGGGGAAGGGGGAAATCTAAATCCAGCAGCACTGGGAGGCGCAGGGGCTGGGTGGGAGAGTCTGGCTCATGCCAGGGTGAGATAAGCTCAGCCCAAGCCCCTGGTTCGGCTGCTGCATCTCCTTCCTCACACACACCGAGGGGTCCTCGAGCCCAGAGCACGTCCCAGTGCAGGTGGGTACAACAAACTGGGTGAACAAACCGATCAGGAACCGGCGACCAATCTGACCTGGTGCCAGCACAGTGATCTGTGAATCCCGAGCAGGTGACACCAGTGGAACGGGCAGGACTCACACTGGGGACCCTGCCAGGGGTGACTGATGGGGTGACAGGAGGGTTGTCCCATCCTGGGGCTCCCTAAGCTCAATATTCCCCATAGAACCCTTGGGTAAGAGGGATGCTGCCACATTCCACAAAGTTTGGGGCTCTGGGAGGAAGGGAGGGTGACCTTGGGGACGAGCACCAGAGCCACGGGATGAAATTTCATCATGCAGAGAGCAAGGTCGTGCCTTTTGGGAGCAACTCGGAGAGGCTGAGCGGGAAAGTCCTCCTGGGAAAGGGGCTCAGGGATGCAAATCGTGTGGCTGTGAGCCACCAACACATGGGGCTGTGGCTTTGAGGGGGATGAGCTGCAGCAGCACCATGGACAGGGCTGGGCTATAAGGGCGCCCGGGATTCACCTGGGATGGAGTTTGGGAGCACTGGGCTGGCTCAGGTCTGCGGGAGCAGGCTGGGGGCGGGCTGGGGACAGGCTGGGCTGATCCCACACGGACAAGCACTGGAGGACTCTCTTGGCAGGGAGAAGGTGACTGAGGTTGGGGTGGGATATCTGGTGCTCCCCAGCCCTGGGACAGAGTTTCTGTGCCGTGGTGTAGGAGGACGAGGAGAAGGGGAGTGGAATTGCAGGCTGAGGAGGGTTGTTTAGCCCTGTCAGGGCACGGACAGACGAGTTCTGCTGTCCAGTCCCTGCCGGTGTGAGCCAGAGGCTGATCCGATCCCTTGGCACCGGGAGGTTTAATGTGTCTTCTCGGGAGCGATTGCAGCAGGAGGGGGGAGAGACAGAGATGCTGTAATGAAAACGTTCCATCATCGCCTGGGACCATTAACCTGCCTCGCTCGGCTTAAACAGCTCGCGGGGAGAGCCGGGGTCGGTTCCCCGGCCGGGGGGACGAGCTCTGCTCCGGTTACACCGCCTGTCCCAGCGCCGACACCCGAGCCAGGGTGAAGGTGACCGGGCACACTCACGGCCGGGTGGCACCGGCACCGAGGGGAGCGTGTCCTGACCCCGCGACCGGGGACAAACCGTGCCGGGGGGGCCGTCCTGGTTCGTGCGGGTTTTGGAGATGCTGGAGGAGTCCTTGGGCTCGTTCCAGCTCCTCCCTCGCCGGGAGTTATTTTTACCCTCTCTCAGGTAAAGCTTTGGCGGGGGTGAGGGACGGGGGATGTTATAATTAGCCGTGACATCAGCCCCCGTGGCGGCTCCCGCTGGGACGGGGCGGCCGCACCCGACCCGCCGCCGGCCCCGGCGATGCTCCTCCTGCCGCAGCGAGGGATGCGGGACGGGCAGAAGGGATGGGTTTCCCCGGCTCCAGCGCCGTGTTTGGCCGCTGTCCCGGGCCGGTTCGGCCCCGCTGTCCGCTCGGCATCTCGTCACGGGCCCGGCAAAGGAGGTTCCCCGGAGCGGGGGAGCGGCGGAGGCGGCGGGGGGGNCAGCAACAGCGCATTTCACAGCCTGTCACGCTTTAATGGCAGAGGAGATCAAAGCCGGGATGGAGTTATTCATAGAGATAAACCAATCCCCGAGGAGGCGAGGAGAAAACAACATTGCAAGCTCTGTTATCCCAGGTCTGCGAGCCCCGGGGAGGCTGTCGCAGAAAGCGCCCGGGGAGCTGAGCCCGCTCGGGTTTATGATGGGCACTGCTCGTCGCTGCCAAAGACCGGCCGAGCCGGGGCAGAGCTGCCCACGACAGCCCGGGGGTGCCCAGAGGTCGGAGCTGGCCGGTGGGAAGGGATGGGATGGGGATGCAGCCAGAACAGCATGTGGGGGATGGATATTTGGGGCAGGCGGGCACCACCCGGCCAGGATGCCCTGCTCCCCCCACACAGCCGGGCGTGTGACTCGAAAGGGAGAAAAACGAGTTTTCCCATGTGCTTTGGCCCATGGATGTGCTTTGCAGCTCCCGGAGCTGCCAAGATGGTGGTGGAGGCACCTGCAGCGCTGCCACCGCCACTGCGGGCAGGAGGAGCCGCTCTGGGACGGCTCCAGGGCTGCAGATCCCTCCCGGATCCCGGCGAGAGGCAAAGCAGGGGCAGCCGAGCAAGGTGGGATTGCCCGGGATCTCTGCCGGGACTAATCCCGCTCCCTTATCAGATGCTGCCACCTTGCCTGCGCTCGCTCCGCCGGCCAAGCCGGGCGCAGCCTGTGTTATCCAGCCCTTTATCCCCCAGATTAGACGCTTCACAGTGGATTAGCATGTCACATTCTAATGCAGAAAAATTGACGATTAAAAAGGAGTTTTTCCTCTGTATTATTCCCCACCTCCGCCTCCTCTCCACCCCAGCCCTGCGGGCCCACCAGCCGCAGCTGTGGGGACCGGCGATGCGGCGGCGCTGGGGATGAGGGAGCTGCATCCCTGGATCAAACAGGGGTGGGAAACAGGAAACCCAAGGTGCCTTTTTGGGACCGCGCAGGGCGGGCACGGCCTTCCCAGCTGCTTTTGGGGGCGGGAGCTCAGGTCCCTGTGCCACCCTGGCCGGGGGTCACCGCCTGCAGACTCAGCACCTGCAGCGCAGGGCCCGAACGAAAAGCACATTATGGTGAGTAATGTGCTAAGTGAACTTCATTATGGAGCCGGGGCCTCCCTGGCTCCCGTTGTTCCATATGATTTCATATCAGATGAGCCTTATCTCCTCTCCAAACGCTTCCATTTAAACTCTATTAATCTTTCAAAGCTTCCCTGGGTGAGCGCTTCCCGGCCGGCCCCGCAGGGTGCCGGTGCCGCTGCCCTGGGCACACCCGCTGCCTTGGGGGGGGCTCTGCTGGGACCCCCGGGGGTGCCTCAGGGTGTTCCCAAATCCAGGCCCTTCTCTGCGATCCACCGGGACGGCTCCGCAGCCGCCTCGTCCTCCTCGCCGGGATCTATTTACGCCCCTCTGACTGACCCAGTTCGTCCTGCCGGGAGCTGCTTTTCCCGCTGGCAGAGGTGCTGGAATTGCTCTCCATCCCGACGCCTTCCCGTGTCCCCTGCCGGTCGCGAATCACCCATGAGCAGGTGGCGATTTTTTCCGGCATCCTTCCCAATTGCTCAGACGGTCTGTGCAGGCGGATTCGAGCCGGCGGTTTTATTGGAGCGGGGAATGAACATGGAATTCCGTCCTGGTTTCCTTGCTGTGCTCCGGCTCCGCATCACGGTTCTCAAATCTAATCTAATCCAAGCAGGGGAGTCTCACGGCCCCGGCGTGTGGTGCCTCTGGATGGATCTCCCTGTTGCTTCGCTGCTGGGAGAACAAGGAGCAGGGGTTTCAAATCCCTGATAAGCCAGAGGGTGGGTGGGAATACCCTGCCCCAGCTCTGTCCGGCGGGGTAAGAGCCTGGATGCGAACGCAGCAAAACAAACTCCCGAAGAAAATAAAGACTTGGCTATAATATCCAATTGCTGTATAAATAAATAAGAGCTGGTGAGAAGCTCCTGGAGCCCTGGCTGGAGCAGGAATTGCAGCGCTGCCTCGAGAGCCCTGGCCAAGCTCCACAGGCAATAAAGAAAAGGTGGCTGTGAACGGCCTGAGAAATTAAATTGAGGCAAAAGGCCACGAGAATGAAAAAGCTGGGGGCTCCCTGTGGAGAGCTGTGGCTCCACCGCCTTGGGGGACCTGCCCCCTCTGCTCTGGCTTCTTCCCACTTGATATCAGGGGCAGAGAGGGAAAACGGCACCAGGAGCTTCCTGGGCAGATCCTCTGGAATCTCCAGACAGCTCCTTGTTGTTTATCCTGGGGTTGGGATAAACACCGAGGGGAGGCTGAGGGGGAGCAACTTGGAAACACCCCTATGCTGGTGTTGTCCTGGCTGCACTTCCAGCCCGCGGATCCCTTGGGACACACATGCCCAGGACTGCACTTCCAGCCCGCGGATCCCTTGGGACACACATGCCCAGGACTGCACTTCCAGCCCATGGATCCCTTGGGACACACATGCCCAGGGTGCTCAGTCCTCAGCTGTGACATCCTCGCCTCTGTTGCAGCCAGATAACCCTCGAAAGCCTTCTCATCTCTTCCAGCAGCCACAAATGCCATTACAGCTTATTAATAATCATTAATAATTCATTTGCTAATGAGTCTTTATGAGCAAAGGCATCACAAGAGGAGCAGGAATGGCCTGAGGTGCAGCTGAGCCGCTCCAAGCTCTTGGCATGACACCTCTGGGTGTGTGCGGTGCCTCCGGCCGTGCGTGACCCCTCCGGGTGGGCAAAGAGCTTTGGAGGTGTCTGTGTGACACCTCTGGGTGTGCAAGGACCTCCGTGTGTGACACGTTTGGGTGTGGAAGGAGCTCTGGGTGTGATGTGATCCCTCTGGGTGTGCACAGAGTCATTCCCACTCTGTCCCCCTGCAGAGTGAATGTGAAGTGCAACTGGTATCCAGCAGGAATTCCCATCTCCACGTTCATGCCAGTGTGGGGTGAGCAAAGCCACGAGCAGCCGAGGGATCCCTAATCCTGTGCCAGGGAATGCCGGGGTGGAGCTGGGATGAGGAGGTAGCCGAGGAGCAACATCCGCGTCTCTGCTCCGCGCCCGAGGCTGAACTGCCCGAGGCTGTTTTCTGGATGGTTTGCTTGGAGCAAAACACAGCGATACTCCAAACCCTCGGAGCTGCCGATGGGAGCGGAGCCGGGGCCTTTCCGACCCGCTGTACCTCCCAAGAGAACCGGGTCACCCTCGGCGAGCAGCCCCTGCTCCATCACCCGCAGCGAGCAGCCCCTGCTCCATCACCCGCGATTGCCTCGCCCCAGGCAGCCCGTGCGTCCCTCTGGGATCGCTCCACTCGCCTGGAAAACGATGCAACCTCCGGGGTCAAACTCCGCTGCTGCTCAGCCGTGGGGAGAGGCCGAGGTGGGGGACGAGCCCTGGGATGCAGATGAGGAGCCCCGGGAGCCGCGGCGGGTGCCCGAGGTGAACCAGCGCTCCGAGGGAACGGATCCGTGCGAGCGCTTTGCAGCGCTTATAAGTTATTTAGGAGCCCGTGTGCCGCTTTAAAAGTGATTTACATAAATCACTCGAATGTCTTACAGCATTTGTAAACGCGCCGGCTCCTCCGGGGACCGTGGAGGAAGTGCTGGATGCTGCGATGGTGCCAGGATGGTGCTGGGACCGGCCCCGCTCCAGGACCGGGCTAACCGGGGTCAGCGGCCGTCCCTGCAGCCCACACGCTGTCCCCAAGTTGTTCTTCCAGAGCCAGATGGACCCATGCGGTTTGTTTATTAGCTGTCAAAAGCTCCAGGAAATGTCTGGGTATCAGTAATTCCCGTGCCTGGTCTCTCCAGCTGCGCTGGAGATGCTCCTCACTCCGGCTCCGTGATTATCCACTAACGCTGCACGGCGGGGATGCTCCGCTCGCCACGGGGCTCCCGGCCTTGTGACAGCCACGGGGCCGTGCGGGCCCACGGGGGACCGGGGGCTGCGTGGAGGGTCGCCCCCCCACCCCGAGGGGGCTGGGGCCTGGATCTGGTGGGGCTGAGGGTCGAGGCAGAGCAGGGGAGCAGCAGCATCCCCCGGCTGAGCATCCCCAGAGCGGCAGCCTGAGTGCTGTGCCCGTCCCTCCGGGCTCCCACGGGTGCTGCAGGACACCCCCGCACCCACCCGCGGGGCAGCTTTGGGTGACACGAGGGGTTTTTTCAGGGAAAGAAGTTATGGTGCTCCTGGGATGGCAAGAGGAGCTGAGTCCAACCAACCCCCGGCTGGAGCGAGGTGGGCTGAGGGCTGAGCAGGGGGCAAAGGGGTGCAGAGAGGGTTTGGGGGTGCAGGGGGCACATGTGGGGGTTTAGCAGAGTCCGAGGGGCGCAGCAGGATCTGATGGTGTCCAGTGGGGCTCACCAAGGTGAGAAGGGAGGTGGGGAGGCTCAGCAGGGAGAAATGGGGTGCTGTGGGGTACAAGAAGATGTTACTGGATCCGTTCCATCACAGCAGCTCCTGCATTGCTCCAGAGCTGGGAGGAAGGAGGAGAGGAGGAGCGTGGTTGGGCTTCGCCGGGGCTGCTCCAGACCCTTCCTGCTCCCTGCCTTGCTCTCCCTCGGTGCACTCGCTGTTTCCAGGGCACAGGATGCAGAATCCAATGCAAAAGGCAGCGGCATGATCTCCACGTCAAACTCAATTCTCCCTAGTGCCAGCTCAGCCCTGGAGCCTCATGGAAGCGGTCCAGAGGTCTTAATCCTCTGCAGCTCCTCGGGGCTGTCCCGTGCACGCTCCCCGGGGCTCTGGCTCGGCCCCCGCAGCACGACGGGGACAGGGAGCTGGGATGCGGCTCTCCCGGGATCAGTTCACGGGGTGTGAGAAGGAAAAGCTGCAAATGCACATTGGCCATGCCAGGCACAGCCTCTCATGTCCCACCCGGCCAGCCGACCCCCGAGAAGGGGCTTCATGAGCACAGGGCACCTTCCTGAGGCTCGATCCCAAGTTTACACGGGCCAGCCCCAATTCCTGACCCACGTGCCATAGTGGGGCATGGAGACGGAGCTTTCCCTCTGGGTTTCTCCTTTTTCCCTGGGATGAAGAGAAAATTCCTGGGGTTTAGAGCCCAGGGCCGGGCCTCGCGGGCCTTCCCCTCGCTGGGTGAGGCGCAGATCCGTGGGGATGAGCAGGGATCCAGGGGAACCTCCCGGCGCGGGGAGCGAGAGGAAGCGCAAATCGGGAGCCGCAGCGGAGCCGGGACTCGACTCATGAATAATGAAGTCGCGAGTGTGAAACATTGATCTGTGCCGCTAATGAGTGCCAGGGAGCGCGGCCGAGACGGGGGCGACGGCGAGGGCGAGTCCCCCTCCCCACAAAGGGGATGGTGTCTGTCCCTGCCTGTCCCACCCCACGAGGGGGGCTGGGGATCTGTCCCTGCCTGTCCCACCCCACAAAAGGGACTGGGGGTCTGTCCCCACCTATCCCACCCCACAAGGGGGACTGGGGGTCTGTCCCCACCTGTCCCACCCCACAAGGGGGACTGGGGGTCTGTCCCCACCTGTCCCACTCCACAAGGGGGACCGGAGTCTGTCCCTGCCTGTCCCACTCCTGCAGGTGTGAGGCTCTGGGTATAACCCTGGTGATGGGGACCCCTCAGCCCCCCGTGTCCTGAGAGGGGTCCGGACTTGCCCCTCAGCCGCGTGTTTGCCTCTCCAGGCTTTGAGGTCGTGGCAGGATTTTGGGGCTGGGGAGAGGAGATCACTGCACCTCCTTGTGCTTCCTCCTCCCTGTCCCGGCTGCGGTGGAGGAGCTTTGGCGGACACCAGACACCTCCCTGGTGCTTGGGGGGCTGCGAAGGGTCAGGACAGAGCCGGGGGAGGCAAATGTTTCCCGCTGGGTTTGAGAGGGTTCAGTCCCCCGTCTGGGATGAGTCTGAGCCTGGGCAGCTCCACTGGAGAGCACCCAACCCCCGGGGGGAGACGGAGGGGGATGAGCAATGCCAGCCCCCCCAGTGTGGCTGGTGATGATGCAGGACGAAAGGGGAGGTGGGAAAAGCCCGGATCATCCCAGGATGGGCTTCCCCACAGCATCCAGCAGAGCCCTGTGTGCTGGGGATCCTGTCCAGGCTGCAGGGGGGTGCTGTGAGCTGGGCTGGAGAGCTGAGAGCAGCCACAGCCCCCACGACGCTCCTGGGTGGGTGTTCTGAGGGGCCCACAGCTGGCACAGCACGGCGGCCACTCACCCCTGGCTGTCCCCACTGACCCCCAGGCTACCTCCACTTGCCCCTGGCTGTCCCCACTGACCCCCAGGCTACCTCCACTCGCCCCTGGCGGTCCCCACTGACCCCCCGGCGAC
>VXAU01005343.1:18425-58597 GCA_013399695.1 Formicarius rufipectus
GAGGGGGGGGGAGAGGCGCAGGAGCGGGGCGCTCCAGCGATTGCAGGCTCTGGCAGGGGCTGTTGGTGCTGCTGCCGTGTGCATGTGGGTAATGTGTGTGTGTGTGCGTGTGCCGCTCCCATCCCCCAGCGCCTTCCAGGGATGCTCCAGCTCCTCGCTCTGCCGGAGCCCCCCCGGCCCCCCAAACAGCCCTGACCCGTCTCTCCTCGGCCACGGCCCCTCCTGCCCTCCGCGCGTCACCCGTGGCGGTCCCAGCCCCGGGGCAGGTGCTCAGAAACCCTTGGGTTGGTCCTTAGGAGGGGTGGGCGACGGGCACCTTCGGGGCCTTTCCAGCCACCTGCTGGGGGTGGCGTGGGGCACACGGAGCCTCGAGTGCCCACCTCGGGCTCGCCGTGTTCAGCCCTGCCCCGCTGCCTGCGTTGTGGGCCCTGTCACGATGCTTGTCACGATCCTCCCAGAGGCGCTGGGCTCCTGCCCCGCTCAGGATGTGCTGCCCCTTCCCATCCTCCCCGGAGCGCTCCTGGGGCAAGAGGCAGCGGGTGCTGGGTGCTCTGCTCCTCCCGGGGGCAGAGCAAGGGGGTTGCACAGCGGTGCCCACCTTCCCCCCGTGCCAGCACGTCTCCCACCCTGCTCCTGCTCCGGCTGTGCCCGCCCCGGGGAGCGGGGTGCCCTCCCCACCCGAGCCGAGACCCCTGCGCAGCCCCCGCAGCGGCGGCAGGCGCCCGCCCACTGCTCCCAGTAAGGTGGCTGCAGTCAAATGGAAAAGGATGTTTCAATGTCCTTTACGAGTGTGATGTTGGGAAGGGACAGCCAGACCCCAGGGTTGTCATGCCAAGACGCGTCCTTGCCCAGAGGTGCCTTCCCAGCGCGCTGTCCCCGCCTGAACCGCGGCAAACAGGAGCGTGGGCAGTTTGGGACACAGCAGGGTGAGGCACACACACCCTGTCCCCGAACCCCATGGCTTGGACACATTTGGTTTGGTCCTTTTGTGGAGCATCCTCTCCCCTGCCTGCACAGGAACGCGGGGTTTTGCAGTGGAACCTGCTGGGGGACAGCCGAGGGGATAGAGATGGAAAGCAGGGACACTCTCTGAGCCTTGCGGGGTGCAGGGACGACCCTGCCAGAGCGTGGAGATGCGGGGTGAGCGATTCCAGTTGGCACCAGCTCTGCCTCTCCCTTCCCGCTCCGTTCTGCAGCCGGCACCGCTCCGGCACCGCTCTGGCATCGCCCCAGCACTGCTCTGGCATCGCTCTGGCATCGACCCGGCATCGACCCGGCCCCGCTCCTCGCCTGGTCCACACCTGCCCGCCCAGAGCTGTCCCTCCCTCAGCGCTCCTGATGGAGCCCAGAGAGGGACGTGCTGCCTCGGAAAGGGATAAGGACATTTAGAAAGGGGCTGTTCCCTTCCTCCTCCTCCTCTTCTTCCAGATGAGCAGTCACTCTCTGCAGTGGTTTTATTGACAGTAAATCCACCGGCAGCGCGGGCTGGGCACAGGGAGGGATGGGGTTTCAGGCTGGAGCACGTGGATGTTCTTGTGAGTCCTTGATTTCCAGTGCACAAGAAACCCCAGGGAAGAGGCTCTTTTGTGTCCCCGAGCCTCCTTGGATGGAGAATGTGTTTCCTGGGGGTCTCAAGGAGCTGTCGGGGCCCCCAAAGCCCAGGACTCTTTCCTACAGAGGCCGGGGAGGAGGAGAGTGGCCGCAGGAAACTTCCCTGCCTCTGACCCCTGGCCAGGGAGAAGGCAGGTGCATCCTTGGAGTGGAACAGAACGTGGGGACAGGGAGAATTTCCACGTTATTTTTGGGGGAAACCACGCGAGGGTTGTGTTCATTCCTGCTGGGAGAGGCAGTGGAACCAGCGAAGGGCTGTGGGATGGGTGAGAAGGTAACAATTAACTCCAGGCGATAATTGAGAGCAGCAAGATACAGACACCTAAGTGGGGGTGGCCAAAGGGTGGGCTGGGACCCCAGAGATGGGTGGTGGGGGATGCGTGGCTGTGGCTGAGTCCTCCTGTCCAAAACGGGTGCTCACTGCACGGATTCAGCAGTCAGGACTCCCCTCAGCGTGCCCTCGGATCCAATTAGTGCGACAAAAGTAATTAAGGGAAGGTGCTGCAGCGCTGAGGCTCCCAGCAGACTCCGGCAGACAGGCAGGCAGGCCCCGGTGCCTTGGGAACACCTCGGGAGCTCGGGCCAAGGGATAACTCGAGCCCTGGGACTCCTTTCCCACCTTCCCCGCAGCGTTTGTCCCGCTCCATCACACCTGAGTTCCCGAAAGCAGTTTCCATCCTGCTTCTTGGAAAAGCATCCCCAGGGTGAGGATGAGTTTGCAAGGATTGGGTAAGAGATGCTTTTCCATGCTTTTTTTTGGGACTGTGCCCTGCTATTGCTCCCTCCGTGGAGGCAGCCCAGGCTTGCAAATTGCCTCTTTATCTGCACTCACTGCTGTCCAGGAGAAAACTGAGTTCATGATGGTCTAACAAGTCCTGTGGGTGCTGGAGGTGCTTGGTGGCCTGTCCTGGAGCACGAGGGATCTGGGGGAGACTGGACCTGCATTCCAGGACTGTGTTGGTGTATTTAAGGTCCGATATTTAATTAAGAGGTCACCAGTGCTGCACGTGGCAAAGCTCAGGTGGAGGTTGGTACTGTGCTCACCCTGGCTGTGATCCCGGGCTCGCTCTCACCCTTAACGTCGGGGGTTTGTCTCTCTGCCACCCCATCCAGGACAAAAATTCCATCGCCACTCGGACTTGGGCTGAGCACTTGTAAAATATCTTCACAGCCCATCTCTGCTAATGGGTTGCAAATTGCTTCCATCAGCTCCGGCATTACAGATTGCTCGGCTGAAATTGCTTCCAGGAGCCCGTTTTGGGGCCAAATACTTTCTAGCTTGGGGAAATAACCATCAGGATCATTAGCAACAGTAAATTGTATTCAAATGAGGCACCGTGGGGCCTTTTTAGGCCTTTCTCACGTGTGCCTTTCTCGCTGGTGGGGCAGCTCCAGCATTAGGGGCTGTCGCATCCCCGTAGAATCCTTTAGGTTGGAAAAGACCTCCAGGATCATCCAGTCCAACTGCTCTCCCAGCACTGCCAAGACCACCACTCCACCAAGTCTCCAAGTGCCACATCTACATGTCCTCTCAATCCCTCCAGGGATGGGGACTCCACCCCTGCCCTGGGCAGACTGTGCCAGGGCTTGACAACACTTTCCATGGAGAAATTGTTGCTGTTTTCCAGCTCCAGGGCACGTGGAGAACAACCGGTCTCACCGTTAAAGACTGGGGCAAACAAAGCTTCTCCCAGTCCCCACAGTTGCTGCTGCTCCTCAATGCATTGCTTTGCTACAGCTCTGAACCAAGAGCAGCTCAGTTGCCTCCACACAGACCCGGGTAGAGGTCCAGGGTTTCCTAATCCAGGAGCACATCATTAATTATCTGCTGGAAGCCAAAGCCTCGGCATCTCGGTGAGACTAACGAGGCTATTAACAGCGCTGCTGCTCGCCGTGGTGGCCCAGAGAGCGCTGCCGTCCCAGGGTGGGGGAGAGAAGGCAGAGAGAAGCTTTGCATGGCATCTCCTGGCACCTGCTTGCCTTTCAAATCCCATCTGACCATCGCTGAGACCTTTCCAAAGGAAACCACAGCGTGTAAATCCCGAGAGGGGAGAACCCAGCACAGGCAGCTCGGTGACTCCGTGGGATTCCTCAGTGAGGCACAAGCCCATCATCCCCGTGGTGCTGGCTGGGTCACAGCCAGCCTGGCTGGGGGGCTGCAGCCTGCAGGGTTTGCCCCCGGGGTCACCCTGCTCAAGCGGGGGTGTTGAGGGCCAGCCTTGGGCAGGTCCGTGTCCCCGGCGTGCGGTGCCTGCCCCTGATTGATGCCGTGTTGTGCCGCTCGCACCCGCTTGGCTCGGAGCAGCCAGTCCATTAAACACTGAGTCATCCTCAGCAGCATTTAATTTTGTGAGGGGCAGCAGTTTGGATAATTAAAGGCCTCCGTGGCCAAAGTCGGCGGCTGTGGAACGCGGGGCTGGCGGGGAAGGTGAGGACACCCGGGTGCCACAGCACAGGGCCCTCCCTCCCCTCTCTCTGCGTTTTGGGGTGGTTTTTAACCTTTTCCTGCCTCTGACAAGGGCTTCCTTAGTCAGGTGAGCGTGATGATGCTGTGTGCTATTTCTGCCTGGATCAACCACGTCCTGATGGGATCTCCCATGGGCAGATCTGCTATCTGGAGGCCTTGGCTTATTAAAAGGACAAGCTGTTCGGGGAGCTGGTAATAAAGCCATGAAAGCTCTTACAAACCAGAGTTGAAGGCACTAATATCGTTGTGCTCTGCGTGGGTGAGAAATTAGACAAGAGTTCCTCCGTGCTGATGGTTTTTTCTTCCTCCCCCCTATTCATCTTTCTCAACAATTATCTTTTATTTTGATACCTTTCCATTTAAACCTTCAGAACCGTGCTCAGGTTGGAAAGGAGGTTGAACTGCTTCACAACTAGGCACTTTGTGGCACGGGTGTGGAGGACCTGGAGGCACGGAGAGATGGGGAAGGTGGCTTGGCCTCTCCCGGGCTTTTGCAGCAGGAACCATCCCCAAGAGGCAGGACACAAACTCCCTGGGGACTGTATCCCGTGGGAGGGCAGGAACACCTCCTCTCCAGCAGCCTCAGGAAGAGCCATATCACTGCATCTGTGTTGAGCCAACACTGCACACCTAGCTCTGGATAGTTGGGAATTCCTCCTCCTGCTGCTCATCTCACTCATATCGGGGTGACCCTCACCTGCTTTGGGGCTGGGATGATTTTTACAGCCCCTTCAGGATTGTTTCTACTCTTTTCCATCCCGGAATCTTGTGATCAATGAGCCACATCTTTCCGGAGTCGTGGATGGCAACCGAGGGCGGATGGAAAAATCACCAAGATGGGTGTGTGGCTTCATTAGCCAGAACAATTAGCAGGAGGCAATGCAAAACCACTGGCTCCTTGAAACACTTCCCCATGCTGGCTCCTGCCATCCCAGTGCCCAGGAAAGGCCTCTCCTGGGACACACAGCCCTGGGGCTGTCCCCCCAGACTGGAGGGGCTCAGGTTGGACGGGACCTGGACTTTGAAAGATGGAGCAGAGTCCAAAGTCACTCCACAGGATGCTGGGTCAAGCAGGGACCTGTGTGGTTGCCAGCTGTCCTACAGCACTGCCCAAGGCCATCTCCCCTGGCTCCCTGCTCTCTTCCCACTCTGATATCCACACTGGAAGCCGTTCTGGAGCTACCAGAGTGGAAATGCCCTGCTGGTGTTCCCACAGGTGTGTCAGAAGGGCCCCTCGCAGCAGCCCCAGGCCACGAGCAGGTACCAGCACTGCGTGCGTGCTCAGGTGAGATCCCGGCACATGCCAAGGGCAGCACAGGACACCAGGAATGCCCGGCCCCTCCCCGTGCCCCGGCGCTGCCCAGCTCGTCCCACCCCGTGTCTGTGCCCCGGCTTTGCCGGCAGCCGCCTGTCCCCGCGTCCTTGTCACCGCCACGGAGCCCTTCTGGCTCGCATTTTCCTTTATTCCCTCTGACACCGGTGGCGGTCACAACAAAACTCATCTCATTCCGGGAAGGCCGGGAGGGGAAGCGGATGCCCCGCGGCTGGCAAGGGGCAGGTGAGGGCAGCGCACCCCGGGGGCATTGCCGGGGGAGGCGGCTCGGCAGCGCTGCCCGTGCGGGAGCCGCTCCATCGCCGAGGGATGGCAAAGGAATCAAAGCCGAGTGGCAACCAGGGCGATTCTCTGCGGCAGGGGGAGGAGAGGCAGAGCTCGCAGGCTGCGGAGACAAAGGCGGTGCCGATGGGTGCTGGGGGACCCGCCGGCGCGGCTCGCTAAGCTCGGATTTGCCGCTACGGCTCCGTGACAGCGGCTGCAATAACCTGGGGAGGATTTACGGCAAACACAGGGGCAGCCTGCCCGGAGAGCGCCGTGCCTGGGAATTACTGTGGTGCTGTTGCTCCCTGGTGCTCGTGTCCCATTTCTCCCGGAGGGATATGGCTCTGTGTGCTCCAGGCAGAGCATCAGCGCGTCTTCTTCCCAGCAGCCTCCTGACACGCAGCGGGCCGGCATCTCCCACTTGGCTCCCCGTGATCTTATTTGCCTTGCAGAGAAATTAAACGGAGAGATGCAATTCCCCTAAAACAATGCCATGAAACCAGAGCCAGGTCCGGGGCTGCTGGCTGCCCGGGGGAGGAGGCTGGTTGGCAGAGTTTGGTGTGTGGTGGAAGGACTGGGGGAGTTGGGCAGCCTGGACCCCCAGACGTGGTCGGGGGGCTGGTGCTGCCCCCCAGCACGGCCTTGTCGTTGTCCCCTGTTTGCAGAAATACCACATTTCTCTCACACGAGGGGGTTTGTCCCCTCCCTCGGCAGCCAGGCCCATGCAAGGAGCAGATGGAGCCCATCTCTGAACGTGCAATCTCAGCAAAAGCAAAGCTAATAATGGAGTTAATTACAGCCCCTGTGTGAGCGCCGGGGATTCCCAGGGGATGGTGGGGATGGAGCAGCCCTTCACTCTCCATCCACAGCTGGGGAGCTGGAGGGGCTGGGGGGTCTGTGTGGTCCCTGCAGGGGCTGAGATGCCCTCCCTGGGGATGGCTCAAACCCCTCGGTGATCTGATGGAGCTCTGCAGTCCTGGAGGTCGTATCTGTCCCTTCCCCTGCAGCCTCCCCGTGTCTCATCTTCACAGGGTGGCTGGAAGTGCCCGGCAGTGTCTGCTCTCCAGCTGTGGAAAATGTGAATATCCTGAGGGCAAACTGTCTTCTGCCTTTGTCTCACTGCTGAGCACGACTAGAAGAGAAAGAGTAGCAGCTCCTCGAGGCCTGAGTTTAAAAGTGAATTTTAACTGGGCTTGAAAGACCCCCTGACCCCTTACCTGGTGCCTGTGGGGCAGCTCTGCCCTGTCCCCCAGCCATGCAGTGCCTGATCATGGACAGGGAGGGCTTTCCCGTGGAAATGCCTGCTCTGGCACCCGCAGGATGAGGATATGCTGGTTTGTCCTCTTGCTGTTTCTGCTCTGCTCCCCTCAGCTGAGCTAATAAAGTTTGGACTCGTTAAATCCACAAATGGTTTCAAACTCGATAGCCCTGGGCTGGCTCACAGCAACTTCCACCCCTCCCCTCCTCTCTCTGCCGGGGAGATAAGGATGGCAGTGGCTTTAATTCCTCACTTATGCATCGACTGCCAATTCTCCTGTCCGCTCACCCTTGATAAATATTGCACAAAGATTTGGCTGCCAACATGCCAGAGATAAAGGTCCAGTCCCGCCAGATCTCCTTCCTCGGTGCCTTTTGTCTCGTTATGTGTCCAATTTGTTAAACAACCCACCTGCTGCAGGAGGCTCTTCCCAAGCCTGCTCCCAGCTCAGATCATTGCTGAACCTCTGCGTGAGCCTCCAGCCTCGGGGGCATTGAGGACCAGGGGAGGGCTCTGGCACTTCCAGACCCTGAGCTGGCATCGATCGGGGATCGATAGCGGAGCTGCCTCAGCTCAGCCCCCGGGGCCTGGCAGGATCCTCGGCCGTGCCATCCATGGGCCCCAGGACCAGAGCCCAAAGCAGGATTTGGGGATGCTCCTGTGCACAAAAGCTCCAAAAGAGAGAGTGCCAGATGCTCTGGCTGGGCTTAGCCTTGCTAAAAATCCTTTTGCACCCCTGTGGCCCAGCAGGGTGGGCACCGTTTGGGGTGCTGGGAGATGGGCTGGTGTTGGGGACACGTCTCTGGGAGCTGGGCTGTGTCATGCCCACCCACCACACCTGGGTTTGCTGAAAGTGGCCCCCCAAGGGACCCTCGAGGGGCTGAGAGCTGCTGATGGTGCACAAATGCCTCCTGGGCAGTGTGGAGCCGAGGGGAGCCCAGGGTGAGATGGGGACGGGCAGCAGTCGTGGCACGGGGAGCGTGCCCAGCCCTGCTGCTCTCTGTGGGACCATCCACACAAGAGTCCTGCTGCTGCAGCTCCGATTTCAGGGCTGCTGGAGGCGAGGGGGTGGGCAGAGGCCATCGATTGGGCTGGGGAGGGAGAAACAGAGAAGGGAAGAGCTCAGGAAACCTGATTGCTGAGCTAAGAGCTGCTATCCCCCCTTTGCATCCTCTCCTGCAGCATCCTGAGTGTCATCTCCCTTGGGAGAAGATCAGATTAAAGAAAGGATGGGTGATGCTCAGATCTGGATGTCTTTGAGCTCCGTGTAGCACGTAAGTCTGTTATTCCTGCTGGAAGAGCAGCTGGCTCAGGTGCTTCAGGTGCTGTTTGGCTTCCAGGTCTCTGGACTCCCCAGTTTGGCAGTGGCTCTGACAACCCAGTTTGATCACTATCACTTCTAAATCCATAAGAAATGTCATCTAAAGTGCAACAAATAACGGTCTGATTATCTGCTGGATCCTAATGCTACTCCCTGGAGATAACAAGCTGCAATTTTCCCCCTGGGCCATACAATAATCACCCCAATTACTCCCAAGCAGTGGTTATTAAACTCAGGGCACTGCTTTCATTTACAAAGCAAAAATCATTAAGCAGGTGTCTGTGTTCACTGTTTGGCTGGGAGTGACTGGGGTTAGTCCTGCTTTGTGCTGGGAGAGAACCTCTCAGTGGCTGTGGAAAAGCTCCCTGGCTTTGCCTTTCCTGCTCTGTGGGACACAGTTCTGTCAGGAACCTCGGCCACAAAACACACAGTTGTGCCTGTGAAGGCTGGGGTTGGTGTCCCAGAGGGTAAAACCTCTATCCAAGTATAACATGGAGGGGTTTGGGCAGACAGTGTGGTTAGCACTGGGATGTGATGGGCACAGCAAATGTCCCCCCAGGCCCTTGCAGGAGGGATGTGCTGGTGTGGCATGGCTGGATTGGTGTTGGGAATTGCTGGGTTGTGAGCAGGACACTGGCCCATCCCAGTATGAGTTGTTGTCCCCCAGAGCGTTGTCCCCCACCTCCACCAGCCTTCAGGTAGAGGGGACAATGTTCTCTCACCTCCATCCCTACAAGACCTGCCCAGCCACTGAGCTCTGCACGTTGGTGCCGTGGCTCTGGGCACACACGTGTGCTGGCTGCACACACACGAGCGTGGGCGCCCTGGACCAGCACTTCCAGCTGCTGTGGGAGAACAGAGGAGGCAGAGGGAGAGCTGACCAGGACGAGGGAGGCAGTGCTGGTGAATTATGCATGACTCCAGGAGGAGAGTGTTATCTGCACGGACAAAGGCCTGTGCCAGCAGCCCTCTCACCGCTGTACCTGTGCCTTCCTCTGCCCGCGCTTTATCTCCGCTCCCAGCTTGTAATTCAGCCCAAATATCAGAGGAAGCTGGAAGATTAATTTTCTCTGTTTGCATGGCAAAGGAGAGGGGACACACTCTCCCTCCCGACTCCCAGCTGCTTAATCTGCCACCGAGGCCTGCCGAAGGAAAAGGCAAAAATTTATCAGTGTTGACGAGTTGCTGGTGCAGGGAGGGGTGTTGGGCCCCCCAGGAGAGGGTTGTGGGCACTCACAGCATGCTGGCTGTGTGGGCAATTTTTGGGGGACTCTGGGAAAATGCAAAACCTTCCCCCTTAATCCCGTGTTCGGGTCCAGAGGAAGGTGTGGGCTCGTTCCCTGCGCTGCCATCCCTGTGCGTCCCTCCAGCGTGGGAGCGTTCCCGGCTGCGAGTCACTCAAATATTTAAGAGATGACAACTGTATTAATACAAAAACTAGATAAAGATCCCTTGAGTTTAAAGCAGGAACCATCAGCTCAGCTCTTATTTTCCAGCCCTCTCCCTCAGCTTACTCCCTGGCTTAAATGAAATCATAAATATCGGCCCACAAAGGTCCTTTGTCACTGCACGCAGCTCCCGGCGACAAGAGGTCATTCATTAAAAGCCAGATGAAGGCAATAGAGACTCCCTTTGTTTTTTAAGGAGTTCAGGATAAGGCCGTGGCTTCTCTGCTGACATTAATGCACAGTTTCACTGCAAGGAGCAGAGAGGATGGACAGCAGCTTTGGCTGTTCCCATCCCGGCACTCCTTATCCAACGAGGAATCACCCCGGGTTGACACAGGAGGCCACGGATAAACCCGGTTTGTCACTGGCCCAATGACACAACCACGGTCACTTCAGTCCCACAGACTCCATGGATTACTCATCCCCTCCTCACAGGCCCCAGGGACAATGCTCTGGCCCTCTTTTACCCCTCTTTGTGGTGGCTGAAGGCCCCCAGCCCCCACCAGCCCCTGGTCCTGGTGCCTCCCACCAGCCTCCAGCTCAGGTCAGCCCTGAGAAATCAGAAATTAATTCCCTAAAATGTCCATCTTCCTCAGGCTAAAGCCTGGCTGCCCTCCCTGCTCAGCCTGATGGATTTCTCCCTCACACTACTGAATAATTCCCTTTTAACACCCGTGCTGTGTTAATGCATCAGGAGAAATGTACCTCAGATAATTTTTTCTCGATTTTTTCCCCCTGGGGAAAGGTTGTTGTCTTACAGTTTCTAGTTCCACTTGCTTTTCCCCCTTTCTTATGGTTTTTTTTTTTGCAATGACTGTTTATGAAGACCATCATGCTCTAACTGGTTTTGGATTAAAAGGAACTTCATAAAGGTTTCCCCTGAGCACAAAACTGCACAAATGGATTTGCAATTCCGGAGTTAATTACAGGAGCTGGGCAGAGCGACGGGTGTTTGAGGAGCTTCACCAGAGGATGAGGCTGGTAAAGGGAGGTTTAGGTTTGTAGGGCTTCTTGCTCACACAGTGAGCAGGTCTCTTTCCAACCTTCCCAAAAAATCCGGGTGTGGGGTCACCAGCGATGCCCACGGGAATGGGGGCAGTGAAAATCCCAGTGGTGACCAGTGCTGCCCAGCAAAGGGTGAGTGGTGGCTGGAGGAGGAGAACAGGCCAAAAAGACCAACCAAGGGAGGTTGCAGGAGGAGCTGGAGGAGAATTTCTGCTGCCTGAAAATGTGAAGTGCTTCCGCCAGTAATCGCCGGAATCATCGAATTAGCATAAATTCTATTAACGGCTTCCCAGATGAGACATTTCAAGGCTTCTCCCTCCCTTCCTGACACAAACAAAAGAGAATATAATTACTTTGCAATAAAGCAGCTCCTGAAAAGGCCCTCAGCCCTTCTGCCTTTCTTCTCCCTTGGAATAAAGCTCTGTTTGAAAGGTGCTCCTGACCCCTCCGCTCTCCACTGAGCAGGAGGAAGGGAAAACCCACCAGGGTTTTGGGGATGAGGTTGGGATTGAGTCTGCCACGTCCACATCAGCAGGTGAGGGGGGTTCCCAGAAGCTTTGTGGGGTTCTCAGCTCCTGCTGCCTTCGTGACTCAGGGCAGGGTTTGGGAGGACACACGTGGAAGCAATCTGATTTGTGTGCCCCAACCCAGCACCCAGCAGAGTCACCCACTGCAGGCACCATCAAAAATAATGCGCCTTTTTATTGGCACGAGATTGCAGATGACAATTGGAAAGGGAACAGAATTTGCTCGTGAGCAAAAGCCTCCCCAGCTCTTCAGAACAACACTAAAACAACTCGCCTGCCTATAAATATGAACTGCCAATAGAGACATCTTAGCTGGGAAGATTTAATTACAGGCAGGAGCTGCAGGAGGCCCTGGGCTGACACAAACCCAGCTGAAGCTGTTCCGAAATGGGGGTGCAGGAAGGGCTGGGCTGGGAATGCACAAGAGGTTCTTGGCAGAGCCAGGTGGAACTAGCCAGCCTCCAACCTCTTTCCAGACTGGGGAAAATTGGGCTTTTGGGTCATTTTCTGTGCCATAAGGTCAAATGTTGAGGTCAAACATCAAGGGCAACACCTTCCCCTTGCTTGGCCACTGACTCAGAGGATGAGTTGAGTCTCTCTGGGGTCTCAGATCCCCTATAAAACAAAGATCATTTTGGCTCTCCTCCTCAAGGAAGGCTCAATAACATTTACCTTCCTAGAGATATGGAGGCTTTTCACAATCTACTATGAATTAATTATTATTGATTAAGTTAAACCAAACACGCCCTAAGCAAAGCAGTAGCAGCAGCTGGATGATGGGAACAATCTGCTTTATGGACTCCCTTTTCCAGCCCGCACTTCTAAGCACTTAGCTCTGCTTCCTAATTGCTAATACCCATTCTTCAATTACCCGCTGTTTTGTTTCAGATTTCAAAGATTATGGCACCGTTGTTATTTTATGACTATGTGAATTCCCTTTGTGTGGCTGTTTGGGGCTGATCTGTTTGCATATTAAACGACGACTCACACGTGGCTTGCAGTGGGTTCTGCCCTTGGCTGGCACTCAGATCGTCCTTTAAACACCCAAAGCAGCCGCATTTCTCAAGTGGCAGCGCTTCATAAACAGCCTTACCGGAACGCTCCACACGCGTGGGCCGCGTTGGTGCTGCGCGGGCCCAGCGCGGCGGGGCTGAGGCTTGGCTTAAATAACACGCAGGGCTCGGCGTGGGGACAGCTTTTTGCCCCCAAACAGCCCCGAATAGCCCCACTGTTCGTGCCGGGCCCCCGATCCGGAGCAGCGCCCCGTTTTGGGCCGCCTGGGCCCTTCCGGCGTCCCGGCCCTCGCTGTTGCTACGCAACACGTGCGGCCGCCGGCCACCAGCAGTAAAGATGGCGCCCGGCCGGCTTCAGCGCGCAGGCGTCCCGCGCCCCAGGCGCGCTCCCTGCACCGGGACGCGCCATACCCTTAGCAGACATGGCGCCGGCTTGGCTTCAGTGGGGACGGTGAGCACAGCCAATGAGAGGCGGCAGGCGGTGCGGGGGCGCGCGGCGATTGGCTGGCGGCGGGGGATTCAAACCGGAGCGCGGAGCCGTTGGGGCTGCGCGCGCGGCGGGAGCGGCGCTGGGGCCGCGGCGCGGGTGAGTGAGCGGGGCCGGGGGCTGAGGGGACCGAGAGGGGCTGAGGGGNCCGGGGGGGGATGAGGGGACACGAAAGGGGCTGAGGGGACCCCGGGGGGATGAGGAAAACCGAGAGGGGGATGAGGGGACACGGGGGGCCTCAAGGGGATCGAGAGGGGCTGAGGGGACCTGGTGGGGTCTGAGGGGATCCGGCGGCTCAGGTGAGTGTGAGGAGGCTCTGAGGGGCCCCGGAGGGTCCTCGGATCCCGCCCGGGTCCCTCCCGGTGGTCTCAGGCCCGTTCCCCCGCCGGGAGGGCACTGTAAGGGCTGGGCTGGTTCCTGCGGCCTCGGGGGTCGCATTGGGGGTGGTGGTGCTGATGATGAAGGCACAACACCTGCCCCTTCCCACTGCAAGGGCAGAGCTTTTCCACAGTCCACCTAACACAGAAAGCACCGAGATGTGGGTGTGTCTGTGGAGTCCGTACCTGTGGATCAGGTACCTCAGAGCTTTCTGGACTGGCCTGGGGTGCTGTGTTCCCTCCTGGCCCCTCTCCCAACCCTTCAGCACCAGCTCCCGGTGCTCCTTTCCCAGCCCGGGCTGCCCTGTGTGCCCCAGCCACCTCTTGCCATTAGGGAAGTCATTTGTGTCTTGCTGAGCTGGAGACTTTCCCCTTCGCTGCCTCTGTTTGTGCCGTTGTTGCTGCTGTTTGAGGGAAATGTGCTGACTGGCTGAATTTTAACAGCTATTTGCAGGAGGAGCTGTAACTTAAAATGCAGCTAAATTTAAAACTGTATTAAAATTCCCCAGAATGTTGCTCCTATTTTTATCCTACAAAGCGCTGAAAACATGCAGGTTTTTAGTGGCCTATATAGTACCAAGTTATTTGTAGACAGGGCATGGGGTTGTTGTGTTGTGCAACCTCCCAGAAGGGAAGGATTTGGGGTCCTTCATCCTGCCTTGGGTTCTGAACCTCTGGGCAATACTGAAAACACTAAGGGGGGGCAGATCTGCCTCTGCTACCCATTAACTGCTGGGCTGTGGATCTTCATTCCCTATGAAAAACATTTATATGCATGTATCTCCATAAAACATCATTTTTGATGAGTTTCCTTGTTTGTGAGCTTCTAAAACTCACCAAAACCATTAACATCAGCAGTTCTGAGGCTTCTCATTGTGCTGGCGCTGTGTTTTCTGTTCAAGGGTGGGAAGAAAGGGCTGGCTCTTTGTTTAGCCCCTTTTTTTTGGCAGCAGGATGGAGACTACCATGGTGAACCTGCGGGGTCTGTACGACCAACTGATGCGCCAGGCTGAGGTTCTGAGTGAAGGCAACGAATCCCGTGAGTTCTGCTGCTAAGGAACCTGCTGAGGCTGCTCAAAACACTCACACTTGGGTTTTTCCATTGTTGACAAGCACAAAGTCTCATGTGGAACTTTTACCTGGGCCATGTTCTGCTTGTAGCAAGTTGACTTCGCGCAGGGTCTCTGGTGGTGGGGGGTTTGCACCAAGGCTGGGTTCTCCACTCCTCAGTCAGGAGCAGCCTATGGAGGTTCAGGTTGGACATCAGGAGGAGTTTCTTCATGGAGAGGGTGGCATTGGAATGGGCTGCCCAGGGAGGTGGTGGAGTCCCTGTCCATGGAGGTGTCTAAAGAACAACTGGACGTGGCACTCAGTGCCCTGGGCTGGGTGACAAGGTGTGGTCGGTCACAGGTTGGACTCGATGCTCTGGGAGGGCTTTTCCAACCTAAGTGATCCTGGGATTCTGTGTTAACAGAGACCTGCTGTCTGTGCAAGGAGGAGATGCTGTGCCTCCTCTGCCTGGGCAGCTAAAGCTGGCAGTGTTCTCTCTCCAGAGTTCATTCAGCTGGCCAAGAACTTCGAGGAGTGTCGGAGGAAATGGCAGAAAACGGAGCTGGAGCTCGGCAGGTACAAGGACCAGCTGATGAAAACAGAAGCCGAGCGAAGCGCGCTGGACGTGAAGCTGAAACACGCCCGCAATCAAGTGGATGTGGAGATCAAACGGAGGCAGAAAGCTGAAATGGACTGTGAGAAACTGGTGAGCAATTCCTGTGTTACCCCTTGGCTTTGAGAATGTGGAGACAAGGTGATTAAAGTGCATTGATCAATGGAAAACAAGGACTGGCACTCAGGGGAGGGGAAAAAAAACCAGCAAGGAATTGGCTTGGCTCCTCAGCAGCCCTCAGCTTTGATCTGGGAAAGGAGAGAGGCTGCTGATGGAGCCGAGCTGCCATTACCTGTCTGAGCAATCTATTGACACAAGTTGGAGAGCTTATCTCTGGTATCTCAAACACTTCAGATGGGGTCTTACAGTAATTAGACACAGTTTATCCAGGTGCTGATGGTATCTGTGTGTACAGGAAAGGCAAATCCAGCTGATCCGGGAGCTGCTCATGTGCGATGCATCCGGCAGCATCCAGCTCAGTGAGGAGCAGAAGTCTGTCCTTGCCTTCCTCAACAGGCCAAAGGTTTCAGTGGGGGCTTCAGGCAACAAAAGGTAAGAAAAACAGCATTTTGTCTGAAGCGTTAGGTGTCAATCCAACCTCTGTGACACGTTCCACACACAGATCAACAGTTTTCCTTTTTATTCTACTTAGAAATATGATTCTCCTGAGTCACTGAGATTGTTCTGGAGCCATGACTGACTGAAAGCCAAATTGATACAAGTTTCTTGTGATTTTTGGTGTTTAGGCTGTCTACAATAGATGAATCTGGCTCAATCCTGTCAGACATCAGCTTCGACAAGACCGATGACTCACTGGTAATGTAACTCCACATTCTCAAGTTCTCCTCCCCTGGAGAGCCTGAGGGGAGGGGGTTGATCTCCAGAGACCCTTTGTGTTTAGATTCCTGGGGTGTTCAACTGAGTGGCATTTCCCTGGCCAAAACTGATGAAGCCCCTGACCAGAGGCTGTGTGGTATTTCCCTTTAGCCAGTGCTGTGTCTTTTCCCCAGGACTGGGATTCCTCTGTGGTGAAAGCTGTCAGGCTGAAGAGGAGGGAGAAGCGGGTGAGTTCGATTGTTCCTCTCAAATAGTTTGCATTGTTCGCCCTGGCAGCCACAATGGCACCATCTGTCACCTCAGAGCCACCTGCAGTGATGTCAGCGCCACTTATCACAGGCAGAGCTGTGATGTGCTGCTGCTGCTGGAACTCAGAGCTGCTGGGGGGCTTTAGGTGGGAAGTGAAGTCTGATGTCATTGTCTACTGAAAATGAGTGGAGTTTTGCATATCCTGTGCTGTTATGGCCTGAGGTTTGCAAGAAAACACTTGGAGATTATTAACAGCTCCCAGATTAAGTGAAAGTGGTGTAGAAGTTAATGTTTTTGTATTCTGTAAAGGAGCTTGGACTTGTTCTGCTTTAATCTGCAGAAGACAAAAAGAGCCTGAAACCATCACTAGCAGAGCTGGGAAGAGTCTGAGACTTCCTTAGTTGCTCCTTTTTGTGTGTGTAGTAGTTGTTGTTGTGTTTTTTGTTTTTTTTTTCTTCTTACTTAGATTTGGTTTCTTTTTTTCTGACTTGAATTATAAAGCTGGATAGGAAAATTATTTGAAAGAGCAGCATATTGAGGCCTCCTGATTCTTCATGGTGACTTTAAGGGTGCCATGAGGAACAGGTACTGCTGAAGAACTTGTGTGCAACCACCACAAGAGCATTAAGTGTTCAGTCCTTCTCATTATCCTTGTAGCAGTATAGCACCAAGTTACATTGCTGCTTCCTGGACAACAAGGTGCTGTCTCTTTTCAGCGCTCTTCCAGGCAGTTCACTGAAGGCCCACCAGGTCCTCAGAAGAAATCCAGGTCCATTAGCAGCACAGCAGAGCAGGTATGGTGCTCCCAGCTGGGTTTGTGTGTTCTTTGTCTACTTGTTTCCAGGGCTGCTGGAAGCTCCTGTGTCCTGTCACCAACAGCATATTTGTCACTACAGGCCAACGAATCCATAGTAGCAAAGACAACTCTGATGGTCCCCAACGATGGAGGCCCAATTGAAGCCATTTCCACCATCCAGACTGTGCCTTATCCTCGGAGGAGCCGGAGGAAGAGCGGTAGGTGTCACCAGAGGCTCTCCTGAAGTGTTGGCTACCTCTCTCCAGGACCTGGAAGCTGCTTTTGGTTTGTAATGCCCATGCTTTTGGGGGCAGAGGGAAATTCCAATCAGTCAGCCTCCTCCTCCTGTGCCTTTCAGGTCCTTTGCAGGCCTGGAACAGCGAGTCCAGCATAGGCAGCAAACAGCCGGAGTCCAGACCAGACACTGACGGCTCCAGCACCCCCCAGCACAACGGGGGCGTGAGGCTGCACGACTTTGTTTCCAAAACGGTGGGTCTACAGGCAGGAGGATCCTGAAACAGCATATCCTTACAACTAGAAGAGGCTGCCGGCTGTGTCAGGGGAGGGTTAGGTTGGATATTGGGAAAAGGCTTTTCCCACAGAGGGTGGTTGGGCACTGGACAGGTTCCCCAGGGCAGTGGGCACAGCCCCAAGACTGCCAGAGCTCCAGGAGTGTTTGGACAATGGTACAGGGTGGATTGTTGGGGTGTCTGTGCAGGGCCAGGGGTTGGACTTCAATCCTTGTGGGTCCCTTCCAGCTCCAAATGTTCTGATTCCTACAATTGTTTCTCAGGTCCATATGAACTGTACCAGTTACCTGGACAGATCAGGGAGCGTGTTGCCCAGTTTAATTCCTGCTGCATTACTACACTGCACTAATCTCTCCCCTCATCATCAGGTTATCAAGCCAGAGTCGTGTGTTCCCTGTGGAAAGAGAGTGAAGTTTGGGAAGATGTCCCTGAAGTGCCGAGACTGCCGCGTGGTGGCTCACCCCGAGTGCAGGGACCGCTGTCCCCTCCCGTGTATCCCCACTCTGGCAGGAACTCCAGTCCGCATCGGAGAGGTGGGGCTGGCTGGGCCGGAGGCCCCACGCTCGGGCTGAGGTGGGGCTGGGACTTGCTCAGCTCCAGGGCTGCCTTCCCCGGCAAAGCTCCTGTTGCTCAGAGCTGCATAATGACATGCAAATGAGCTTGGTAATGCCTCATTCTGTAAGCAGGGAGGGGGTGTAGGGGTGTGATGTTAGGAGGGCGTTGAGTGGGGAAGATGGCAGCTCCAGGCAGGCAGCGCAGCCTGGTGCTGATGGATGTGGTGGTGTTCTTCTCTGGGCTGATGAAGAAGAAACAGTTCTTGTTTGCAGAGCTTAGATCTCACTGAATTCCTGGGAGAGTATTTTCTGTGTCTTGATGACTGAATATCTCTCTTCCTGTTTTTCCTTCTGCCTCTTAGGGGACCTTGATGGATTTTGTCCCTTCTACTCCTCCAATGATCCCTTCCATCATCGTGCACTGTGTTAATGAGATCGAGCAACGAGGGCTGCAAGAGGTAAAAAGAAAATGAGGTGTGAAACGGTGCTAATGAAATGGGATGCGGTGTTAGGGAAGCGAGTTGTTAACCCAAATATCCCTTATTTATGGTGTGTATCCTGCTGCTCGGTGGGTGACTGAGGGAGCACCAGGCGTGCTCAGGTGTGGAGAGAAGGTGGGGGTGGAAGAACATCAGCGGTTCTCCTGCCTCTGAGCAAAGCTTTGTGCCAACAGACAGGCCTTTACCGCATCTCTGGCTGTGACAAGACAGTGAGGGAGCTGAAGGAGAAGTTCCTCAGAGCAAAGAGCATTCCTTTGCTCAGTAAAGTGGACGACATCCACGCCATCTGCGGCCTCCTCAAAGACTTCCTGCGCAGCCTGAAGGAGCCCCTTCTGACGTTCCGGCTAAACAAGGCTTTCATGGAAGCTGCAGGTGGGGACTTGCTCTCTGACATCTCCAACTCTTCCACACTCAGTAGGCATGGCTTTAGCTGTTGAGTGAGCCAGCAGACCTTGGTGCTCTGTGGAGCCCTTGTGCCTGAGTTCTAGTTGGGCAGGGTGCAAACTTATTACCATGGCATGGGAATTTTCTGGCTTCCTTGTTTCCCAGGGTAGCTGTGACTGTGAGGGGAATATTGCAGCTTCTGGGATCACTTTCTGAGGTCTAAATATCCCTTTTTTTTTTTCCCCTAGAAATCTCAGATGAGGACAACAGTGTTGCTGCTATGTACCAAGCAGTTGGAGAACTTCCCCAGGCCAATAGGGACACCTTAGCTTTCCTCATGGTCCACCTGCAGAGGTACGTCCTGATGGACAGTGAGGGTGGAACCAGGTGATCTTTAAGGTCCCTCCCAACCCCAAAGGATTCTGAAAGAGGGATGTTGCCACTGGTGCTTTCTCCACTTGTTACTGCTTTAGAGCATGGAGTCTTCATTCTGAAAGACACCTGCTCATTCAGAGGCTGAAGTGTGTGTGGAATGGGGGAATTGTATGACAAGGGAAAGGGGAAAACTGCATCCTTTCTTATTTTAATATAGGGTGGCTCAGAGCCCTGATACTAAAATGGACATCTCCAACTTGGCCAAAGTCTTTGGCCCCACAATAGTCGCCCACGCGGTACCTGATCCTGACCCCATGACCCTCCTGCAGGACACGAAGAGGCAGCCCAAGGTGGGTCAGCAGGAAGGACCAGCTTGGGGGAATTCATCCTATTTAAAGAACTCACAGTGCTGGAGGGAGCCAAGGGGGTGCCTATCTGGTGTTGCTGTGTCGGATCTGTGTGCTGGTTTGTGACATTGGAGAGGGACTTCTTACAAGAGCAGGTAGTGTCAGGGCAAGGGGAATGGCTTCCCACTGCCAGAGGGTTAGATGGGATAGTGGGGGAAACTCCCTGTGAAGGTGGGGAGGCCCCGGCACAGGTTGCCCAGAGAAGATGTGGCTGTCCAATCCTTTGGGACTGTTCAAGGCTAGGTTGGATGGAACTCTGAGCAAGTGAAGGTGTCCCTACCCATGGCAGAGGGGTTGGAACAAGATGATCTTTAACCAACCCAAGCCATTCTGTGATTGTGATCAGCAGCTCATGGGTGTCTCTGTAGGTAGTGGAGCGACTTCTGCGGCTGCCCATGGACTACTGGAGCCAGCTGATGATGGTGGAGCAAGAAAACATTGACCCAGCACATGTCATTGAGAATGTCAATGCCTACTCCACTCCACAGACACCTGAGGTCCAAGGTAACCCTGGGTTTTGCTCTGTTCCTAAAAATAACAACCCTCACTCAGAGCTGACTGGGAGGCTGTTGGAGCCAGCCATTCCTGCTTTATGGAGAAAGAGGGAGAAGCAACATGTGCCAGGAAATAGCAGATTTGTCTAGTGTTTTTGACAGATGCTGGGGAGTATCTGATGTTCCCTGCATGGCAATGAAAGCTTCAGCTGTGCCCACACTGCTCATTTAGGTGCCTCTCTTTTGGCAGTGAGCATCCTTGGACCCCTCACCACTCCAGAACAGAAGTTCTCCAAGACGCCGTCGTCCAGCTCCCTGTCCCAGAGGGTCCGCTCCACCTTCAGCAAGACCACCCCCAGGTCAGTGCCAGTGGGTGTTGTCATGTTGGAATGACTGCAGCTGGTCTGGGGGCTCAAGCAGAACTAAAAATGGACTTGTGCACCCAGTTCTGAACTTGCTGCTCTGTCAACCCTCCCTGAATCAGTGCTGTGGTAACAAAAGCTGTGTGATGGTTAATGAACTCTTGGTTTGGGAGGTGGGTAAAATTTGGGTGAATGTTCCCTGGGAAAGGGAGGATGTTGGACCATGATATTCGAAACTGTTTTTTCTATTTTTCTTGAACTAGGTTTGGGAGTAAAAGCAAGTCAACAACCCAGCTTGGGCATCAGGGTAACTTCTTTGCCTCTCCTATGCTGAAGTGAAGACCTGGGAGTTGGTCTGGTCCTGGCATTTGCACACCAACAAGTACAAGAAATGCAGGTTGTCTCTGTGGCCCTGGTAGCTTTTTGGAATATGATGTTTTGCCTTTTATCTTTCAGCTTAACTGAGACTTCTAATGGGATTTTATTGTGCAATGTATTTTTATTATCTATTGCTGTGCTGAATGTAGTATTGGTGGAGACGGTAACAAGCAGGATTTGTACAGTGTTAATAATTAAAACTCTAGAGGAGCTGCCTGACATTTTCACTAACAGCTGGTTTTCTCCCTACATGAAGTGGAGCAGTCATGCAATGAGTGTAAGTTGGTTGTTTTTTTTAAGACTCCATAGGAAGTTCTTGATACAGCAGTGTCTGAACTTTGTCAGAATCCAGGCTTTCCATCAGCACAGTCTGTAATTCCCACCTGGCTGGTTGTGCAGCTGGAATCCTGAGGATGGCAGTGTTGGATTGGTCTGGTGGGCCAAGGCCTGTCCTTAATGAACTGCCCAAGGGACTGAGGCTTCTCTAAAGAAGCATCTTCTGGGGCTTTGTTTACAAGGGGAATTTTGTAGAGGATTGTGTGGATGCAAAGCCAGAGGATTCCTGAGTAGCCTAAATGAGTTAGTGCTACTCCTACTGGGGAGGGGGAGGAGGGGGTTCAGTGGGAGCCCCTGCTTTCCTGGGTCAGGATTTGTGACCTTGTCCGGTGCTGTGTGAAGAGACCTGTGGAACACACTCAAGTTTTTAAAGTGACTGTTTTTACTGAGCTCTGGAAAACTGTTCTGACTGTGCAGTTAAGTAAATCCTGATATTTTCCATGACCCCAGCTCTGTTCTCTGGCTCTGGTTTCCCTTGTGCTGTGCAGTGTTACCCCAGGCAGGTGCAGCCCTACAGAAGCACCTGCCCCAGGGGCTGAGGGACCTGGCAGTCTGGGACCTGTGGCTCCTGGGTCCAGAGGAAGAAGGAGAGCAACAGGTTTGGTTCCCAGTATTGTGTCAGGAGGTGAAATCACTTGGGGTGGGTGTGATGGCCTTTCCCCTTGATGCTGGGGTGTGGAGGATGAAGTTTTCTCCTGCCTCCTTTGTACCCTGGTGCTGCCCCACTGCAGGGGTGGGGGCAGCTGTGGGGGGCTGCTGGGGCCTGGGGAGTTCTCGCTAAGGTGGTGGAGGGTGGTTCACTAAGGTGTGTCTCCTTCCCCAAATCCTGGGTCCTGGACCCACTTGGTGCTTTTTTGGGTCCTTGCCTGTTCCTCATTAGAGCAGAAATGGAGCCATTTGCAGTGGGACCTGCCCTGCTCCCTGAGGCTCTGCTTTGTGGGGACAGGGAGCCTTTGGGGGCAGGTCTTGCAAGCCATCCCACTCATGTCCTGCTGGGCACACAGAGGGGGACCTGGCAGTGCTTGGGAATGTGACTGGGATGGGGGTGAGTGCCCACCTGTGCCTGCAGGGAAAGGCACCAGTTCCCAGTGGGATGTCCAAGGAGACAGGACACTGCAGAGGAATGGCCTGGGAGGATGGAGAGTGACAATAGTGAGGAAGGGGCAGATCTTTGCCTTTCCATGCTCTGGCTGCTTCAGGCTGCAAGAAAACACCCAAGAAGAAGTCACATAGCAAGTTATTTATTGACCAAAGAAATTAAAAATCTTCACTTTGGCCTCAGAAACAGGGATGAAAATGCATCCTGGTGGGTACCAGTCCAAGGAAGCTCCTGTCCAGGCAGGAGCAGGCATGTGTGTGCTCCAGAGGGTTCGTGCAGATTCAGTCACCACCGGGGTCTCCTTCAGCAGCAGCATTTAATGGATTCAGGCAGGCCAGGGATCATCTCTGTCCTGCACAGAAAAGCTTCACCCACCCCCAGTGACCTTGCAGAGGAATCCACCCCCTGATTTGCTGCAAATGGTAGAATTATCATAATTAATGTGCAATTAATCTGCCCTAATCAGTGCTCAGTTCTCATCAACATTAGCTGTGACACAGGCCTGCACTTGCAGGGGACTGTGCTCAGACCCCACAGCCAAATTCTTCATCCTTGTTTTCCTTCCTCCTCTGGGAGAAGGGGGATCCAGCAGGTTGTGTGAGGTTTGGATACTCAGTTACCCGTGGCAGGGCCCAGATTTTATGGCTGAGCAATGGGATGGTGTGAGATGCTGAGAGATGTGAGATGATGGGCCTGCTGTGCAGGCAGTCCTGGTGGCCTTCCAGCTTTGCAAAAGACCACACCCTGCTCTCCCCGGGCTGGGGCTCCCCCATCAGTCTAAACTGGCTCAGAAAATTCCTCGGGCACGCTGCAGTTGGTCTCCTGCAGGAATTTATGGATGGCATTGGCAGTGTTGGTGTCCCCTCTCTGCTGGCAGAGCTCAGCCATCTTCCTCAGCCTCCTCTCACAGTCTGCCCTCTGGTCTGTGTGTGCAGGGATCCTGTATCCTTCCATAAACTTGGCTTTTGCCTCCTCATGGGATTTTTTCCGGTAGAGGAGGAACTTTCCCCAGGAGAGGTTCAGGGCCTGGCGGCACCTGAGGCTCATGGTGTCCTCCCTCCTCTGCAGGTTCTTGTAGATCTCTTCCTCCTGGACCAGGTCTCTTACACCAATGAACTCTGCCAGCTGCAGCTCTACAAGTGTAAGCTCGAGGTCTGGATGTTTCTGAAGAATTTCCTTGAGGTTCTTGATGGCCTCATCCACTATATGATACTTGTCCTGCTCCTCTGCAGTAAGCCACTGTTTCCTGTAGCACTTGGCCAGGGCCTGGTAGAGAAGGTGGTACTCTGGGTCCTGCTGCAGGGCTTGCTGGATGATCTCCACTGCTCGCTCCGTGGACCAGGGCAGCCAGCACAGAGCCGAGTACTTAAGGACCTCGGGATCAGAGCTGTTCTGCACACATTCCTCAAGCAAGTCAATTGATCTTTGTTTATCCACTTCTTCAAGTATCCTGGCCAAATACATTTTGGCTCTGTAGTTATTTGGCTGCTCCTGGACTGTTTTTTCCAGGTAGCTTATGGCTTGCCTTTTAGTATCATGACCGCAGCGGTAACTCCAGGAGAAAAAGAGAGCCTTTGCAAGCCCAGCATGGAAAGAGGTGTTCTCTGGCTCAGCCATCAAGGCCACCTGAAAGCACTCCCTTGCCTGTTCCCCGTGCCGGGTTCTGATGGCCAGGAGGGACCAGCCTTTCTCAGCCTGGATGTAGGGGATGAGCTGTGGGTCCCAGGGGGTCAGGCAGAGCTGCTGGATTTGTTCCAGAGACCTTTCAGCCTCCTGATAGGAGCCCTGAAGGTAGTAAATCCAAGCATAGTTCCCATGGATGACCAAGAAGCAGGCAGTAGATGCTGGCTGCTTGCCTCCTCTGTTGTGCTCTTCGGCAGCTCTGAGGCTTTGCAGAGCTTCTGTGGTCTGGTTGTTCAGCTGGTACAGGTAGGCCTGGAGCCCCAGGAGGGCCACCTGGTTCTGGTGGGTCGTGTGCTTGATCTCAACAGCCACCTTCTGCAGGATATGTGAAGGGCTGAAAACGCCTACAACACCCAACTGCCACGTGAAGTGACACTGAAGGGCATCCAGCGTCTGCTTCAGCTTGTCTTTGCTGCAAAGAGGAAACGGAGCTGTGGAAGGGCGAGACCCACATAGAGCAGAAGAGGATGGGGAGGATGGGGCTCTCCCTCCTTGCCCAACATGTCACTCATGCTACTAAAGAACATGTAAGTCTTCGTGCCAATCAACCATTTATGAGGTTTCATTCCTGGCTTGCTGTCCTCCAAAAAGGAGTCACCAGTGCCCAGAGCCAGGGCTGCTGTCTCTTACCTAAGGCAAAGGGCCTGGGATGGGCTGTAAAAGGCAGAAAGAACCAGCCCCAAGCACAGGATGAGAACTTCTTTACCCTCCAGTGACCAGAAACCAGGGTTGTACCTTCAGCTGAAGGGTGAAGAACTGGCTCAACAAAGAGTCCAACAAAGAGCCACGAAGATGTTGGACTGCAGCATGTCTTACATGAGGAAAGGCTGAGAAATAGGGGACCTTCAGCCTAGAGAAAGCTCAGAGGGATCTTAGAGCTCCATCAATACCTAAGGGAGGGTGCAAAGAAGTACCAGGCTTTTATAATAGTGCACACTGACAGGGCAAGAAGGGCACAAACAAGCTCTGGAACCTCTTCTAAACTGTGAAGAAAGCACTGGAACTGGCTGCCCAGAGAGGCTGTGGAATCTCCATCCTTGGACATGCTCAAAAGCTGTCTGGACGTGGGCAGGGGTGGCCCTGCTTGAGCAGGGGCTTGGGCAAGGTGACCCTCAGAGGACCTTTCCAACCTTACCCGTGGTGAGGTTCTGAGCAGGGATGTTGTGCTGAGCCTTGTCAACCCTAAATCACTGAGGAGCCACGAGAGGAGCAGGTGCTGGCACTCACCTCATTCTGGCTGTAGGTGCAGTGTTGGCCTCCAGGAGCAAAGGCTTGGCTGCAGCAGATGGACCAGGACTGTCTGGAACTTCTTGGCTGACCTTTTAATGGGGGAGCTCTCCTGGGTGGAGCCCGAGTAAACAACTTGTCTCACAACATGAAACTGAAAGTGGAACTTAAATCAGAAACTAGAGTAACCCCCACTCCCTGACTTGAAGTTCCCACCTTCCTTCCCTTCATGAAATGGGACTGGGATCTGGACACAGGAGAGGGGAACCCTGTGGGCAGAGCAGCAGGACCTGAACTTGCCTCTGGAGACCCTGTCCATGCTGACCAGGCCCTTGTTTCTGTGTTTCAGCTTTTAGGAAGTGACTGGTGGGAGGTGATTAAGGACACTGGGCTGCCCATCAGGGAGGAGCTGAAGTTTCCCTGTGGCTCTGCAGGACCTTGGCCCTGGGGCTGCTGTGACTCAGCCCTGCAACCTGGGGCTTGTTTAGTTTTTATTGTCTACCTGTAACAGCAACTGCCAAGCAATAAGAAACTGCCCTTGGATGTGCCGAGTTTCGTGTGAGATACTGTGGCTGTGCCTGCAATAAAGCCCAGGTGCTTCCTTGAGGAGCTCAAAGTGCTGGCAGAGGGCTATCAGCACCTCCTCAGGTATCTGTTGCTGCCCTTCCAGGAGCTCAGGTTTGTCAGGTGACAGAAACCAGTCCTAGAGGTGACACAAAAATACAGGTCAAATACAGGAGGCACAGTGAATGTGGGTGTGACATGGGACTGCAGCTCTGGGAAGAAAGACTCCAGTATAGAGAGCAGTAGAAAATATGTTTAAAAAAACATACCCTCCAGTGGACTCTAAACAGAGGAGGAAAAAACCATCAGCCTTACAATCCTATCCCCCTCAGGAAAGAAAACCCATCCCTGTTTTCCTCCTCAGGATGCTGATGAGTCACTGCAGCAGCCAAAGGGAGGAGGAGAATTTATCACAGGAGGAGTGGGGTAGATGCTTTTATCTTCTGTGTTTATTTTTTCCTATTACTGACAACCTTTAATAGAGAAAGAGTAATTTGGCCATTAGTTGGTAGCACTGCTGGATGAACAATGAGTGATTGCTGTGTCTTGATTAGACTGAGGCATTAATTAGGCAACCAATAACATCTAATTCTTGAATCTTCATGTCAGCACCTTCTTTCAGCATCTTTCTGTGCATGTTGGCTCTCAGGAGCTGCTTCTCTGTGGCCTGTCCTGGCCAGGCTGGGGCTATGTGAGTTGGGTCTGGGTGTTTGGCTCCCTGGGCTGGGGGCAGAGCAGGGAGGAGAAATTCCCAGCCTGAGGCCCTCAGGCCTCAGCAGAGGTTCTTGGCTCCTTCTCCTGCTAATATTAGGGCTGCTTTGAGGATGATTACAGCTCTGTGAAACAGCTATTAATATCATACAAAGCCTGGATGGGAGTCAAAAATAACAGCAACTGAGCAAACTACCAACCAGCAGCCAAAGGGGAAGTGCAGGCAAGGCTTGGTGTTGTGAAAGATAAACTGTGGGAAGGAAAAGAGAAAGAGCTGAAGGGGATGAGAGGGGAAAGAAATAACAAATATTTTGTTGAGGGCTTGGAAACAGTCCTTGACTTCAAAACATTCTGTTCCATCAAATAATGCTGATCGAATCCTGAGCTGATTGAAAGGAAATCCTGGGTTATTGGCCCAGGTGCCTCCAGAGTTGGGAAAAACACTCATGAGCTGTAAAGGGAATGGAAAGGACTCAAACCAGTTTGGGTCATTAACCCCTCTGTGCCTTGGAAACAGGTCCACTCCTTGCTCTGGAGTCTTACTGGGCAAGGCTGTGCAGCTGAGCCTTGTTCTCACCTCGCATGGTGATGTCTGTTGTGCTGGTGATGACAGTCTGGGAGTGGAGACTTGACAAGGTCTGTAGGAACAAATGATCATCTGAAGACCAAATGACCAGGTCAGGAAATGCAAACAGACCAGCAGCCTCCAGGTCTTTCTTGAGCAGGATCAGGAAGAACTTGGGCTGACTCTGAGCCTCAATGAAGAGGCTCTGAACCTCCAAAGAGAGCTTTGATAAGGGGCAGAAAGAGCCTGGAAAGGCTGTTCTGGAAGTGGTGCCTTTGAGGTTGGGAGTCTTCAAGAAGTTTCAGCTGACCAGCAAAGGTCAGAGCTAAAAATACTTTGAGGTGTGGCCCCAGGATTTCCCTGACAGAGCTGGAAACCTGAGAATAATCAGATTCTTTCCCTGTGAATTGCCTACAACTTCCTTACTGGCACTGGGGGACAGGTGAGGTTTCTGTGGGTGAGAAGGCAGGCAGCAGAAAGGGGGTTGGAGTTTGTTACTGGGGTTTTTTGCACCTTTTCAGGCTGTATTAACTCTGCTACTCCTGGGAGTTGTGCAGGGGGTGTAGGCACCACTCCAGGGAAAGGAGGCGGTAAGAGCAGAGTTTAACCAGTACATTGATCCTTGCACAGAGGTGTTTGATTCATGACTTCGGTCACTGTCCAAACTGGCCATGAGTCTTTGGTGTCCACCTGCTTGGAGGCTCAAGGAGAGGCAGAGGATTCTTGGCTGTGAGGATGGGCAGGCCCTGGCACAGGGTGCCCAGAGAAGTGGACTCCCCATCCCTGGAAGTGTCCAAGGCCAGGCTGGACAGGGCTCAGAGCAACCTGGGCTACTGGAAGGTGTCCCTGCAGAAGGGTGGAAATGGATGATTCTTAGGACCCTTCTAATCCAAATCATCCTGTGCTCACATTATGTTTGACTACACCAGGAAAAGGTAACATTTCTCCTAGAAAATCCTCCTGCTGTTTCTTGGAACACCATCCCTTTGAGGCACAGAGGTTGCTCCAGGACTCGGTACCAGCAGAGGGCAGAGGATGCCCACGGATGACTCGAGGTGGATGTTGCAGTGCCTTTCTCTCCCCAGCCTGTGAACAACAGCAGTGCTTTTGCACCACTTCTAGATTTCTGCCTCGCAGCTGGATTATTTTTTAACAATATTCCAATCCCCACCCCCTTGATTTGGATGAAAAGATCTATATTTGGAGAAGTGGTGGCTTCCCTTGGGTGTAAACGAGGAGGGAAAACAGAGCAGGCCTTTAGAGAGCGTGCGTTGCCTGGGGAGGGCATTCATCCTTCTCACAATGGAGCTGAGAAGGGCCCAAGAACCTGGGAGAGTTTAAAATGGAAAAGGAAATGTGTTTTTTATATAATATACATAGAAACTGTGAAAGCAACATTGTGTAAAAGCATCACCAAAATATTTTCACTCCTTGTTTGCACTCTGAACGTGCAGCAGAGAACTGGAAGGTGTGTGCCCTGATTCCTCCTTCCCCAGTTACCTGATCTGGAGCTGGATCTACTGACTCATCAGGATAAAGGTGGCCTGGACACACCAGGGACCTCAGCACTGGGTGACGTGTGACCACCAGCGCCTGGATTTCTGCCAGGGCATGACTCAGGGAGCTCTGCCTGCAGCTGATGGGGAATAGCTGCACTCCAGACATTCCTGGTTCCCCCAAACCTCCCGGGGGATGTTCAGGAAACTCTCCCACAACCTGCAGTGAGAGCTGTGCAGCTGCTCAAGCAGCAAAAAGGAGCTGTTAAGCATTTCAAAATCTTAGGCTGAAATACCTTCCTGAAGTGCTTATGTGTCCTGAATTCATCCCCCTCCAAAACCACGAGGACTTGACTGTTTTCAGCCAAGGGGGTCACTGCAAAGGCTCCATCAGCAGGAGAAATAATTCCAGGGCGAAGAAGGCAGATGATAGTGAGGGTTCAGTTAACTGCCCTCAACCCCAGCCCTCTGTCTACGTGAGGCCCCCCATCCCACTGGTGCTGAGGGTGTGTCTGCCGGGCCTGGAAGCCCCTGTGATACCAACGGCCTCCCCTGGCTCCTCAGGGAGGGCCTCTTATCTCCCAGGGCAAAGCCTTCCCTTCTATCAGCACCCAGAGAGACACTCAACTGTCTCCCAACTGCTCTGATGGGAGATAAGCCCAGAGCCTCTGCTGCTCAGCCAGGCTGGGAAGCTCCAGAGCACCAGGGGCTCATCTGGGGCAGGGAGAGCAGCACGTGGAGGAGCTGAGCTCCTGAGAGCTCCCAACCACTCCACTTTGACCCACCTGTAGCCCTCTGAGGGGCTGTGGCCTCCAGCCCATCCAAGGCTGGCTCTGACAGGCAGGAAAAGCTCAGGAAATTCCAAGGGAAAAGTTCAAGAAAGGAAAAGAGAGTTCAAAGCAGGGGGGTGCCAGCTTTGCGGAGCAGAGATTTTCCAGGGGTGGGAATGACCAGGGCTGACCTCATTCCAGGGCCCTGAGGATGGTTCAGCTCAGGGTGTAACGAGGGCATGGAGAGAGGGGTTTGTTCTCTAGAAATGATCAGTGAGAGGTGACCAGTCACCAGGAGACGGTCTGAGGGATCCCATGGGATGTTCAGGGCTGTGAACTAATGAAAGGTGGAGCACCAGGGCACATCAGACCTGCTGATTCCACCAGCTGCTCCAAGGGCACGTGGCCCTCCTGTCAGGAAAAGAAGGAACAACTGTGGTGTTCAGATTTGGGTAAGATTGCAGCAGCAGCTCTGAGCCCAACCCTGGGAGCAATGGGAGAGACACCAACGTGGTGACAACCCAACATCACATGTAGACAGAAAGAATAATGGTGGGCAATTTAAATGATGTGTTAATGAAAATAATGCAGATATTGGAGGTCGAGTTGCTTGCACAACATAGGAGAAAAGAGAACATGGTCCACTTGGAGTAGTTAACTTGTAGTAGTTGGGTGAGAGTAGGCAAGACGATCCTCCTCAGTGAAACGTTCGGGTGCTTTGGGTTTAAAGGATGAATAAATTCTAGAATTGTGGCCATGCTTATGAAAAAATCCCATGGAAACAACAGAAAGGGGGATGTTGGGCATGTGTGACCCAGCAGTTTACAACAACTTGTTATTTTGTACCTGAGATGAATCATAAAATTCCTTGGAATTTTCCTTGGGTAGGAGATTAATTAACTAGTAATTAATGGAGAAGTTTCTGTGTGCGTGGAAGGGAGACCAAGGAGTTGGTGGAGCTCAGTCTTTCTCCAGAGAAGAAGCTCACAGAGGGTAATGCCAAGGAGGCTGAAATGTGTCAAGACTTCAAAGGGTGATTGATCAGACACAGCTCATAATTGACCTGGGTGGTAACGAGGAAAGGAACCTCAAACAAACAGGCTGGAAATGCACTTGCACTCATTATACAGATTACAGATTAAGGGCAAGATTAACTTCACTCCACAGGTGGAAAAAAGCTGAAAAGGGAACCTCCACTGTCCTGGTGAGGATGGAAAATAGTCAAGGAAAATGCTAAAGGTTTCTCCTAAAAAAGAAGAGTGACAGTCATGGGGGAACTGTGAGTGGTGTTGAGACCTGGGAAAGCAGCAGAACAAGCACCAGGGGCTGTTTGGCAGCACCAAGTGGGTGAGATCCACTCATCCCAAGGAGAGATAATCTGCATGTACAGTGATGTTCTCAGCTCTGTGCTCCAAGAAGAGGCTGTAAATACAGTTTTATGGCTTTTGATACCATTCCATGTGGTACAGGAGAAACACTCCAGATAAAATCACTGCCCAGTGGAGCCACGACTGGGCCGGGCCCTGTGCAGAGGAGAATTTTCAGTGGTTTCCTTGCAAAGGGGAAGGGAAGAAGCAAAGTAAGGTTGTAAGAGGTTAAAGGAATGAATCAGGAACAATGTGACAGGTCCTTGATGGGCAGGAGGATGTTTCTTCCTCCCCTCTGTCAATGGAGGCTGCTCTAGATACTATGGAAAAGATTGTTTAATTGCCACTAAACAAATAATTGCTCTCCCCCCCCCAGGGACAGAACTGGGATATTTCTGCAAAGACATCCTGAAAAATCCCTGTTCCCTCAAGTGCTGGATTTCTCCTGGGCTGTTGCTCTCTGGAATGGCAGGACACCCTTGCTGAGAGGGATTTTGTCCCTTGCCAAAGTCCCAAACAAGAGATTACTGATGTGATTTCCTGTGTGAGCAGAACTGGGTTTGACGACCCTCGAGCCTCTCAGCCTTGAAGGTTGGAACTTGTTTTCTTGAGCTTTAACTTGGAACCACTTCAGCAGAGTCTTTTTGTCCCAACTTTTATCTAAACACACACAGACAGAAAGGGAGAGAATAAAAACACTTGGTATCTTCTAGAAAAAGAAAACAAACTCTCTCCCTAATTTCAACTCTTCCTCCATCAGCTTTCAGAAAATAAAGCAACAGAGGTGAAGTTGTTTTATATAAACTGTAGTTCCACTCACAGAGGTGACAGCTCCCTGTTCCCTGCTCTGGCAGGAGGAGCTGGAGGGGGCCATTCCTCACATCTAACAGCCTCATTCATTCTCTTCTGGTGTTTGTTCCCCTCCTTTTTCAGTTCAAAGCACCTGGAGAAGGCTGTGCAGCCTTCCCGAGTGGTTTATTTTTAGCATGACATCAAGAGCAGGCTCCTCCAGGCCCTGGGGAATGCTTGGAGGTGCTGGAGAGACACTTGAGATTAAAAACCTCCCTTTTTTTTCCACACAAATGAGCTCTTAAACCTGCCCAGACTTTCTAGTGCTTTAATTCAGCCCTTGTGACCAGATTTCATTTGACAGGATTCTATTTGGTGCTTCCCTTTGGAGATGTTGCTCCCCACGTGAGTATTTATGGAATCCTTCAACTCTCTGGCTCTGAAGCACCAAAATCCTGAAACCTCCTGCCCCCAGGACCTTGAGTGAGTCTTGTGATGGTCCCAGTGGCAACTCTGTGAAACCCTGTGTGAAAGGAGACCCCCTGACTATTTTCCCAGATGCTGCTGCTGGGAAGCACTCGGGCTGTGTCCGAGGAGGAATTCCAGCGCCTCATCCGGAGCTGGAACAGCAGCCCAGCAGAGCTTCCTCTGAGCTGCAGATAAGCAGATCCTGGTGATAGAGAGGCCCTGCTCAAACAGTGTCCTGCCTGGAGAGCAGCCTCGAGGGCCCAAGGGGAAGGAAGTGTTTGATACTGTGGACGTGGGGCATGAGGAGAAAAACAACCCTTGAAGATACATCACCCTTAACGCGCCCTGAACTGCCAAGGTGGGCACCCCAAAGCTGCCACGGAGGTTGGGACATGCCAGGAGAAAGGTTTTCTCAGCCTGTGAAGTGCTTGGTAAGAATTCCTCAGGAATCAGCAACAAAGGGGTGACTCCTTGTGCAGGAAAGCTTGATCAGCCGTGGAGAAAGAGAATCACACCTTGGAAAATCAAGGTGCCTTTGTGAACAACACGAATGATCAGATTACAGAGAGTAAATCCCTGCAAAAAAACCCACTGCAGGCTCTTCACTGAGAGCTGCTCCGTGTTGAGTCGTGACACGTGTCAGGGCCTGCACAGGACCACTTCTTGGAAATCACAGCAGCAGCTGAATTAGAAAAGAGAATTGTTTCCACTTCCAGGGAGCAAAGCGCACCCGGCGCTGCCCAAGTGCTATTGAAAAGATGGAGTGGGACAGCAAAGCTGTGATCAAACCTGCAGGAGATACGGATGGAATTTTAGGCAGACTGGCTCTTGGAAGAAAATCTTAGAAAAATCGATAACTAATCAAGCCCAGCAATAACAAACCAAGGATTTCCTGATTGCAGGCAGATCCATCTGTGCTCCAGGGACAGGAGCTAATGGAGAGCAGAGAAATGTGGGTAAAAAGTTACAGCTTGGTCCTGAATGCACAGATTAGAGGGGAAAGGTGGAATGCAAGGGAGTCCCTCCTGTTTTCCAGGGACACCGACTGGGGAAACTCCTCCTTTTGGGGCCACCTGGCAGAGCAGCCGATGGCACGGAGGAACATCCAGGAAGAGGCAGAACAGGATCATTCACAGACTTGGAATGCCGGGTCGTGCCGTGTCCCGGTAGCTCCAGGTGGGAGAGCTCACCGGGACATCCCCACGCCACATCCCTGGGAAAGGTGCTGCCCTGCCCTCTCCTTCCAGGAGCTGCCTCCAGATGGTGCTCCAGCCAATTTTCTGGGATTTCAAGGGATTCGGTGGCCTCACAGGTGGCTTTTCTGGGCAGAGTCATCTCAGGGATGGAGGGCGGACCGGGCTCGGACCTCGCAGGGATCCCTCGGCTGCCTCTGCCCAGCCCGTCCCCTCTGCGGGCTGTTCCACCACTGGAAGCCCCCGAGTTCTGCCGGGAATGAGTCACAAACAAGGTCCCCATAGCAAAGGAGAACTGTGGATTCACAGCCTCGACCCTTCTGGGTAGGCAGAGTTTATTTGTCCAGTTTGCTCTTTAAATGATGCAGAAATCCACAGCTTTGTTTTCATGGGGTCACGCTCGGCGTGTGGAGGAACCTTGTCCCTCATCCCAGCACTGCTCTGGATCCTGGGAGGCCTGGCCAAGGACGGCAGTCCCTGGGTGTTTATTTAATTACCCACAGTGTGCAAAATACCCCAAAAGATAAGACCAAGGAGAGGGATCTGTGACTCTGTGACACGGTACTGCACCAGGGATGGCACTCAGGACCTGCCTGCTCCTTCTGGACCCTGGGTCTTGCCAATTATCCTCCATCCGTTCTGTGGCTCCCCCAGGGCCTCCCCATGCTGGGTAAATCCTGCTGTGCTGAATCCTGAGTGAGAAAAAGGGTTAAAAAGAAACTGGAGCAATTTTGTGGAGAACAGGAAGAGTTGAGGTCAAAGAGCAAAATGTTCCCAGAGGGATAATCCTGTGGCGTCACCACACAGGTAACTCCACAGAGTAACTGAAACCCTGGGAGGAAACTTAACCCTGTCCAGCCAAGGTTGACCCTGGTGTTTAAAGTCTGTCAGCTGGGACAATCTTCTGGCCATCCTTTTCTTTACAGGGATGAGGAGTCAGGGCTGTCACTTTGGGAAAGGTGGTGGTTGATGCTGGGGAGATGCCCGGGGTCCCCCAGCAGCTGATGGTGCAGGATGTGCTCTCAGGGTCAGGTGGAGGTGGCTGGAGAAGAGCCAGGGCTCATCCCAGCTGCTGTGCCACAGGAACCTCCCTGCTGGTCCCACCGACAGCCCTGGGAACACGAGGATCCCCTGTGACCCCCATGCAGGTGCTGTATGGGGGACAGGGAACACCTTTAATGAAGAGCCTTTATTTTATATCGTGGGGAGTTTTTCAGTCCCTGCATCATATGGGATTTTTCTCCCTTTTGCAGGGCAAGAACAGCTCCAGATGCTCGTTTTATCAGAGGATCTGAGGACTGGAATGGGGCAAAGACTCTTTCACACCAAACAAGAAAGCTGAGGAACTGTAGGGTCTGCCAGGAGAGGTCCAGGCTGCCCGAGTGCCCAAGCCCAGCCCCGTTTGACAGGAGGTTTGCAGAGCCTGGTGGGGATCAGCTGCTGAGCAGGGAGGTCCTGCCAGCCTCAGGCACACACAGCTCTGCAAAGTGGGGGGGAAAAAAGCAGGGGCTGAATAGAAACCCCACACTCAGCACTTTGGGGACACAGCCTGCTTCTCCCACTGCAACCAGCCCTTCCCAGGCAGCCTCACCTGCCCTGCTTTGCAGAGTTCTAAAGACTCCAACAAATCTGCAAAACTAGATACTTCCCCTGCCCAACCCACTCTTCCTTCAGCCCTTATCTGCCCTTACCTGTCTCCACTAGGTTGCTTTAAAAGTCCCAGACACTTCCTTCCTTTGTTTGTCTTGGCCTGAAAGGGAAATGTCTTGTGTGTCAAAGGTTTAGTGCAGATTCCTGTCCAAGCTCTTTACCACCTCTGGCCTCGGTAAATCAAGTTCTTCTCCCAGCTAGGGATTTGCACTGTGACTCAGACTCTCTCCCCACATTCTCCCTCTCCTGCCTGCACATGGGATTGAGATGGAGTGACCAAACGAGGGGTTAAATCCCTCCTGGCTGCTGTAAGTTGGGGATGGAAAAGAAGTTCTGGGTTTCAATTGCCAGAATCCCAAGGGTTGTGCCATTGTCCTTCCTCTTTAGAAAAATCATCTGAGCGTAGAGACCCGTGGCAGGACAGGGTTACACACCTGGCCAGAGGTGTGGGCAGGAGGCACAGCCTTGGTGAGCCCTGCCTGGGCTGCACTGATGGCTCTGAGGAAGAATTTCCTGGTGGTCAGGCCTTGGAAGGGACTGCCCAGGGAGGTTTGGAGTCCTCACCCCTGGAGATGTCCAAGGAAGGGCTGGGGGACAGGGTGGGCATCGAGCACGGGGTGGGCTCTGATCCCGGAGGGCTCTTCCCACCTCACTCTTCCTGGAATTGTGTGACTGTAGTGCCCTTTGTATGACAGGCAGCTCCTGTCATGCTGGGAGAGTGCAGAGCCTGGGCCATGTTCCACAGGGAGCTGCAGGTCTCCTGGTTCCCTCCCAGCCCCGTGTTTTGCTGCAGAGCAGAGGCAGGACCTGCCCAGGTCGGTTCAGCAGCAGCAGGTGCAGAGTGGGGTCGAGTTTGGGGCTGCCAGGGAGGGCTGGGCTGGCTCGCCACAAGCCAACCACGCAGGCAGCACTTCGGTTGGGAGCTCCTTCCTCTGCAGATGAGCACCTTGATCTGCGATGTGACTGCCCCCTCTCCTCCTGCTCGGAGCGGCACCTGCCTTGGGGGGGAACCTGGTGCCAGCAGCTGCCGAAACCACAGCCCGGGCGAGAGGAGCCCGTGCCGCATCAAAACTGCGCGAATCGGGCTGTTCTCACCCCAAACCCTCCGGGCAAACAGGAAACTACGAGCGAGGGGGGCAGAGCGATCTCATGGGCGCTTGGGTAAGCTCAGGGACTTACCCCAGACACACCTGCAGGGAGAGAACGTCTCCAGGTAAACAGGAGGGTTTACCTGGGCGGCTGATGCCCTGGCACGTGTGCCAACGGCAGGAGATGAGCCGCAGGGGCACTGCCCAAACTGAGCTCTGTCTCCAGGAGAGAGTTAAACTGGGGCAGCACCTGCCAGGCAGGAAAACTGAGCAGGAGCCGAGATGTGGTGGCCAGTCACGAGTCTCCTCCGTGCCACTGCCATGCTGCCTGGCCCCAGGTCTTCAGAGAAAGTCACACTCCTTTGGAGAGGGAAGGTCTTTTCTTCCCCACGTTGCTTCTTCTGCCTCTGAACTCCTCCAGGAATGTGGAGTAAATTGTAGAGTCCCAGTATGGTTTGGATTGGAGGGACATTCATCTCATTCCACCCCCTGCCATGGACAGGAACACCTTCCACTAGACCAGAGTGCTCCAAGCCCCATCATCTTGCCTGGTTTATCCTTCTTTGGCAGCTCAAAAATGAAGGAGGGCGAGGAACAGCAGCACCTTCTGCTGCTCTGTGCCACCCTCCGTGGCTGGAGGGAGCAGGGAAGGGACAGTGACCTCAGCGAGGCACTTCCATGGTCCTCCACTTCTGTTTCCCCCCCGGCCCTTTCCTTCCCTCCCGTGGCACATCTGTGTGTGTTCAGAGTGTTTCACCACCACTGTCCTAAGCTTTTCATTCCCCAAATGCCCAGAATCACTCCCTTGGCTCAGCACCTGCCTGTTGGTGACATTCAGTGCAGCTGGGGTGACTCGGGTCTGACACCAAGGCAGGGCAGGACATTGCTGATGGCCCTGCACCATCACCAGGGCAGGACATTGCTGATGATCCTGCACCACCACCAGGGCAGGACATTGCTGATGGCCCTGCACCACCACCAGGGCAGGACATTGTTGATGGTCCTGCACCACCACCAGGGCAGGACATTGTTGATGGCCCTGCACCACCACCAGGGCAGGACATTGTTGATGGCCCTGCACCACCACCAGGGCAGGACATTGTTGATGATCCTGCACCATCACCAGGGCAGGACATTGCTGATGGCCCTGCACCACCACCAGGGCAGGACATTGCTGATGGTCCTGCACCACCACCAGGGCAGGACATTGCTGATGGTCCTGCACCACCACCAGCTCTCCCTGCTGAGTCCCCCCAGGTCTCCTGCCCTGGCACTCAGGCTGTGACCAGAGCCAAGCGCCACCACGGGACAGGGGTGGCATGATGGGTTACCCAGGTGGCTGTGAGATTTCTCACACGTTTTCCTCCAAGTTTTGAAGTCGGGCCTCCCTGTGTGACATCTCATCCCTCCTCTTCACAGCTGCTTCTCATTTCCCAGCCATGGTCTTCCTGTTTTGTTGGATTTGTCATTTTTTAAAATCCTTTTTTTTGGGGGAAGGTGGGGGGCTGTGTTCAGCAGCTGCACACAATCCTCCCTGCACCCATCACTATATTTAGCCTCAGACAGGCCAAACAAATGAGCAGGGCTGGGGTTAATAATCACAAAATGGAGTTCAGCTGTCTCTGAACTGTGATTTACTGGGACCAGGGCCAGGCAAGATCCTCCTCACGCCCTCGCTGTGGAATCATCCCCAAGGGACCAGCCTCTTCAAAAGGGGAGAAATTATTTCAAATGCCTTTTCTCCAGCTGAGGCTGGAGATGTGAAATGGTTCAAGCACATCTGCTGGTGGGTGAGGCATCCAGGGAGGTGCTGGGGTGACGTGGAGGGACGCTGTGGATGTTGTTGATGCCTCCTCCATCCTGAGAAGCTCTGAGCCTGGAGAAGGGGTGGGTTTGACCTGTCTGTGCCCCTCACTGGGGCTGCTGGTGGTGGCTGAGTGGCTGCCAGTGGAAATATTCCACGAGTATTATGTGTTAGGGTGGCTCTCAGCCAGTGAGTGCATCCCAGTGAGAAGCTCTCTGGGGTCAGAGGTTTGGGGGGACGTGGATGTTTTGGGCGGCCAGAATGTTCTTGGTGTTTGCCACGTGGGCAGAGACTGGGCTCAGGTGCCCCGTTCCTGAGGGGTTTGAGCCTCCTGCTGTCCCCCATGGGGGGTGTTGCTGTGCAGGGGGGACCTGCCTGGGCGGGGGGTCGATATTTTGTTCTCTGCACAGCCCCAGTTGGGTGTGGAGACCCTGCAGAGCTCAGGTTGCTCCAGGCTGGCCTTGGACACTCCCAGGGATGGGGCATCCTTTGAGGAGTTTCCAGCTCACAAGGCTGCAGAAAGAGCTGGCTCTATCCGTGGGAGCTGAAGAACCTTCCCCTCCTCCCAGCTTTCCCAGGGGTCCTTCCAGCCAACACCTGTGGGGAATGATCCCTCTGGGAGTTGAGATGCACAAAATCCTTCTCTACCTTACCCAGCTGCTGGTGTGTCCTGCAGGGAAATGCTCGGTTTGCTTTTGCCCTCAGGGGTCTGATAGAGACAGAGCTTCTTGGGGCCTGAGCTTACTGTGGGTGGCTATCCCAAACCCTTCAGATACACCTCCCACACCTCCAGGATCCTCCTGAGATCCACCACCAGAACCACTTCCAGAGCTCAGGCTGCCACACCACATCTTTTGGGTTCTCCAGTTGGTAGAACATGAACTTTCCTGGTCTCCTCACCTTTGAAACACAAAGATTTTTAATCTTTCACCCTCTTTCTTCCTCCTGGGAGACTTTGGTCAATCATCTTAATTAGCCAGAATTGCCTCACTTCCTCAGATATGGAAATGTCTCTTTGTTAAACAGGGCAGTGTCTCTTATTTCCCCCTGGCCTTTGAGCAGCCCCACTTTTGGCAATCCCTGCCTGTCCTTACACCTCACATGCAAAACATGCAAATATCCGAGTAGGTAAAAGTTTGTGGCTCATTTTCCAGCCCTGGCCTGGCCCTGGAGCAGGACTGACCCTGTCCTGGGCACTCAGTTCTGCCTGCCTGGTTGCCAACTCTCTCCTAAGCACACCTTGACCACAGTCATTGCCTTTCCCCTTGGACCTTTCCCTGGGATCTTTATTCTCCCTTTTCAGGGTATCAGGTTCTTTTATCTGACAACAGAGTCAGAAAACTCCCAAGGACAGTGTTTTCACCCATGGGACTTCTCCAGGACTGGCATCACTTGGCTTTTAGAGGGGGAAGAAGGCTGACCATGCTCTCTCTTTTCCACTGCCATCATTCCTGTTGGAATTAAAGGATAATTAGTGCTTGGACTGGAAATAGCCAGGCCAGGTTGGTCGTGATGCCCCAGCCCAGCTCTGCTCTGGGGAGCTTGGAGTGCTCTCTGCACAAAGCAGGGCAGCCTAGGGGAAGAGGTGGAGTCCATCCCTTTGGAAGCTCCTGGGAGGATTCTCCTGGCTGCTGGAGATGTTCCTGCCCTCGGACAGAGGCAGTACCCAAATCCAGGTTAGATCAGCTCCTGTTGTTGGAAGGGACACCCAGGGTGGCAGTGGGTGAGGCAGGAAGAGCATCAGTGTCTTCCTCCTGGAGATGAACCCTGAGGACAAGATCCTCCACGCTGGGAAGGGTTTGGGGGTGGGAATTCCAGGTGGAAGGAGCCACCTCCTGAGAAGACTCAGGGTTACAAGCACTGAAGGGCAGCCCCTCTTCTTCTGTCCCCCACTCTCCTGCTTTCCTTCTTGCTCTCATCATCCTCATGAACTCCTCCGGGGCCAGGCTGTGCTCCCACCACCAGAGTGGGATGCTCAGGAGCTCAGAGCTGCAAAACTCTTGTCGTGGTCCCAGTTCAGATCCAGTGGATGATGCTACACCTGCATCCCTCAGCACGTGTGTGAACCCAGAGCAGAGGCTTGTGGAAAACCCTGGAGATGCTGGGCCCAGAAAGTCACCTTGGGTGGAAGTTCCCATCTTGGGACAAACCTGAGGACTGTCAGATGAGGAAACAGTAATTTTCTGACCCCAAAATGTCAAACCTTGTGTCTGGGAAGTTGTGCTTCAGTAGCTCAGGTCTGTCCCTGGCTCTGCCCTGGTGTCCTGGAGGGGATGGAACAAGATGAGCTCTATGATTCCTTCTAACCAGAGTTCCCAGAATTCTGTGTCTGTACCGTTTTATTTCCCTCCCTCCCTCCCCACCTGCTCTGTCCCCTGGCCCATTTCCCTCGTTCCTCGCTGGCAGCAGTTCCTCTGTCCCTGGGGAGCGCTGGGTGATGTCCCAGCCTCGGGTGTCAGCCCCGCACGAACCTCTTCACCCTCCCCGGCGTGGGAGCAACAAAAGGAAGAGGGGGAAGACCCGAGTTCTGTGCCGGTGACACTTTCTCCCGGCCAACAAACAGAAGTTTTACGAGCTGAACCCTCTGGATGCCGCATTCCTGCTTGGTAACATTTCGGTAACACATTGCAAACCATTGACTCATAGAAACTTGGACGGCTGGAGCCGGGGGAGGGGGAAGAGCGTCACATTCCCACTCCCGGGCAGGGTTTGGTTGTCGGAT
>VXAU01005343.1:58665-76139 GCA_013399695.1 Formicarius rufipectus
AACTGAAACTTCTCTCTGTTTAAAGACCAAAAAAAAAAAAAAAAGAAAAGAAAAAGAAAAAAAGAAGTGTTTGAGCCTGACGGCTTCCACCGGCGCTCACATTGTGTTTGGGAGCGAGGGGCTGGGGGGAGGGCTCTGCTGCCAAGGGAGGGACGGGGCAGCTCAACTCGCTTTTCTTCTGCAAGGTTTTTTCTTTTCTTTTTTTTTTTTTTTCCTCCCTCTGTGTTCCCAGGGCAGGGTTGGCTTTCTAGGTTTGATAAAGCATTTCCTTCCATTGTCATTCTATACGGCCTCTGGGCCCTTCGCTCAGTCCCTCCCCTTTCGCCGTCCCCTCTCTCTCTCTCTCTCTCTCTCTCTCTCTCTCTCTCTTCCTGAACTTTAGTGAATCTTGAGATATAAAGAAAGCAGCTGCCTTCCTTAAGCACAGCCTGAACAATGAGACCTCATCTCCCAGGGCTTTAACTCCTCTGGATGCAAGGACAAAGCCAGGGTGAGTATCCCGCCGGTGCCGCATCCGCGCCCGCTCCCGGCGCGTTCTCGGGGCGCTCCCGGCTCCGGAGGGATCAGAGGGCACAGCAGCGGATGCCGCCGGTGTAAAACCCCCCCAAACGCAGCCACCGCTGCCCGAGAAAGTGCTGGCACCGTCCCCGTGGCGCTCCTGCCCCGCAGAGGCTGTGCCACCCCCGCGTCCCGGGATTTGGGTCACCGCCGGCTCCCTGCCCCGGGACACCGGGAATAACCTGGCTCCGGGCGAGGTGGGAGGAATCCTGACCTCGGAGGCAAAGGAAAACAGACGTGATGCAATCGGGCTGTGGGAGGGAGAGCTGCCCGCGGCTTCGGGGCTGGGCAGGGCAGGGGTGATGCTGAGAGAGGAGCCCGAGGAGCCCCGCGGTGGAGGGGGGAGATGCCTCCAGGATCCAGAGGGGCTGCGGGTGCAGGAGGGGGGCACAGCTCAGGGGGCGTTATCGGGGTCTGGCTTTGCCTGAGTGACCTGCTTGGATTGTCCTGTGCACAAAAAGCAGGAGGTGGAAAAGGGGACAGCAGCAGTGGGATGGATGGTAACTGAGGGAATGTGGGGCAAGTGGTGAAGCTGCTCCTGGACCTGCATCTCTCACGATGGGATCCCACTCTTACCCTCCCAGGACGCTGCAACCAATTCACATGGGAGACTGTGGTGTTCTGGTGGGATCAAACACCCTTGGTGGGAAGTCCATAGGGCTTTCCTGCCCAAGTGGGATGACTCCCAGGCTGAGGAGTTGGTTTCGTGCAGCTAAATACAGCCCAGGTGCTGTTATCTGGTGACCCCATATCTCCCTGCCCCCCTTTGAGTTTCTCCATCTCTGGTGTCTGTGATAAAACGTGATTCATGGGATCTTGGGCCTCATAAACAGAGAATGATCAAAGAAGGCATAAAAGAACACTTTTATTGCTCATTATGGCATTACTGAGACTGTCTGGGGCTCTGTGTTGGCTCAGGGAGCTGGTGGAGCATGGCATGTTCTCCTGCTGCAAATCTAAAGGTTCTCCTGTGTTCTGCAACACAGAGACTGTTCAAAACACTGCAGGAAGTTCTCTAAGAGACCTGCAGAGCTCATGGCTGGTGCAGAAATCACCCAGAGAGCCTGTGCAGTCTGTTAGGTGGAAACTCAGAGCAGGCTCAACAGAGTTTTGAGTTTTTCTCTCCATAAAATCACATTCCTGGTCTAATTGGAGTGTTTTCCTCCGTCCCAGTGCAGCTGTGTTTGTTTGTGTTGTTTGCTCTTAACCTCTACTAAATCCAGCAATTTTGGGGCAGCTCTTTGTTGTTCTGACAGTAAGCAAAGCGTTGTGGGTAGGGATGGGTTGGGAGTGGACACCAGGCTGGATGGACATCAGCTCCAGGGAGGATCAGATCCTCTCCACAGGGAAGCTGCCCCTCACCTCACATCCCACTGACTCAGCTGAAGGAGTTGCATAAAACTGGTGGGCTTTAAAGCAGCAGAATGAGGGAGGTGAAAGGAGCATCTCCAGGCTGGACGCTGGACAGACCTGCAGGCAGAGGAACCCCCCAGAGCTGTGGTGCTCCTGCTGGGTTGGGTGTTTCTCCAGCAGGAGCTGACCTGTGTTCATAGAAATGGAGGTGAAGCCTGAAGGTTTCATGGAGCTCTTGGGAGGCAGAATCGTGTTCCCTCAGTCTTCAGGAGGGGGTGAGAACTTCACTGCCACTGAAATCTCCCCACCTCTGTGCCCACAGTCCCCTCCCAGCAGCTTCCAGGAGCTCGTCCCTGCTCCTGGCACTCCCACAATGAGGAAATGGGCCAGCATTTCCATAGTAGCAATCAACTTTCCAGGGATGTTGCCTGGATTTTCCAGCAAGGGGTGGAACAGCATCAGCAGGGCTTTAATCCACCAGGGCTGTGGTTCTGCAGTGGGAAGGACCAGACATCGTTTGAAAAGACTCAGATGAGCGTTCGGAGGGCAAACAGCCCCAGAGGCCATTCCTGCAGCTCAGGAGACAGGTAAGGGCTGGGAAGGGACCCCTGGAACAGTCAGTAACTTGGGATTGAGGTGACACAAAGTGGTTGCCCACCCTCGTGGTGCACAGGAATGGGAAGGGACAGATGTGACCTCAGCAGGAGGACTCGATGGTCTTGGAGGTCGTTTCCAACCTAATTGGTTCCTTGGCCTTATTCCCAGTCCTGGGCAGACCCAGCCACGCACTGTGTTTGCATCACCAGGAAGATGCACTTTCAGTATGAATTAATTTGGCTTGGCTCATTCCTCAGGAAGTTTACTTTCAAAGCAAATAAAACCAGGGAGCAGCCAGAATATCAGGAAACAGGGAGGTTTTTTTCCCCCCCAATGAACCAGGTGGATGAGGAAAAAACCCCCTCATGTCTGAGCTGCAGGAGTTCAACATTTAATAGTGGCTGCACCTGATGGCTCTGATATCACCAGCAGGCTGCTACAGAATGAGTTTGTGTGTGCTGGCCACACAGAAAGACCCTGGTGGCCACACACATTCCCCCATCCTTGGAATTGCAGGGCTGTTGGGGACTCTGGAATAGTTATTCCCTCAGTCTGGACTTGGATCTGCTTTGCTGTTGTTTTGGCATCTTTTAAATGCAAAATGCAGGGGAGAAAAACTCCTCGTGCTGTGTCTGTAAAACCCATCCCAGTGCAAACCTACGGCAGAGAGAGTCGGGGTTTGAGGGGCTGCACTCGCACCCCTGGAGCCTCTCTGAGCCCTGGGCTGCCAGTCTGTGGCTTCTGCTGGTCCCCCGTGGGCTGGGACACAGGGGGTGTGGTTCAGCCTGGCTTAGCCTTATTTTTCCAGGCCCTCCTGCTCCTCCTGTCACCTCCTGCCTCCTTTGTTCTGGGACTGTGTTTCTCAGCGGGTCAGAGAGAAGCTCTGCCTTTCAAACTCAGCCCCGGGCCAGCCCTGCCTCAGGTCTTTCTTTCTGGGCTCATTTTCACGCCGGGAGAGCAGTTTTTCCAGCCAGCCTGGCTTTGGAAAAGCCCAGAGCACTGGACATGTGCAGAATGAGCAATGCTGGGGCTTCAGGACTTGGCCTGGAGGGACAGACAGAGCCCAGGCTGGAGGGACAATCCACAGGCGGAGTCTCACAGGGGAGGAAGGGGCTCGTGTGGGGTGAAAACATGGCTTTGGAGTGTGGATTTTGAGTCAGAGACATCCTGAGGCTTCAGGTTTGGAGCAAAACTCTTCCCGTGATCAGTTTGTGCCTCTCCTTTAGATCTGCTGAACGACACACCTTCATCTTTGGCTGTTCTCTCAGACAGCTGAGCCCACCCTGCCAGGGCACACTGGGGTGGGGAGAACAGGGGGGGTCATTCCTGCTGACTTTCCAGACCAGTTTCTTCGCTGGAATTTGTCCAGACAAACGGTTTTCAGCAGGCTGGAACAGCACCATGAGGTTCCTGGACGTTTCCCAGCCTTCAGCATCCTCCGGCTGCTTTTTTGGAGGTGAAACCCTGCAATAATGAGCAGCTCAAGATCACGTTGCTGTGGTGACTCCCAGGAATGATTTATAGCCCAGGGAGCTGCTCAGGTGTAATAAGCAAAGATCCCTCTTCCTGTTTCCTGCATCCATTATATTTAAGGCAACTGAATCTGCATTAATAACAACACGTAATTTCTGTAGCAGAGCAGAAAGGAAACTGTGACTGAAACCAAATCTCAAACCAAAACTGAGGCAGAATAGAGACCAGACACAGCAACCTGTGGGGCTGGTCTGGGGCAGGAGGAAGGGGCCAGAGGAGAGTCCAACAGCCCCGGGGTTCAGTGGCTTCAGTGCCCAATCCCTTCGGGGGGCACCGAGCTGCTGCCACTGCCCTCCGGCAGCCCCTGCCCGAGCCCGAGGGGCTGGGGCTGCAGATCCAGGGGGGTGGCACTGGGGCTGCTGGGGGTGGAACTGGGGATGGAACTGGGGCTACTGGGGATGGAGCTGGGGGTGGAACTGGGGCTGCTGCCTCAATCTGGGGATGGAACTGGGGCTCCTGGAAGTGGAACTGGGGCTGCTGGGGATGGAACTGGGGCTGCTGGGGATGGAACTGGGGCTGCTGCCTCACCTGGGGCTCTGCTGGGGCAGCTCTGGCCACCGCCTCTGCTCCTTCCCTGGGGCTGGGGACATTCCGGGGTCACCCCCCGCACCCCCCTGTGGCACAGCTCCAGGAGGCGCCTGATCCCTCCTGCCCCCAAGTTGCTGAAGGGCTTTCTCAAGGTTACAAACCTCTTATTTTTGGCCACGTTTCCCCCGCGGCTGGAGCCGACCCAGGCTGGAGCTGTTGAAGTTTTCGGCCCTTTGTTTGTTTAATTGAAGTGCTGTTTGTTTTTGATCACGGGCATGCGATAGGAGCTTCCTCTGCAGGCAGGAAGCAGTGATTTCCTGTTGGCTCCCCGGCCAACTCTCACTGCGCAGGAAACCTCGCTCTGCTGAGTGGTCACTTTCGGGGCAACATTTCTGGGAGGTTTTGCGCGGTGTTGTGTTGCTTCCCCTCTATTTTTTGTCCCCCCTTGCCCCTCTCCAAGCGTTGGGTCCCCAGAGGAAGGAGGTGTGGAGAGCCCGGAGTCACCACACGAGGTTTGGGGGATGCTGTTGGCTGAAAATGGGCATGTTCAGGCTCAGATCTTTTGGTCCTGTTGATGTGCACCCTGCAGGGAACCTTTCCTTGTGGTTTTTTGGGTTTTTTTTCCCCATGGCTCACTATTTCCTTCAGTGCCAGGGAAGGTGTGTTTGTCCCAGGTTGTTTACACCACTTGCCCAGTGTCACGCTTGGCTCATGAGCCAAGGAGTTAAACCAGACCTGGATCAAAGCAGACCTGGATCCAACTCCCAGCGTTACCTGCTTGTTTGCTTGCTGTGCAAGGAGGGTCTGTAGGCAGAATTGGGATTGTCCAGCCTGCAGAAGAGGCGGCTTTGGAGTGATCTAAGGGGACTTGCAGGACCTGAAGGAGATACAACAAAGGAGATACAAATTTCTGAGAGCCTGGAGTGCCAGGACAAGGGGAATGGCTTCCCACTGACAGAGGGCGGGGATAGATGGGATATTGGGAAGGAATTCTTCCCTGTGAGGGTGGGCAGGCCCTGGCACAGGGTGCCCAAAGAAGCTGTGGCTGCCCCATCCCTGGAAGTGTCCAAGGCCAGGCTGGAGCAACCTGGGCTAGTGGAGGGTGTGGAACAAGATGAGCTTTAAGGTGCCTTCCACCCACGTGTCCAGGTCCACAAACCCTCAGAGAGGAGTCAGGGATGGGATTTGAGGCGACGTTTCACACCTGTGTAGGTGTTTCCGGGTGGAAAAGAGCTGCTCAGGCTTTCCTGTCACATCCCAGACAGGCAGAACCGCAGCTCCTTGGCAGCTCCAGGCACCCGGGGATGGTTTCACTCAGCCTGTTTATCCTGGAGCCTCCAGGAGCTGCTCCAGACAGCACTCAGCGCTGTGCCCAGAGGTGAAGCGCTGCGGGATCAGATGGCTCCGGCCCCAGGAAGCCCGGCCAGACAGACGGACACGGAGCCGGGAGGGCCCCAGGGCAGCAGATGGAGCCGAGGTTTCAATTATCTGCCTCTCGTAAAGGCGCTTCCCCCGCGGGGACGGACTCGGGGGTGGGAAGGAGAAGCGGCCGTCGGAACAAAGCGGGGAGGGAAGCGGCCGGGGAAAGGGGAGCGGAGCGGCTCTCGGCCCCCGAGGAGCGGGCAGGGAGGGATTAATTAATCCTGCGAATGCCCCAGGTCGGGGCTGGGAGAGGAGCCGGTCCGAGGTTTTAGTCGGGGTTGTGCGAGAGCGGCCGGCCGGGAGCGCGTGGGGACAACACGCGGGGGGACCTCAAAGGAGGGGGCTGGAGGAGGAGGGAGAGGGCAGGGTGGTCCCGCTGCAGCCCCCGCGCCGCTCGGCTGCGAGTTGTGCTCGGAGCCATCCGGGGAAAGCTTTGTCCGGGCTGGTCCCTGCGGCCCCGGCGCGGTGCGGGCGCGTCCCGCAGCATCCCGGCCCCACAGCATCCCGGCCCCACAGCATCCCAGCATCCCGGCCCCACAGCATCCCGGCCCCACAGCATCCCGGCCCCACAGCATCCCAACCCCACAGCATCCCAGCCCCACGCCCCAGCTCCTGCCCCGCATCCTCGGGCCCTGCTGACATCGCCGCCGTTGCCGTGGGAACGGCAGGTTGCCCAACCCCACGACCCCCTGGCCCCGTCCCAGGTGTGTCAGGAAGTGAAGGTTTTATGGCCCATCCCGGCGAGGGAGCAGAAACAGCCGGAGCAGGAACTGCGGAGGATCCACCCCTGGGGATAGTGGGAGGTGTCCCTGCCCATGGCAGAGGGTGGCACTGGCTGGGCGTTAAGGTCCTTTCCAACCCAAACCAGTCTATGATTCTGTGACCTGAAGCATTTTGGCTGGTACCTGAGGAGGGGCAGAAAATCTGTGTGAGGGGCTGAGCAGAGACAGAAAATGGGAGGGAAATGTTCCATCCTGCCTGCAGCTGAGCTGGGGGCTCCTGCTGCCTTCAGGGGGCTGTGATGGGCAGGGAGGAGAGCAAAGACATGTGGGAGGCTTGGCCACAGAAATTTTCCTAAAGCCAGAACAAGCTGTCCCAGAATTGATGAATCCCAAAGGCCTCACAGGCGGCGTGGGGGCTTCGGAGAGGAAACCTCAGGTGTTGTCCCATGGCAGGGATGGGACACTGCTCCTGTTCAAGGCAGCCTTTGTTTGGGCAAGAATCACAACAAGACACTCCTGCAGTGTTTGGGAGTGGAGGTGTTTCCCCGAGGGAGGCCTGGAAGTCTCTCCAAAACCAGCCCAGTGTCCTGCCCTGACCACAGAGCTGCAGGAGCAGGAAGAGCTGAACAGCTGGAGCAGCTGGTGGCTTTGCCAGCCCTGGCTTCACCTCCCCTCCCAAACTCATGGCAGGACCAGCCCTCCCTTCGTGCCCAGGGCTGGGACTGGTGTCACCTCAGCCCTGCCCTCCCTGCTCCCAGTGGGGCTGGGACACCAAATGCCTCCTTCTCTTGCTGTTTCCAGACCCCTTCTCCCACCTGGAGGCCTTTCCCAGCCCCCCTGCCCTGCAGGCAGCCCCCCAGGAAACCCAGCTTGGGGCTGTGCAGGAAAATGAAACCCCAGAGCTGTTTGGTTCTGCATCCCCCAGCGGGGGCACAGGGGGCACAGGGGGCACAGGGCTGGTGCTGAGCGTGGCCAGTGCCTGCAGGGCTGGTTTGGGTCTCATTTGGTCGATAGGATGGCAGTGCCACGGCAGATCACCCCGGTGAGGGGCAGCAGGGGCTCCAGCGCGGGGCTGGCAGTGCCACCATCCCTGCAGTGCCAACCAACCCCCTCTCCCCTGCAGCCTCCCCCTCTCCCAGTGGGTGTTTTGGGGTTAAAAATAGCCTCCAGATTTCGGTTAGCAAAGGCGGGGGCCGGGAGCAGGAGCTGTTTATCCGTGCCAGGGTTTCCCCTGAGACACTGAAATGAGTCAGATAAGAGATGGCACAACGTGCACATCCACACCCCACCCCCGGGCGCTGCCAACGCTGCTCCCCCTCGGGCCGTCCGGGGAACTTCTGCTGCGGGCTGGGGTGTCCCGATGGATGCTCCATGTGACTCACATTCCCACCAGACTGGGGTACCCGACAGCTCCTGCCCTCGGCCCCTCGTGGAAATGCTGCTCTGGGCCATCCGTCCATCCTGTCCCAGCCATGGAATCCGGGAATGGGTTGGAAGGGACCTCAAAGCCCGTCCAGTCCCATCCCCTGCCCTGGGCAGCGACACCTCCCACCAGCCCAGGCTGCTCCAAGCCCCGTCCAACCTGGCCTGGGACACTCCCAGGGATCCAGGGGCAGCCACAGCTTCTCTGCCCACCCTGTGCCAGGGCTGCCCACCCTCACAGAGAATTCCTCCCCAGTATCCCATCTATCTCTGCCCTCTGGCAGTGGAAAGCCATTCCCCCTTGTCCTGTCACTCCATCCCTTGTCCCAAGTCCCTCTCCAGCTCTCCTGGAGCCCCTTTAAGCACCGGAAGGGGCTCTAAGGTGTCCCTGGAGCCTTCCTTTCCCAGGGCTGAACACCCCCAGCCTGTTTAACAGTGATTTTTCTAAGCTGCCTCAAGTTCTGTTCACATTTTGAGCTCACATAGAGGGGTTCCAGGCAGGGAAGTCCCTGAAGCCTCACGCAAAGAGCTTTCAGATGCTCCAGAGCCCTTTTCCCACAGCGACAGCACTTTCAAAAGCAGCAGCTGGGGCCTCAAAATCACCCAAACCTCCTTTTCCAGAGGGGTGTGTGGAGGGGGGGCACAGGCAACGCTGAGCCTTGAAGGAAACCTGGTCGTGGAGGAGGTGCAGAGCCAAACCCCAGTGCCCGCAGCATCCCTTGGGAAGCATCCTGAACATCCCCTGGCCAGGCAGACCATCCATCCCGGCCAGGGCTGTGGGGCCAGGACTTGCCAGTTCACCGAGGGCACTTTTGGGTGGCTGAGCCCTCCCTCTGCCGCGCTGCTCCTTCCTGTTTGACTCACACCCGACGGCACAACCCGGGGCCTCTCTCGCTCCGAACGGGGCTGTTTACAATCAGAGAACGTGGGATTCCCAGAAAGACGCTCGGGCCGGACATCCTGGAGCGAAATACCCGGGGCGTCACGGGCTAAAAATCCCCCCGCGCCCCGCGGAGCGGCCCGAGGAGCAGCCCCGAAGCTCCGGCTTTCCCTGCCCGCCCCGCGCCGTCCTCGGGGCTGCGCAGCCCGGGGGATGCCGCTCGCAGGGATCGGTCCTGGCTGGAGCTGTGCTTGAGGGAGGGGGGAGCAAGGCGCGGGTAAAAAGGAAATGGTCCAGGTTTCAACCAGGAAGGGATGGGGAGAGTCAGCTGAGCTCGCTGGAGGATGGAGGGGATGGTGGAGGATGGAGGGGGATGGTGGAGGATGGGAAGGGATGGTGGAGGATGGGGGTGATGCTGGAGGATGGGGAGGGATGGTGGAGGATGGGGGTGATGCTGGAGGATGGGGGTGATGCTGGAGGATGGGGATGAAGCAGGAACAGCCCCTCGAGGAGGGGGGAGTTGCTGGCTGACCTGGAGTTGGTGTCCGGTGCCTGAGTGGACTCGTGGCCAGTGCTGAACAGCCTTGAGGCTGACTTTGCAGGACCTGAGTCAGAGCTGGGGAAGGTGCTCAAGGCATAGAATCACAGTCACAGGATGGTTTGGGTGGGGAGGGACCTTCCAGATCATCTCTTTCCACCACGGGCAGGGACACCTTCCACTAGCCCAGGTTGCTCCAGCCTGGCCTTGGACTCCTCCAGGGATGGGGCAGCCACAGCTGCTCTGGGCAACCTCAGGGCCTTCCCCCCCTCACAGAGAGGAATTGATTTGCTATATTTAACCTAAATTTCCCCTCTTTCAGTTTGGTCCCTGGTCCTTAGTGCAGGGCTCAGAAAGGGGCCGTGATGGTGGTGGGACCAACCTCAGCTTGAGCTGATCTGTCCTGTAGCCCCAGCACAGAGCTGTGACCTCCTGGCTTTGTGACCCCTTCTGGGTGCTCATGGGCTGGAGGATGATACAATAGGATGGATCAGAGCAAAAGTGCAAGAAAGGGTCCTCCAGACTCAGCCCAACAGCCCTGCAGGCCAGTCAGCCCTTCCTAACAGAGATTTTGGAAGGCAGGAGCTCCCGTTAGAGGCACTTGTGCAATAGGCTGTTACCAGAGGAAGTTTCTCTTCAACCCCAGGCAGTTGGTGGTTGATTTATGTCCTGCAGCTTTAGATTTTCTGAGTTGCAGGGGTGTTGCATAAGAAGATAATTTGACCCTGTATTTCTTAAAACACCTTTTCTGTTGGCAAATGTCTCTTTTATCCACCTCTCACATACCTGGGACCTTGATGATGTAAAATGCAGGAAAATTCTGTGGCTCAGGATTTCTTACCTGGGAGAGGGAAGCCCTGAGTTTTCTCAGAGGCAATGTGGGATTTGGGTCTTCCTTCTCCCAGAGGACTGGACACTTTTCCCTGTGAATTGTATCTCCCCAAAATAACAGAGTCTCCATCCAGTGTGTGCCTTTAATTTCTCCTGCTCTCTTCAGGTACCAGGTTACAGTCAGTGGCTTTTGCTCCTAATCAATAAACCCCACAGTGGGGGATGTGGGGAGGGGACTCCTGGGGACAGTTTGGCACAGTCTCAGCTCATGTGGGCACCAGCCCTGGATTTAATGGCCCTGGGACCACTTCCAGTCTCTGGTCCTTCCTAGGTAAGAGCTGCCCCTGAGTGGAACTCAATTCCTTTCATGGCAGGGGACACAGGCAAGGCTTGTGCCTCGTGGCAGCTTCACTTGGGCTCTCTCCTGATCTGCCATTTGCCTTTCACCTAAAATAAAAGTTGTTTAGACTCAAAGTGCACATTAGCAATTTGTGAACAGAAAGGCAATTACAGGGAGAGAACTAATTGTCACCAGCACGGAGGGGGAAGACTCTGCTCCATTGTCAGAGCCACGGGGTCCTTCCCAGCAGAAGGACCAGCCCAGGTTCTCTGTCTCCAGCAGTTCCGGATAATGAGTTTGGGAACTCTCCCTCTTGCTCTTGGCCTCCTCCTTGGTGTCCCACCACGGCTGGTCTGGCTGCTGCTCTGGGGATGGGGATGGAGCTTCACCTCTTTGGTGACCCTCTGTCTGGCCTTGAAGGCAGAGCCACATCCCACAGGGACGGCTGTGGCAGGAGCCAGTTCCCGGGAATGTGGCACTGAGGGACAGTGCCCGGCACAGGGAGAGCAACACTGGAGCTCTGCTCTTCTCAGCAGGGAGCTGGGACGATTCCTGCTCTTTTCTAGACCCCTCCAGTGCCCTCAGGGAAGTCCATCAGACTCATCCCTGCAGAGCTGGGCGGGACAGTGACCCCTTTCTCCTCTCCTGTCTCATGGATCGGGACCAGCCCCTTTTCCGTGTGGCATTTTCTGCCATTGGGAAATCTGAGCTTTGGGCTGTAACTTCAGGACTCGAGGGATTTCTCCCTTCCTGGGTGAGTGTGGGTGGCTCTGAGGCTGCTCCAATTTGAGCCTCCCTGCACCACCCAGATATTACAGTGGGCATCTCTCTGCATCTGCTCCCGGGACACTCATTGTCCGGGAATCCCCGGGCGACCAGCTCTGCCAGCAGGAGCTTTCATGGCAACAGCCCGTTTTCCTGCGACAGCTCCAAGGCTTTGCAGGAGTTTGGGAGAGCCCCAAGAGCTTTTGGCAGCTTCATTTGATTCTGAGCCGGGTCTGTCCCCGGCTGGGTGTGAGAGGAAAATGAAAGGCTGCGAGATAAAGGCACTGGTGCGAGCGGGCGAGGGCCCGTCATTCTGAAACCAGGCATGGAAAGTGCTGAGCAGGGAGGTCGAGAGGAGCTCGGGCTGCTCCTCACACGGGGCTCAGCCCACGGGGCTGCTCTGCCCAGTGGGGCTGCTCTGCCCGGGCACCTTCACGGGCACTGACACGGCGACCCCGCGGGCAGGATGAGCGCCCACGGCAAAGGTACTGTGTCCTCCCCATGGTGCCCTTCCCTGGTCCATCTGTGGGTTGGAAATCTCTCCTGGGGCTTTCTTTGTCCTCTGCTCTTTGCTGAACCTCTCTGTCCTCTCGCTGTCGCTGCCTGGGTGGTTTTGGGTGTCCCCAGGCTGGAGCTGCTCTGGGGACTGAGGGGATGTGGAGGTGGAGGGGAGTGAAGGGTGAGGTTTGGAGAACAGGAGGCTCTGGTGGGTTGTTGGAGTTGTGTTTGCACTTTGTTTGGTGCTGAGTGAGCTGCTGGAGGGCCTGGGTGGTGCTTGTCAGGAAACAGGGTCGGGGTGTGCTGTGCTCGTGGCTCTGTGACCCACACCTGCCCCAGAGCACACAGAGATTTTGGGACCCTTGTCGCAGAATCATGGAATGGTTTGGGCTGGAAGAGACCTCAAAGCTCCTCTCATTCCTCTCCCTGCCATGAGCAGGGACACTTTCCCCTTGCCCAGGTTGCTCCATGCCCTTCCAACCCAGCCTTGGACATTTGCAGAGATGAGGCAGCCACAGCTTCTCTGGGCAGCCTTCTCTGGGTGGTGAGGGTGTCTCACCACCCTCACAGAGAAAAATTTCTTCCTAATGTCTGATCTAAACCTACTCTTCAGTCTGGTTGGCCCATTTTTGTGTGTCTGTATCATGCTGTTCCTGAGGGATCTTGCCTGGACAGCCAAAGGTCATCACCTCCATCCCCTGGGCTGGTCCAGCTCTTGCATTTTAAACAGCTGGGATGCTCCGATGGACAGGAAAGGGGAGTTATTTGCCTCGTTGAGTTAAACTTGGATTGTGGGCACTTCCCGGTGCTGCCGTGGAACCGTCTGTGCCATCGGAGGGGCTTTGGGGCGGGTTTGGTGCCCGGAGCTCAGGGGAAGCGCTGCCGAAGGTTCCTCGGGGGGCACCGAGCGGGGCCGGGAGGGGGCGCGGGCCGGGAGCGCTCGCAGCAGAAACTTTGAGTCACTCGCCGGGTGTTTTGGAGCGAAATTCGGAGCTGCCGCGGCCCCTTCCCGGCCCCTTCCCGGCCCATTGTTGTGGTTTGACAATCACATTTTCCTGTTTTTAAAGCAAATGTTTTTCTCTCCCCCGGGGCTGTAACCGGAGCCCCACGAGCGCTGCGGGGGAAGGTGCTGCACCCCCGAGGGGGGCTGCGGATTCGGAGGGACCACCCCCCCTCTGCGACCCCCTTGGGGGCTGCAGACCCGGAGAGACCCCCCTCACGCTGTGCCGGGGGGCTGCAGACCCGAAAAGACCCCCGGCAGCTGCGGATCCAGAATGACCCCCCCGTCCCACCGCGGCATCGCCCCCTCCCTCCCAGCGCGTCTCGCTTTGCGCAACGGCAGCGGGAGGCTGAAACAGGCAGAAGTGTGGGATTATTTTTATTTTTTATCTTTTTTTTTGAAGTCGACGGTTCCTCTTTGCCACGCTGCGGTTTCACGCCCGGCAGCAGGACATGGAGGTATTTTTGTTGGTCTTTTTCAAGGAGTGTCTATTTAAAACAAACTTTTGGGCTGCTGAGCACATGTCCCTGCTCAGTTCAAAGCAGAGGCAGAGGATGGGGCTGGTGGCAGCTCCTGGAGGGTTTGTGCCACTTGGGCTGTCTGAGGGTGCTCAGAGGTGTCTGAGTGCTGGTGAAGACGTGCAGGGTGGCCCCACCTTGGCACACGCAGAGGTGGTGCAAGACGAGAGCCTGCGCAGGAGAAAAACTCTTTGCTGTACAAGTTCCTGTATGCAGAGTGTCTGCACACGCCCAGATTTGCATTTAAATATGAATAGTTTTACTGAATGAAAATCAAGAAGCTTAAATGCTGAGTGGCGGCTGTTTGGCTCTGCCGGCTGTTCACAGGCAGGGTGAAAACAGAGTTTTATAAATCCCTGGCAGTGGGTTAATGCTTGCCCTGCGTGGCCAGGACCTGCTCAACCCTGCTCTGGCCCTGTTTCCTTCTCTCAGAGCTGTGCTGAGCCCTTGAGATACGACCCTCAAACCCCTCAGGGTCCATCCCAAGGACCACCCCCTGCTCGGTGCCTCTTTCCCAAAGCGTCTCCTCCAGGGTGTTGCCCAACGCAGGGTGTGAGTTGCTGCACTCATGTCATCAGCAGCAAATAAAAAAGGCACCAAGCTCTCTTGTGCCCCAGTCAGCAACTCGCCCACCTGCCTGCTGGGTCAGCCAGTCCCGCCGCTGCCGGCAGGATCGGCAGGTTGGCCTCCGACCCTGCCAAGCGTCCCAAATTCCATCCCCAGCAGGGGAAAAATGGGAGGAGGGAAAGGAGAGAGTCTGCGATAGGAGCGTAGAGGTTGGGAGGAACGTGTGAGTCCCTGCCTGGGCACCGAGTGGGCTCCTTGGTGCGTGTTTGGAGTTGGAGGCGGTGCCATGCAGGGCTCTCTGGTGTCTCCAGCAGGATGCTGGAGCTGAGGCGGGTTAAAGAGCGCTCCGTGGAGATCCCGGGCAGCTTTGTGTTCCCAGGGCTCCGGGTGGGACAGCCCCAAGCCGGGAGGGAGCTGGCTCAGCCCGGCGCCCCAAGGCAGGGCGGGCCGGGCGTGTGGCAGAGGACGCCGCTCCCCCGTCACTCCTCACCTGCCGCAGCCTCCACCTCCGTGGGCTCTGGATGTTCCACAAGTTCCCCTCGCAGCAGCCAGGGGAAGTGTGGGAAGGGGAACGGGGCAGTCCTGAGCTCAGAGGAGGGGGTGCTTGGGGGTCTCTGAGGGGCGCAGGCTGGGAGAGCTCCTGAGCAAAGGGCTGCCCGTGCCCACCCTGCCCAGGCCTTCTCTTGGCATATCCGTGTGGATCCTGCCACTTGGGAGGTCAGGAGTGTCCCTCCAGCCCTGGAGATGTTCCCAGCCTTACCCTTATGTCTTCCAGCTCGATGAATGGCTTGGGAGCACAGTGGGATGGGTGGGGACCGTGGCTTTGGGGGGGAACCGCCGCCGTTGCCCCCCCTCCTTCCCCCTCCGGGCAGCCCGAGCCTCCTGCCGGCTCCCCTGCAGCCCGGCCATCGGGGCTGAGCCCTTGGGGTGCTGCAGGAGCCGCTGCTGGGAGCTCGGACAGCCCGGGCAGCCTCGGGCACCTTTGTCTCCCCCGCCGATGGTTGCACAACCCGTGGGGGAGCGGCACATCCACCTCCCCGATCAAAATAACCCGCTTCTTTCCCAATCGGCAGCGGGTTCTGCAATGTCCCCTCTGCCTGCTCTGTTTGGGAGGAGGGACTCCAGAAAGGGAAGCGGTGCCTCACTTTCCAGGCTAAAAATACCAGCTGTGCTTCCGAAATAATCTTGGTTCAATGATCTCGACTGACCCCAAGGCTGCGGGCTGGTGGAATTCCCCGGTAATTCACTCCCGGCTCCTCACCTGCACGGGGAAGGTCTCAGCGGGATCAGGTTGCTCTTGGAGGTGGGTTTTGCTTGCCGTGCTCAGATGATTTTTAAGTGGGATTGTAACGGGAGAAGCCAGGCTGCTGCTCCTTCTGTTTCAAAACGGGAATGGGAAAAGTTTGCAGATCCCGGAGTTGATTGTGGAGACCAGGAAAATTCTGGTTTTCCAGCCCACCCCAAATCTGAACTGGTGTTTTGTAAGAGAGAAACACCAGTTTCCTCCAGGATGTGCTGGGGTAAATCCCCATGGGTTATGGTGTGATTTTGAGAGCTGTCCTGGGCAGACAGGAGCTGAACTTGATGATCCTTGTGGCTTCCTTCCCACTCAGGATATTCCATGATTCTACACCACAATGGGAGCGATCTGCAGGAATGCTGGGGCTGGTTGAACTCAGCAGGACCAACCTCACCTTGTCCTTCCCAAGGGGGAATTCATTCTCATTCAGCCTTTGGATGGATGAATTTAAGGGAATTGAGGGAACTGAGCAGCAAAAGAGGCTCGCTGGGGAGGATGAACCCCTTTTTCCTGCTGTGCTCAACAGAACAGTCCCCACCACTCACACCTTTGGTTGGCTCCACTGAGTAACATGCAAATTCATGCAGAGCGGAGCCCGCTGGGACTTAGTTGTGAAGTTATTGACTGTTCTCAGAATGAGCTGTTAGTGATGAAAACATTGTCAAGGCAATTTAGGTGTTGTTTGGGCTCTGAAAGAACTAGGACTGGGACTTCTGTTCCGGTGTTACTTTCCAAATGAAAGAGGCTTTAAGTGAAACTCCTGTGATTATGACTTACTAATAGAGCCTCTGTCCTTGCTATGGACTGAACTATCAGGTGCTGTTTGAGGGTTGTGCCTCTCCTTGGATGAGCTTTTGTCAACCATTTCTGAAGCAGTGGGTCAGTGAGGTTTTGAGAGTTTGGAAATGAAAGGGAGGGAGAGGCCGATCCCGAAGAAAACGGCCATAAATGAAAGGGAAAGAGAAAGCCCCAGAGGTGAGAGGCACCCTGAAACCTCTCAGATTCAGAGGGTGCCGAAAATAACCTCCTGGTAACCGGGGTTACGAGCGTGCCGGCCCGTGTGTGCTTGATGTGTAACTTCCCCGATCTGTTTTGGTATCGTAAACCCGAGCAAAATAGCTCAGCAAAAACACTCCGCTGCCCACTCGTGTTTCAGTGTTCGCTTCGCTGCCCTCGTTGAACCCCCGGGGCTGCAGCTGAGCGGTGGCTTCTCCAGGTCTCCCCCTCGGGGCCCAGGCAGGACTTTGCTCTGAGTCTGAAGCGATTTCTTCCTTGGAAAAGAGAAGTGTAATTCAGTGGTTGGAGAATCCCCCCGCGCTTTGGATTTCCTGGAAAAGCAGCTGTTCCCTCCCAGAGGAGCCGCGGCCAAGCAGCCGCCGGCGCGGGCTGTTCCCCCGCTGGCAGCGAGGGAATCTCGGGGTATCGCTGGGCTTTGGGACCGGATCTGATGGCCCTGACACCACCTCCTTCGCTCTGAGCTCGGTTCAGATCCCTTGCGGTGCTCGGTTCCCCGGTGCGCTGCGTGGGGATGCTCCCGCTGTCCTGTGGGATGTCCTTACACATCCCCTCCTTATCTCGCTGGATGCTCCCGCTCTGCTGCCCTCGCCTCGTCCCTCCTCAGCCCGGTGCCCTCCGGCTGCAGCGGGATCTGCCCCATCCCAGTCCCCTGAGAGGGTGATGGGGGACCCCCGACAGGGAGCGAGACCCCAGGAAGGGGCAGGTGCGAGGTCTGCGGTGCTTTAATCCTGCAATTTTAACGCCGTTTCGGGGCTTGTCTCCAGTCTCCAATTCGGTTCACGGAGCTCTCCCAGCTGAGAGGGCGGTGCTGTCCCGCTTTCCCAGCACTTTGGCGGCTCGGACATCCCCCGGGATGGAGCAGCTCGGGGTCCGGTTTGGCTTCCAGCCCCACGTTCCCGAGTGTCTCCAGCCCCGCGGTGCGGGACGAGTGGCAGGAGCCGCTGGCGGTCCCTCCGGCCCGTCCCACGCCGCCCATCCCCGCTGTTCGCCCCGTCCCGTCCCGTCCCGTCCCGGGGGCGGAGCGGCACCGCCCGCAGCCCTCGCCGGGGCCGCCCCGCTCCTCCTGCCCGGCCCCGGAGCGGCGG
>VXAU01005343.1:87836-101440 GCA_013399695.1 Formicarius rufipectus
GGGGGGGTGACAGGGACAGGCTGAGGGACCCTGGACAGGCTGGGGGACCCTGGGCAGGCTGGGGGAGCCTGGCTGTGACTCAATATCCTGTTGTGAAAAAGGCAAACGTCCCGGGGCAGCACCGAGAGCCGAGGCTGGGAGGGTGGGAGCCACCCGTCCCCTCCCCAGCCCCAGGAGCCTCCCCTGCTGCTCTGCTGAGGGGCTGGGGAAGGTTCCGAGTGGCTGAGAAAGGGGGGGCACCTCAGAGATGTCTGGTAGGGCTGGAGCCCCTGCAGCCAAGCAGGGCCAGGGCATGAGAGGGAGATCTCCACATCTCCACAGCAGGTTGTTCCCTGTCCAGGGGAGGGGCTGACCCTGTCAGAGCACAGACCTGCTCTCTGGGTCCAGGGCTGAGGATGTGTTGGGAGGTCTCCAGAGGGTTTGGCCACGTTAAGTGAATGTTGGGAATGGCTGAGTTAATTGACCGCTCTGGACTGGAGAGCTGGGGGGAAAGGAGAAGGGCTGAGGTGTTTGTGTAGAAATCAGGGCTCTTCCTGAGCTCACTCTGTCAAAAGAAATTGTGGGAGACCCCAAAAACATCCAGATTGGATCAACATTCCTGTTGGGACCCTGGCATCCCTCTGTTCTCCCTCCTCTCACCTCTCCCTTCCCCTCCTTGGGAGAGCTGCTGCATTTCAGTGTCCCCTGCTTGGGTGGCTGAGCTGGGGAGAGGGGCAGGAGGGATGGAGAGGGGCAGCAGCTCCCTGCAGGTGCCAAGCCATGGTGAGCTCACCCACGCCCTGCTCGCCTCGGAGCAGGGCCCACATCCCTGCAGATAACGGGGTGTGCAGGAGCAACACACCCCTCCCCTGGGAGATAAGTTTGTGTGCAGGAACAGCCTGGAGAGAAACACCCAGGAAAGCAAACCCAGTGCTCACCTGCATCTCCCAGTGCTCACCTGCATCTCCCAGTGCTCTGTGTATGGGCACAGAGCACCTGCAGCCCCCTGGCTGGCACAGGAGGGGGTTTGGCACTCACCAGACCTGGGGAGGGGTTAGGAAATCATGTGTGATGCCCCAAAATACTGGGATGAGCTCAGCTGGTCAGAGCCTGGTGCTGAGAATGTCAAGGTTGTGGGTTCTATCCCTGGATGGGCCTTTGCCCTCAGAGCTGGGCTTGGTGATCCTGCCAGCTCAGAATATCCTGTGGAAACCTGGGGATGCTCAGGAGGGAACAGGTGGAGTTGGGTGTTGTCTGCAGCTCTGAGGCTCTCAGAGCATCTTCCTGGAGCACGTGGGTGTTTCATGAGCAGACCTAGAGCTGCAGGTCAAGGTGGTGCAGAAAGAGCCGCCTGAGGTCCCCCCACTGATTCGGGGGGCTCCTGAGCCTCCTTTGGCACTGCAGTTGCACCACGTGGTGACTCTGATTAAGACAAACACAAGAGTGGGTCGTAGCCAAGCAGAGGGTGGGGGTTCTGCAGCTCATCTGTCACCAAGAGGGTTTGCTGCAATGTTCCCCCAATTCTGGGGCAAGCAGCAACCTGAGGAAGCCTGTGCTGGCAGGCGGGAGCCCTGCAGAGAGCTGGGGACTTGGACATCAGCTCTGTGCTTCTTGTTGTCTTTGTCAAAGCAGCAGGTGGGTGCTGATCTCCTCAGCCTCCTCCCCAAACCTTCCAAGGCGTTGGGCTCTGAGGATGAAGAGCACAGTGTTGGTGCTCTGAGGGTTCAAAATCCTCCTGGAGGATCCTCAGTGGAGGCAACTGGGCACTAAAGATGTGCCTGCAGCTTCTCCCCTGGTCACCCCCTGTCTCCCTCCACCTGTGTGTGCCTCGTGCTGGTTCTGCTGGTCGAGGGTTATTTGTCCTGGATCAGCAAATTCCATGTCCATGAGCAGGAACTGAGCTGTCAGGAGAGAGAGGAGGCTGGTCCTGCTCAGGCAGTGCTGTGGGGGCTGTGCTTGAGGCCTCAGGAATCACTGAAGGACTGAAGGCTCTGCTGAGTCTGTGCTCTTGGGTGATGCCAAAGGCAGCAGGGAGGAGGAAGGAGTTGGGCCAGGAGGGAGGAGTAAGGACATGGGACATCAGGGAGGAGTAAGGAGACACTTCTGTACCTTGTGACTCTTTGATGGTCTTGATGCTGTGTCAGCACTTCAGAAAGGGCAGTGACTCAACTGAAAATCCTCAAAACTCCAAAAAGGAGGACCTGCCTTGCAGGGAGAGGTGGTGGAGCTCAGGGTGGTTGATTCAGCAGAGGAGACTCCCAGCTCCTTGGGCTGCTGGACCAAGGCAGTGACGTGGTGGAGGCAGAGGCTGGTCTGTGGTTTGTGTGTTGGCCTCGTCCATCCTGTGTGAACCGCCCCATCTGCTCCCTGCTCGAGTCAAATCACAGCTCAGGGAGTCCCCGGGGAAGCTCCAGACTTGGCTCCTTCCCTGGCCCAGGCTCTCCAAGTCTCCACCTCTGTGTGTGTGCTCTGAGGTGTGGGTTTGCATCAGCACTGATGACAAAGCCCTGGAAGCTCCGTCGGGACCAGGGAACCGGGAGGACTGGTGGTGTTGTTCCGCTGGTGGGACCCACTCTGAGGGCTGGATGTCTGCTGGATGTCTGGCTGCCTTGCTCATGGCTTGGGTGGGATCTTGGGGTGGCTGATGGAGATGCTGATGGGAACGACCTTGCTTGGCTGGTGGAGATTTGGGTGCTTGGACCTTGACTGTCCCCCAGCCAAAACCAGCCCAGCACCACGGGGACGTGTCTGGGACGACGTGCCAAGCGAGCTGAGAGGGTGGAGGGTGTGCCTGGGAGGGGTGCAGGGTGTGGGATGGGGTGCTGGCACATCTGGAGGTGGGACAGGGAGACTTGCAGAAGGATTTGTGGGCCTGGGCTGGTTGGGGCTCGGGCGTGTGCTGTGTCTGCACAAAGCTGTGTCCTCCCTCCTGCCTCGGTGGGGGAGCCTGGAGCAGAGCCTTGCAAAACCCCCCGGCATTCCCTCTGTCCCTGTGGCCATCCTGGGGCAGCTCCTGGGCACTCCTGACCCGGGGGATGAGAGATGAGAGTTGTCAGAGCTCTCCCACTCACCGACCAGCCTGACCCCGACAGCCCAGTTCGGAGGAGGCATTCCCATTCCCGTGCTGCTGGTTGCTTTTTGGATCCATCAGCACACGGATGGCCCAGCTGGGGAGATGGAGACACCCCAAACTGAGATTTCTGGGAAGAGCAAAGCTCCTGAAGTGGCATCTCCTTACAAAACCTGGTGGTTTTATTTTGTCAGAACGTCCAAATTAGCACCAGGATGTCTCTGCCTTACACGACTTCATGGCAGGGAGGAGAAATCCCACTCCAAAGGTCTGCCTGGGAATTGTGGCTTCCATGCAGGGGAAAAAGGGCTCTGTGAGGCAAAGGCTGAGGAGGGAGTTGGGGCTGGGTGAGGTTAAGCCTGGAGTGGACCAGGGGGTTCCAGGCAGGATTTGTGCACTCAGGCTCTCTGTGCCAGTGGACGCTGCTGCTCCTGGGGCAGGGCTGGGCCCAGAGGGGAGGCAGAGCTGGTGCTCCTGAGGAGGGCTCTGAGGAGAGCCAGCGACCTTTGGGGAAACCACCGAGAGGTGGAAATGTCCTCATGACGTGCAGGGAGTCGCAGCAGGACCTGGTGGAGGAGCTGCCGTGGAACCAGCCCTGGGGAGCTGGTGACTTGCACAGGGGACCCCCACGTGCCCTCCTGCCCTCCCACCTCACCCCGTGGGCAGAGGGGGCTGCAGACCCCGCCAGGACCAACCCGGGGCTGCCACAGGAGGCTGATGTGGGGCTGTCCCACCCCGGTGCTGGGGGGACACGAGGAATCCCTGAGCCACCCTGCGACGCAAGTGCTGAGCCCGGGGGGAGGGGGAGACGCAGAGCTCTCCCCCCGCCCCTGCCCCGGGGAGGGGTGACCTACAGCAACAAAAATGTGCCCTTCCACTTGGGGGGACTGCTCCCAGTTAGAGATGAAAACATTTGTTCCTGAAATTGGAGTCATTCCTGGGATTGCAACACCCGGGCTGTGTTTCCAATTAATCTGCTGAAGTCGTCATGTATTTCCAAGTGCCCTGGCTCAGCACGGAGAGGGCTGGCACGGGCTCCGGGCTCAAATGCCAGCCGGGATGTGCACGGGAGGGGCACGGCATCACCGGGGGGCTCCGGTGGGAGAGGGCAGAGCAGCCTCCTCCGGGGAACCAGACCTTGGCATGGCTGTTGAATTCCTGCTGGGCTTTTCCTCGCTGTTTCCCTCGGTTTCTGGGTGTGTTTCGTGTCGGGGAGGAGGGCAGGGGCTGCACTCAGTTGTGCTCGGTGGATTCGCTGCATCTGCACGAGGGGATTTACAGCCCTGTCGGGAAGGAGTGGGAGATGCTGGGGATGATGGAGGGACTTCTCAACCCCATCCTCCTCCCAGGCCCTCCCGGGGCTGCTCCTGCCCTGGGTGGAGGCTGGAGGCCGTTTTTCCAGGGAATGGGGTGATCCTTGAGGTGCTGGGATGGGTCAGTGTTGAGGTGCCTGTGCGGGGAGTTTGGGACTCGGTGAGGGATGGCAGGTCCTGGAGGTGCATCCCCGTGCCAGGCGCCTCTCCAGGGAGCTGCTGGAAGGACAGACATCCCCTTGGTGATGGATTCCTCTCCTCAGGCTGCCTTTGCAGCAGGGCAGGGTCCCTGCCTGGAGCTGGATGGGCCCCGTTGCATTCCTCTCCTCTCCCGTGTGATTTGCTGAGGAATGAGGTTGGATGCGGGGCCGGGTCCCAGCTGGGTGGGAGCGCGTTGTGTGTCAGCACAAACACTCTTGGAAAGGCAGAGAAATCATCCCTTTCCAAGGATGCGGGTCAGGCTGGGGCCCCCCTCCCTCTGGAGCCAGCGGGGATGATGTTGGGACTGGGGAGGGGCACGGGGGAGCTCAGAGGGTCTCCTGCACTGCTCAGGAGGTGACTGAGGTCACTGGTGGCGTTTCCCTTTAGGGGGAACCCTGCAAGCTGCTCTTGGAAAAGGAATGTACAAACTGCTTTGACCCGCTGGGAGCCAGAGCTTGGGTGGGGGGGGTCCCCCCTCTGCCTGTGCTGTAGGGACAGGGTTGGGGTTTTCCTGCTCCAACGCTTCCTTTGGAGCTGGAAAGTGTTAAGCGAGGATGGTGGTGACGAGACCGCTCCCAAACTGGATCCGGCTCCGTTCCCAGCTGCGAGGGCAGCACCGGGGCAGCGTGTTCGTGTGCTCGGTGGGAGTGTCGTGCAAGCCTGAGCACCCTCCTCGGAGCAGATGCCTAAAAACCTGCCCCGAACGCCAGGGAAGCGAGGAGGGGAGGGGGAAGGCAAGTTTAGCACGGCTCTTTGGTGCTTCGGGGCGTCAGTGCAACACACTGAAGGACTCTGTGCCGACTTCCCAAGTCGCTCCCGAAATAGAGCTTTCCGATGTGCCTCTGCTGGAAGAAGTCTCTGCTGAGCAGTTTTTCGGCAGGGAGGATGTAACCTTTCTATATTTGCTTGCAGGACAATAATACTGCTGGTTTCTATTTTTAACCCATCAGCGGGGCAAAAATGCACTTGGGAATGTTGAGGGAGCAGAGCAGCTCCGGTCGCGGCACGGCCGGGCTCCGGGAGTGACACCAGCAGCTTCCAGGGGGCCTGGCCCCACTTTTTGGCAGGTAAAGAGAGGCCAGTCTGTGCTGGGATGGTCTCCCTGCTCTGGTGGGGCCGGGGGTCGCAGGGCTGGGCGGTGGTGGGGAGGAGCAGGGACGTGTGGCATCATCCCCCCCTCGTCCTCCTCCCCTTCCTCTCCCTTCTGAAGGGTCCGTGATGCTCGTTCAGGTGATGCCACTCCTGAAATCCCGGCTCAGCTCCTAAAAGCATCTCAAGCCTTTTAAATAGATAAGGTTTGTTGTTTGTTTTTTAAGGGAAACAGTTGTTTTAAGGAAACAGTTTCTGTCACCACCTTGACGGTGCTAAAGGGCTGCAAACGGTGGTAATTTGCCGTCCTAAAGCCCAGGAAATGGGAGGCGGATACCAAAACTGGCACCGACTTGGGTTGCAATGCCGAATTTGGGGGCTGATCCGTGACTTTGAGGGTTCTACCCCGGCCAGGACCTGCCACCCTCCCTGCTCAGCTGCCGTCAGCAGCGTCCTGGGGCTCGCCTTGTCCTCGCAGGCTTTTCCAAGTGCTGACGTGTGTGCTGCAGCAGCCCGGACACGTGCACCTCCCAGCTGGAGCAAGAAGAGGGATTTAGGGTGGGACTGGCTCCCTGGGGGCTTTGTTTCGCCCTCCAGGCTGGCTCCAGAGAAAGTGTCTTCTGCCGTCTTGGTGTTTTTGGGTTTCTCTCAGCAGTGGAAAGTCCCCCCTGGCCTTGGGAGTGGATTTTTTGGTGCTGCAAAGTCTCTGCTTTCCAGCCCCTCTGCGGGACCGTGCAGAGGTCTCTGCGTGTCCGCGGCAGCCGCTGGATTTGGGATTCAGTCAGAGGTCTGGCCTGAAGGTCCCGGCCGGAGGTGGAGCTGTTTGGGGCAGCAGGTTTGTGTTTGCGGCCGGTCCTTGGGGGCGAAGAGGCGTTTTTGGCGCTGCCCTCGGGGCGGACAATGGCAGGAAGCGGAACCCCGAGCGGCTCCCGCATCCTCCCGAGCTATTTCCAGCTCATTGTGCACGGGGCAGGAAGGATGTTTCCAGCCTTCTTCCTTTTTGCCTCCAAGGGATGTGGGGTGGGCGGGGAGGGAGGGGGTTTGTCTGGCCGGTGGTTGTGCAAGAGGCACAATCGCTGCTCTTTGAAGCACCGCCCAGGGCAGGGGGTGATGTGGCTCGGCCTGAGACGTCCCTGGGGTGTCCCCACTGTGCACCTGGCAGTGGAGATGCAGCTCGTCCCGTGTCCCCACTGGCTCAGGTGTGTCCTCCTGGAGTTCTCCCAGAGATGCTTCTGAGACGGGGCCGGACACAAAGTGGTCAGCAGTGCTGGTGGAGCTGCTGCTGCCTCCACTTGCTGGGGTGAGGCTGTTGAGAGGCTGCTGGAGCTCAGTGGAAGGTGTTTTGGGAAGGCCAGAGTGGGATCCTCATGTTACTGATGCTCTGAGCACCGTGGTGGGGATGTGTTTGGGGAGGTGTCCCGGTGGGAGGACAATCCCTGTGCCCTCAGTGGGGATGGTTTCAGTTGCCTTTGAAAGAAGTGTTTGGTGTGGAAAGGGGATGGGAAAGGTCACCTCTTGCTTGGTGGTGGAGAAAGATCCCATGAAAGGGAGTTCTGGCTTTTCTGGATGTTTTTAGCTCTCCGTCTTGTGGACAGGGCTCTGATGATGGCAGAGAGAGGCTGCAAAGTCCTCCCCGTGTTTTTGCACAGCTCCCGTTGCTGGGGCTGGGCAGAGCTGAGGCTCCTCATTGTACTGGAGGAGGCTGAGCTCCCACGTGCCAGGAAGTGAAAGCAGAATTAATTAAGATGTGAAATGATCTTAATTTGTTCTGGCTAAATCCCTTTAGCACCAGGAAACCCCAAAGATCTGAAGCAAAGCTCACGGTTGGAGTGTGGCCACACCTCTCCTGTGGTTCAGAGGTGCAGAAGTTGCCTGTGACACATCTCCGGGGGTTTGTCTGAATGGGAGAGTTTTACTGGTTTTAGTGGGATGATTGTTACTTCCTGGCAGTGGCCAAACCGGGAAATGCCCATCTCCTGCTGACCTGGATCCCAGCTGAGCTGGGATCATCCTGGGACAGCCAGGAGAGGCTGCGTTCAGCTCTCACATGTGCCGGCGTTGAGTCTGCCCTGGGGCAGCCCCAGCTGCTTTTTCCAGAGGTTAAGCAGAAAACTTCACTGGTCCCTCTCGGCTCCCCCCTTTTGCCCCACGGTGGCAGCGCGGCTCTTCCATCCCCCTGGAACAGCATCCCCGGTGCCGGTCCCTGTCCTGGGGACGCTCCCACACCCCGCCTTGGAGCCGCCGAGCGTTCCCGACAAATCCCGGGGTCGGGGCCAGCTCTGCGACCTGCCGGGAATCCCGGGAGCTCCCGGATTTCGCGGCCGGCAGGAGGTGTCGGGCAGCGCCAGGGGGATGGAGCGACCCCCGGGCGGCCCTCGGGGCTCTTTGCTCGGCGACAAAAGCGGCCGAGCCGCAGCCTCGTGGCCCCTGCCCGCCTGTCCCCCGTGCCTGGAACCCTCCCGGGGCTGTCCCGGCCCCGTGGTGTGTCGGGCGGAGGGGTGCGGGAGGCTGGAGGAGCCTCGGGGAGGAGGGTGGCAGGTTCCTCACGGTCTGTGCTGTGGCACGTCCTCCTTTGCAGAGGGCAGAGGGGCTGGTGCCCATGTCCAGCAGCTGCCACGGCCGAGGGGGTCGGGGTGGGCACACCTGGGAGCGGGAGGAGGGCTGGAATTGCGGGCTGGCTGCTGCTCCGCCGTGGTTTGGGCTTCCCTGGCAGAGCTCGGCGTTTCCACCTGCCGCGGCTCCAACCACCTGCCCGAGCCCACGCAGAGCTCCCTGTTTGTTTTGTCTAAAAGCAAAATATCCCTCCGAGGGCCCGGGGGAGGGATACCCGCGCTGGCTTAATTGCATTTAATAAGCCTGCTGGGGCCGCCTGCCAGCGAGGGCTCTGCCAAGGCTCAGCCCGTGAGAACTGCAAGGGTGTGGTGGCACCGGCACGGAGAGCTCCCCCAGCCTGGCACGGGGCTCTGCCATCGGCCCCGGGTCGGTGGGCACGGGGACCTCCAGGGACGCGATGCCACCTGTGGCTGAGGGTGTGAAGCGGGTGGGAAATGCCCTGGCAGACACGGGGGTCTCACCAGGAAGGGGTTTTTTTGAGTGCACCTTGAGCATCTTCCATCCCAAAGCTGACTGGGTCCGGCTCACTCTGCAGCTGTTTCATTGGCACACGACTTGGAGGGGCCTGGCTGTGTCTGGGCATCTGCTGAGGTGGCCCCAGCTCTGCTCCTCAGAAGTTCTGAGGGCTCAAATCACCACGTGTGCACCCATCCCTCGGTGTCCTCCGAGTCATTGCTGCCGCTCTGGGCTCTCCAGGAGTTTGTCTGCTCGCGTGTTTCCCTTTCCCCCCCCTTTCCAGCGGCTCAGCGTGGGGATTAATCCCTCTTTCTGGGTTAAAGCCCCAGGGCAGTGTTGCTCCACGAGGAGCTCACACCCACCGCGCCCTCCGCCTTCTGCGCCGTCAGCGGCTCCCGCAGCTCCCCGGAGGTTTTCCCTCGCTCCTGCTTTTCCCTGTGCAGGCTCCAGCTGCTTGGAGGACTCCAGGTCCTCCTGGCACTTCTTCACCCCCGGTTCCTTTCACCAGGAATCCTGCCTGGTGACTTGGCCGTGCTGTTCCTTGTAGCTTCTCCAGCCTGAATGGAATTCCACGACTCCCGGGCCGTGGATCCCTTCCCAGCATCTCCCTGAGCCGCCCGCAGGCACCAGCTCGACCCCAGGTCTGTGCAGGGGGGTTGTCACTGGTGTCCCCGGGGGTGGCTGGTTGGGTCCGGGCAGGGTTGATCCTCCTCTGCATGAAGGGCTGGCCACCTGTGCCTGGTCCAGCCGAGCCAAAGGCTGAGCCCTCCCAGCTCCTTCCTGAGCACCCCGGGACAGGAGGCAGCGCCAGACGGGCCGTGGGGAGGGACACCAGAAGTGTCTTTGTGCAGGAAACTGAAAATGCTGTGGCTTCCGTCCTCTGACATAAATAACTCTCACCCTGAAGGCGGTCCCTGCTCTCCTGGGGAGCCCCGGGGTGGCTCCTTCTCAAACCCCTGATGGGCAGCACGGAGCAGGTTTTGGGGAGCTCCAGCTGGGCCCTTGCTGGTGCTGGTTGAGCTGGATCCACACGGGGAATTTCCTCTGGGGGTCTCTCCCTGCGATGCATCATGTTCCCACTGAGCTGGGGCTGCCCATGTTCCTCCCAGCCCCTTCTCCTGTTTCTCTGCATTTGGCTGGGCCTGAGATTTATTCCCAGAACTGTCCTTTTCGTGCCTGGCTCTGCCCTCCAGCCCTGGCCAGCCTTTGCCAAGGGGATTTCCTTCCCTGCAGCTCTCAGAGAGGCTCCAGTTAATGGGCTGGTCGCCTTGAGGAGTCACTTGCTGGGAGTGGGTATTGTGGCAGTCCAGGCTTTTTGTCTCAGCGCTTCCAGCTCCAGCAGGACTCGGCTTTGGCGAGCCCCGAGCTCTGCCCGGGGGGTTGTGACTCAGGCCGGGCTCTGCTGCGCTCAGCAATTACAATAACAAATATTTCGGCTGAGCCGCGGCGCTGGTGGGAGCGGCCCCCGTGCCAGGTGACCCTCCTGGTGGCTGCAGACACCCATCCCACCAGTGGGATGCTCCAGAGAGGGGGTTCCAGCAGCAAGGACCACCCTGGGGTCCCCGGTGGGCCGTGGGGAGGAGATGCCGCTCCGGGTGCCTTCCAAACCGGTCGGGAACGCTGGGAACGCTCTCCTCCACTTATGCAAAGGGCTGGTAATTGAGGAGAGGTTCTGGAATCGTTTGATCTCTCCCTCCTCTGCTTCCCTTGGCACGGAGGCCGCATCCTCTGGTGCTGATGTAATCGGACCCGGAGCGTCCTGTGCCCGGAGCAGCTTCCCCGGCTTCCCGGGAGCTCCTGGCTGTGTCCGCGGGGCTGCTCAGCCTCTGCCGGCACCTTCCTGCGGGGACAGCGGGCACCCCGAGCAGCTCATCGTGCCAGCAGCGGTGCCAGAGCCACCCTCCAGAGGCCAGGAGGGGATGCTGAGGCTTAGGCTGGGCTGGTGCCTCTTGCCAGGAGCCTGGTGAGGGGGAGGATGAGGCTGTGGGGGGACTCCGGGCTGTCCCAGCTCGGACACTGCCTTGGCTGGAGGGGCTGCCTGTTGTCCACCCCTGTGTGTGCCTGTGGATCTCGGCAGTGTTTGAGTTTTTGGGAGCACAGAGGAGCCCCCGAGTCCCACGGGGAGGACGTGGATGGTGAGGAGGAGCAGCAGCAGCTGCCTGTGGGGTGTGTTTGCTGCCCAGAAAGGCACCAGGGCAGGAGGAACAGATTTGCCTCTTCGGTGGGGGAACACGTGTTTGGGGCTCCACCAACCCTCTGCTGCTGCCTCTGGAGCTGGGAGGGACCCTCGGACCTCAGCCAGGCTGAGCAACCAGGTGAGAACCCAGCAGGGTGGCGGATGTTTCCCTTCTGGGAAGGGAGGACTTTTCCCAAATCCTGCTTTTCCATGGGCTCCCTGGGGAGCACGAGGTGCTGCCAGCCCACCTTGGCTTTCCCCAGGGCCCTGTGGCCACGAGTGTCCCCATGCTCTGCAGGAAGTGGTGGTGACCACGAGGTTTCCTGGGGATACCTCGCCCTCCTCCACACCCCGTCCTCCCCCTGCTGCTGTTCGGGGTGGGCTCTGTGCCCCGTGGGGGTGGGAGGATGTGAGTGCTGGCAGGAAATGACTGCCAGAGGTTTCCAGCTGTGCCAGAGCCGTGGTGGGGACGGAGCCCTCTCGGTCCCTCTGGCCCCAGGAGATGAAACTCTTCGGTCCCACCTCGTACCTTGTGCTGTGGGACCCTGGAGTGGGTCTGTCCTGCCTGTGCCCAAAACTTGCTGTGCTTTAGGACCTGCATGTCCCCGGGACTGACCAGTCTCAAATTCAGGCCCCAAACCTAAAAATGGTCAGGGTTTTTTTTTTGCTGTGCAGGTTTTGCCTCTGAGCCTTCGTGGCTGGGTGCTCTGAAGGCTTTAAAAGCTCCTCCCAGGAGAGGGGCAGCATCCAGGGAGCTTGGGCAGGTTGCTCCATCTCCTCTGGGAGCTGCAGGTGAGCAGGAAGGAAGTCGCTTGGTGGTTTAAGCCCTGCCTAAAGTGGAGTTGGTGTCTGTATTTAAGGGTTGGGGTAATTTCGTGCGGGGTAGGGTTACCTTGGGATCCTCTTGGCCACCTTTGCCCTGGGGGCAGAAGCTTTCAGGGCTGATCTGGACACGTGGGTTTGAGAGCTTGTGGAAAACCCACCTGGAGAAGGGCACCCTGTGTGGCTCTGCTGAGCCCAGGTCTGCTCCCCCCTGTGCCAATGGGGCAGCACAGGGTCCTCACAGAGCTGGGGCACTCCCAGGAATGGTTTCTGTAGTCCTGGAGAGCTCCCTGTGCCTCTGCCCTGGCCGTGGGGTGCTGCCTTCTCCCCTCTGTGGGGACAGCAGCTCGGGCTGGGGGCTGACCCAGAGCCCTGGAACCAGCAGCAGATCCAGGTGTTTGCTCCCTGTCCCAGAAGTCCAGGCTGGCTCTGGCACACCCAGAGGGTTTTGGGTCCCAGAGTCACGAGGTTTGAAACGTTAATTGTGCACATTTGTGGGGAGAAAATTCCAGGGAGGGCTATTAAATGTCTGACTCAAAGGTCACGAGCTGCAAAGAGTCAGGGAGAGGAATCAGGGCGAGTATCTCACCCTGAGCTGCTTCCCCAGGCCTGGTGTGGAGCTCCTGTGGAGGCTCAGGCAGAGAACATCCTCATTTGTGTGCTTGGAGACCCTCAGTGAGGTGGCATGTTTGGAGCTGGGTGGTTTCAGGTGTGTTGCTTTGGATCCTTTGGTTGTGGGAAGGGTTTGGTGATGCACGTGGGGCTTTGCCAAACTTTAATCACCGTCTGCCTCAATTCTTTATTTAATTTTTTTTCTGGAAGCCTTCTGCAGAAGAAAGTCTGCAGGAACCAGAGGAAAATCTGGGTTTTACCCTTGTGGAAAACCTCTCAGGGGCTTTTCCTGGAGCAGCATCAGCCTCGCCTTGTTCTAGAGCAGGAATGAGAGGTCTGGCGGGGAGGAGAGGGATCCACCCTCATCTGGCTGGTGTGCAGAGCCCTCCAACCCCCCAGTTCTTGGGCTCCAGAGGGAGTTAACACAGTCTGGCACCCGAGTGCTCCGAACATTCCATCTTCCCTGAGCATCATCTGCTCCCTTCTGGCTCCTGCAGGACCTGGAGGGGCCTCTTGGAACAGCTGGGGTGGTGCAGGGCTTTCCTTGGACCTGCCGTCCCAGGAGCTCCCATCCTTGGACCTGCCGTCCCTGGAGCTCTGTGGCCAGGCAGGGAAGGAGGAAAATGCCCCAAACCCTCAGATTTCACGGGGTCCTGTGATGAAACCCCCCAGGGATGTGTGAGCAGATGGAGGTGGGGGAGCCGAAGGTGTCTTGGGGGTCTTGCTGTCCCCCCAAAAGCTGTGAGACCCACCCTCAGAGCTGGGCAGGCACTGGGTGGTGCTGGTTTTGTTGGTTTTGGCTCATCTTTGTGGGGAGCAGCCTTTGGTCTCTAATCAAACCCAGTGCCTTGGGGGCAGGCGGGGTTAAATGAGGTGCCCCGACTCCGGGATTTCCTATTTCTCGAGTCCTCCCTTTGTGATCTCCGTGTTCTTTCAACAGTCCTTTTCGTGTGGTTTCTCATCTAAGTGTTTTTAATTTGAGCAAATTCCCTCCAGCTCCTTTTGGTTCCCTGCGTGGCTCTGGAGAAAGACCTTTTCCTTTTATTAGGGAGGAATGTTTTTAATCACTCACATTCTTCAACCCGGCTGAACTCTGAACCTTTCACAGCAAATTAACGTGAGATGGGAAGCTGTTTATAAAGGAGATGGCTTACTGAAAAACACCCACCAAGGCTTCGGGTGCGGCTCGAGCTCGGAGCAGCCCCTCACCCTGTGCCGTGGCCTCGTGGGTGGGGGTGCAGGCAGGGATACAGGCAGGGATGCAGGCAGGGAT
>VXAU01005343.1:101600-111850 GCA_013399695.1 Formicarius rufipectus
GGAGGGAGGCAGAAGGGAGGCAGGGATGCAGGCAGAGATGAAGGCAGGGATGCAGGCAGGGATGCACAGAAAGGCAGAGCTGGGATGCTCCTGCTTTGCTCCTGAGGACTCTTCCTGCCCTGGTTTGTTTGCTTCTTGCTCTATTTCCCTTCTTACATAAGCCCAGCTCTGCTGATTTGCGTCTTTAAAACAATCCGGAAATGCCAAAGCAAAGATTCCTGGGCTGGGTTTGATGCTCTGGGGAGGGATGGGCGGGCTGAGAGCGATGGGCTGAGTGACACAAGCACGGGATTGTCACCACCAGCCTGGGAAACTCCACCACCAGTTCCACCCTGTCCCGAAGCTTAGCAGGGTCTGGGAGGTGCTTGACTGCAGAGTGGGGCTCCAGGCGCTGTCCTTGCCCTTGCTCCGTGTCTGTCCCACCTCGCTGGGACTCCTGGAGCCCCCGGCTCTGTTCCCTGAGCCATTCCCTGCTGGCAGCCTGGAAAATGCCGAGCACGGAGCTCAACTCGTGCCCCACCAAAGGCTTTCCCCAGGGCTCCTCTCCCGTGTCGCAACCTCCCCTTTCCACGGAGGAAGGTGGCTCTGCAGTGGGCCAGGTGTGGTTTGTGCACTGGGCTGCCAGCCCTGGCACGGGGACTGTGCTCTGCTTCTCCCTGTTTTCCTCCCGGTGGCTTCGACTGCACAAGCTGACCCAGAAAAACAAGCGCCAGGACGGGGCGGCCCCGGAGCTGCTGCGTCGCTGCCAGGCCATGGGGGGCGAGGGGTGCCCGTGTCCCCCTTCCCCTCCCACCCACAGGTGCCTCCCCGTGCACCCCAAACGCCTCTGGGGCTGCTTGGGCTGAGCAGGTCATTTGCAATTAGTGATCATTGAGCAGGAGCAGGAGGAGAGGGAAGAGGGGCCGAGCACTGTCCTGGTGCCACCCGGGCTGGGTGGGTGCTCCCAGTTTGCTTCTCCCTGCCCCAGCACTCGGCCCCACTCCTGGCCTCGTGGGTGAGGAAGATGATGGGTTTGACCCTCTGAGGCTGCACAGGGTCAGCAGAGCATCCCAACCCCAACCGGTGCATCCCAGTCCCAACCAGTGCATCCCAGTCCCAACCAGTGCATCCCAGTCCCAACCAGTGCCTCCCAAACCCAACCAGTGCACCCCAACCCCAGGCTCTGCATCCCAGTCCCAACCAGTGCATCCCAGTCCCAACCAGTGCATCCCAGTCCCAACCAGTGCCTCCCAATCCCAGACATGTGTCATGGTGGTGGCGGCTTAAGAGTGTCCAGGACCCTTACTCAGTTGGGTACGGGGACAGCCCCCCCCCCACCCCGGGGCTGCTGTGGGGCAGTTTTTGGCTGTTTTGGGGTGCGGGGCAGAGGAGGAGCCTCCGGCTTGGCCGCCGCCCCCGGAGCGCCACGGGAGCGCGTTGTTTACTGTGACTCCTGGCCCGGGTCCCGGCTTCAAACCCCAAACGAATCCAGGCTGCAGAGCGAGGTCACGGCTCCCACAAACACCTCCCGGGGCAGGAAGGGCTTTGTGAGGAGCTCTGGAGCTGCTGGAGCCCGGGCTGGAGCGGGAGGGACACGGAGCATCCCCGAGGAGCATCCCCGAGGAGCATCCTAGAGGTGCATCCCCAAGATGCATCCCCGAGGAGCATCCCCGAGGTGCATCCCCGAGGATCATCCCCGAGGAGCATCCCCGAGGTGCATCCCTGAGGTGCATCCCTGAGGTGCATCCCCGAGGAGCATCCCCGAGGTGCATCCCGGAGGAGCATCCCCAAGATGCATCCCCGAGGTGCATCCCGGAGGAGCATCCCCAAGATGCATCCCCGAGGTGCATCCCTGAGGAGCATCCCTGAGGAGCATCCCCGAGGTGTCCTCGCATGGGGACCGCGGCTGAGGCTCCTGCCCCGCGGGCTGGACTGCTCTCCCAGTGCCACCAGTCCTCGTCCCTCACTGTCCTGGTACTCTGCATGTGAAGTTTTGTGTTTCTAAGCCTTGGAAAACCGCCCTGAGTTTCGTGGCTTCAGCCGGCGCTGGCCGGGGTTGGAGCAGGAATGTCGGGGCTGGGATGGCTGTGTCGCCCCGGGGCACGTCAGGCCAGTCCCTGTGCTCACTCTGCCTTTTTCCATCCCATCCTCCCTTTTTCCCAGCTGCTGGAAATTCCTCTAAGGCGTCCCCAGCCGGGCAGGGCCCTGTTGGGATGGCAGCGCTGGGGGGCTGTGGCAGGAGGAGGGTCCTCGCAGGCTCTTCCCTGGCTCCGCAGCCTCTTGGCCCTGGGGATGCTCGACAGTCTTTTTCCTGGCTCTGGGCGAGTGGTGAGGAGTTGTTTTTGTGGCTGCTGGCTCCTGCCCGGCCTCCCTCTCCCCCAGCACACGCCTTCCCTCCCACTTCTCCTCTTCCACTGCCTCGGAGTTTGTTTTTATAAAGCCTTAAATGAGGTAGAGAGGTTCCCAGAGCCCCTGCCAGTGCCTTCCCCCTCGGCTCTGTGCCCTGCCCGTGTCCCCCCCTCCATCTCAGGGGTGACTGGAGCAGCTCCTCCTTCACTTCTGGCTGCCCCCAAGGCCTTTTGGGGACCCCTTTCTGGCCTCTTGCAGGTGTTGTGAAGCACGAGGCAGGAGGAACTAAGGGGTCTGGGAGAAGACTGGGGGTCTTCTTTAGGGTAACATCACTGACACTCTTTTTGCCCATAAAAGTGCAGCTGAAATGTGGATCATCGTGTTTGTTCATCTCCTTCTGCCAGCCTGACCCCCAAAAGGGGCTGTGGGGCTCCCCCTGCCCCCATGGATCCCACATCCAGCCCCGAGGTCGGGGTGGTGACAGGGCACAGGAGCTCAGCGGCTTCCAGGCTGTGGCTGGTAATCTCCATCAACCTCCCTATCTCAGGGTGCAGTAATTAGAGCCAATTAGCCAGGGACAAATTGAGTCCCAGGCGGTTATCAGGGAGGTGGAGAGTGGAGTGAACCCTGGGATGGGGTTTCCTGGGAACATCAGGTCCTCCTGTGACATGGCCTGAGGTCCAGGATGTTTCTGTCCTGCACGTGGTAAATTAAAGGCAAATTAGGCAAAGTTTTAGGGGCAGTGGGTGCTCCATGCTGGGGAGAGTGGGACTGGGGCAGGTGTGTAACTGGGACCATTTTGGGTGTGTAACTGGGAATGTTTCAGGGGTGTAACTGGGACCATTTCAGGTGTGTAACTGGGAGTGTTTCAGATGTGTAACTGGAACAATTTTGGATATATAACTGGGACTGGTGCAGGTGTGTAACTGGGACCATTTTGGGTGCATAACTGGGACCATTTTGGGTATATAACTGGGATTGGTGCAGATGTGTAACTGGGACCATTTTGGGTGTGTAACTGGGACCATTTCAGGTGTGTAACTGGGACTGTGTCCCCATGAGGATGGGGACTCACCGCCCGGGGAGGTTGTGNAACAATTTTGGATATATAACTGGGACTGGTGCAGGTGTGTAACTGGGACCGTTTTGGGTGTGTAACTGGGACTGTTTCAGGGGTGTAACTGGGACCATTTCAGGTGTGTAACTGGGACCATTTTGGGTGCATAACTGGGACCATTTTGGGTATATAACTGGGATTGGTGCAGATGTGTAACTGGGACCATTTCGGGTGTGTAACTGGGACCATTTCAGGTGTGTAACTGGGAGTGTTTCAGATGTGTAACTGGGACCATTTTGGGTATATAACTGGGATTGGTGCAGATGTGTAACTGGGACCATTTTGGGTGTGTAACTGGGACCATTTCAGGTGTGTAACTGGGACTGTGTCCCCATGAGGATGGGGACTCACCGCCCGGGGAGGTTGTGCAGGGGGCGTCTTCCCTCTGCAAAGCAGTTCTGGGCCCTGGTGTCAGGCAGCCACCCCTGCAGCCCCCTGGCGACTCTCCCCAGGTGTGTGACTGACAGGGCTGCTCTGCCCACCTGCGGGGGGACGTTCTGCAGGCAGAGGGAGGTGCGTGGCACATCCTTCCCCACGGCAGGACGCGTTCCTCCCGGCGGGATAAACTCATCCCCCCCCGATACTTCCCCTGCCTGCCTTGTGCTGATTAAGTCTGGCGGGGGCCGAGCCGAGCCTGGTGGTGTCCCCACAGCTCCTGTGACCCCGTGCACCTCCCCACGGGTGCCCCAGACCGTGCCCATGGACCTGCGCGTCGGGCAGCGCGTCGTCAAGCCCGGCTCGGACACGGCTCTGCTGGCCCTCAAGCACACCCAGCAGCTGCAGCACCAGCTCTTCCTGGCCAGCCTGCACCAGCAGCAAGTGGAGCAGCTCACCCAGCAGCACGTGAGGGTATGGGGGGCGACGGGGGTCGTGGGTGGGTGCAACGCTTTGGAGTGTGAGTTTTGCCTCCGAGCGTGGGCTCGTGGCAGCTCAGTGTTCCCACATCTGCCAGCTGTGCCAGGGCTGCCTCTGGGTTCACATCCCCATCCCAAAATAACCTCCCCAGGTGATTTCCTTCTTTGCTCCGAGCTGGAATGGCTGAAGGGGTTTTCAGCCAGCCTGGAGACGTCTCTGGTTGGGGTGTCAGGTGGGGGTTTGTGTCTCACTGCCAGGCCACATCTCCATCCCGTGGCAGGGCTGGAGGGATGGTCATGTGTGTGGGGTGAGGAGCCAGAGGGGCTGGGCAGGATGCCCGAGGGCTGTGATGTGCCACCACTGCTGCTCCTCTGCCCCCAGGGCATGGATTAGTCACTGCACAGGGGGTTTGCTTTCCTGGGAAGTCTTCCCTGAGCGTCTTCAGTGTTCCCTGGAATTCCTGCCCTGCGCGGCACTGCCGGATTCATTGTCAGGAAATTGCAGCAGGATTTAGTGTGGGTGGTTCCTCTGGAGGAGCCAGAGGGACCTGAGAGGGAGGGCAGGTGGGGAGGACACGTCCAGGGAGTTGTGGCCACATCCAGGCACAGAGATCCCCTGGGCTGCTCTGGGCTCGTGGCAGGAATCAGTTCATGTGTCAGCTGGGATTTCCCTCCTGGCTCGTCTGTCATCCTCTGCTCATCCTTGGAGAACCTGGCTCTGTGGTGGAGGGTGGGCTGTGTCCCCTCTCCCCTGGGCTGAGCCAACCTCAGCCCTTCTGCCACGGGCTCTGCCCCGAACACCAGCTCATGGAGTGGCACGTGGGCTCACTGGTCCCAGTAACCAACTCTGGAGGTGTCCCAGTGTCTGGAAGCCCCTGGGGGGATCACACTGAGGATTTCTGGGGGAGGCTGAGAGTCACCTTGAGTTGCACAAGGAGACTTTGAGGTGTTGCCAGGACTGTTGGGTCTCAGAGGCACTTGGTGCTCTCTGATCTCCCTGGGAGCTGGGACCACCTCTGGAGACCTCAGCTCTGGAGAACACCAAGATCCACACTTTTAAGAGTTGCTTTTATTTCTTTCCCCCCCGCCACCCCCTTTTTATTCAACCAAGGCTTTAATTTTCATTACATTACCACACACCCCAGCTACAGATCTGTCAAAACACCATGAGAGGCAGCAAGTTGGAACAAACTGGTTTGAGTTTTATGATGTCCCTGGGGAGAACAAAGAGTCCCTGGAGACAAAGATGTGTCCAGTTTGCTGGGATGAAACAACATGTTCTCGTCAGGCAGAACCTCCAGAATGACAGAACTGGCTGTTCCAGACGTGCTCCATCACTGTGTCCTCCTGCCTTGGCCTCGGGGAGGGGGTTTGGGGCTGTGTTGGGTGGGGTGGGGTCTCCAGTGCTGATGTCCTGGTCCCACAGGTGGCCATGGAGTCCCCACACCGTGAGGCTGAGCCGGGGCAGCAGGAGCAGGAGCTGAGGCAGATCCTCAACAAGGACAAGAGCAAGCGAAGTAAGGTCCCCTTGGGTGGCCCCAAAATCGGGGGGGGGTCACAGGGGAGGGAGATCAGAGGGGCTTCTATGAGGGGGCTTGAAGAGTTCTGCCCTGATCCAGACCAAGCTCTGCCTTTACCTGTCCAGCTGGGAGAGCTGGGGGTGCCTGGTGGGATGTCTGGGGTGGGTTTGGGGCCATCCATGGGAGGGCTCGGTGGGACCCCCATAGGAGGGCTTGGTGGGACCCCCGTGGTGGGGTCGCAGCCCCACCAGCCGCGATCTCCCGGCGCCATCTGGTGCCCGCTCTGGTGGAACCGCTGCGGGGTTTGCTCCCGGTTTTGGGATGTACAGGGCTCTGCATCGCACCCAAAGGTGCAGCTGCACCCACCCCAGAGCCCGGGAGCCCCCTGCCCACCCAGCCCAGCCCCGGGGTCCCAGTGCTTTCCCTCTGGGGTTGGTGTGGGTGCAGTGCCCGGGCACAGCTCCTGCCCTTCCCGTGCCATTCCCAAGCAAACAGCTCCTGGGAGCACCGTCAGCTGGGTGTAACAACCCCCACCGGCCCCTCTGGGCACTCTGGGAGCTCATCGTGGGGTCGTGGAAAGGTTTGGGTTGGAAGGGACCTTAATGCCCATCCAGTCCCACCCCCTGCCACAGGCAGTGACACCTTCCACTACTCCAGGCTGTTCCAAGCCCTGTCCAACCTGACCTTGGGATGGGGGAGCCACAGATTCTCTGGGCAACCTGTGCCAGAGCCTGCCCACCCTCCCAGGGAAGGATTTCTTCTGTATATAATAATCATACAGATTAATTAGTCAGCTTGTGCTCAGAGGTGCTGATTGCTGTCAGCCAACTGTGCAGCATCCCCAGAGTTCTCCTGCTGGGACAGTCAGACCAGGCTATGGCCTGGGAACGGGCCCATCTTTGTGCTTTCAGGGGCTCTCCAGCCGTCCTGGTGTTCCCTGGGGAGCTGTGGGGCCAAGCTCAGCCCTGCAGGACCCTTCAAAGTGCTCTGGTCCCCGTGTGGTCACTGCTGCTCACCCTGCAGGTGCTGTGGCCAGCACAGTGGTGAAGCAGAAGCTGGCTGAGGTCATCCTGAAGAAGCAACAGGCAGCTCTGGAGAGGACCAGCAACCCCAACCCTTCAGCTCTGCCCTACAGGTGAAACTGCAGCATCCTCCAACCCCGAGCAGGACATGGGAAAGGTCATCTGGGAAGGGGTCCTGACGAGGTGGCTTCTCCCTGTAGGTCACTGGAGCCTCTGGATCCCGAGGGCCCTTCCCCTCCCGTGCTCAGCACCTTCCTGCCCCCCATCCCCAGCACTTCTCTTGACCCCCCGGAGCATTTTCCTCTGCGGAAGACAGGTCAGACCTCGGGAATAACTTGGGAATAACTTGGGAATGACGCCGGCTCCCTCCCCACTGCTTGCAGGGGACGCCTGGAGCTGAGAGCTGGCCCCGTGCAGCCCATGCAGGGGGGGCCAGGACTCACCCCCTCGTCTGTTCACAGCGTCTGAGCCCAACCTGAAGGTGCGTTGCAAACCCAGGAAGTGCCTGGACCGGCGCAAGAACCCCCTGACGCGCAAGGAGAGCGCTCCCCCCTCGCTGAAGAGGCGCCCGCCCGAGACCCTCGGTGAGAGCCCGGCCCAGAAAGGCTTAGGACAGACCCTGAGACCACCCTGGGGCAGCCACAGCCTGCCCAGGATCCTGCCTGGCAGCTGAGCCCCTCTGGGGCCGTGTGCTGTGCTCTCTCCTGGAGCTCTGCCTCGGTGTGCAGGGGCAGTGGAGCCAGGAGAGGGTGTTGCTGCAGCTGGGTCCTGCTGTTTTTGGGGCCCAGGGTGGCCCTACAGGGCTGGAAAGGTCCCAGTCCCTGTGCAGATGTGGCTGCTCAGAGTTCCTCACCATTGGGGCAGCTCTATCCCCCAGGAGAGGGTGTTGCTGCAGCTGGGTCCTGCTGTTTTTGGGGCCCAGGGTGGCCCTACAGGGCTGGAAAGGTCCCAGTCCCTGTGCAGATGTGGCTGCTCAGAGTTCCTCACCATTGGGGCAGCTCCATCTCCCAGGAGGGGTTTGGCCCCAGGAGGGTGGTGGGCAGCGCTGGGAGGGCAGTGCAGGGCTGGGGCAGCCCCTCCTGGCTGGCTGTGCCCATCAGCCCCGTGCTGTCCCTGCACAGACTCCTCCCCGAGCAGCAGCAGCACCCCCGTGTCCGGATGCAGCTCTCCCAACGACAGCCTTCCCACGGACCATGGAGCCCTTCCCACGGCCTCGGGAATGGCCCACGAGGTGAGCTCTGCCAGCCTTGGGGGTCTTCACGTCCCAGTCCCCTCCCAGGTGACATCCCCCTCCTCCCAGGAGCCCGGAGCACCCCTCCCTTCCCTGCTCTCCCGGGATGCTCTGCCTGGCACAGCTGCTCTGACCCTCCTTCCCAGGGCACATTCCCTGTCTCCTGATGTGTGTGCCGTGCCCACGGGTGTCCCCAGTGTCCCTTGCTCTGGCCCCAGGTGTTCCAGGGGCAGCTGGGGCTCTGCCACCCCCTTCTCCCAGCCCCTCCCCGAGCTCGTGCTGGGCAGAGCGGGCACTGATGGCTCGTGTTGGCTGCAGACACCCCTGGCCCAGCGGCTGATGCTGCAGGAGAGCTCCCTGGCCCAGTTTGCCCTGCAAAGTGCAGCTTCCCTGCCAGCCATCACACTGGGACTGCCAGCCGCCTCCAGCACCAGGGTAGGTACCCGGCTTGTACCCCAGAACTTGGCTCTGTGGGGCAGGAGAAGCCCTTTCCCTTGGGCTTGGGGGTCCTGGCACTGCCCTGGAGGATGTGCCATCCCCTGCTCCGAGGGTAACCCGCCCTCCTCCCCGTCGTGTCCGCAGGGCGAGGCAGAGCGCCGGCCCCTGTCCAGCCTGGCACACCGGGTGCCAGTGCTGAACGGGCCCGTCCTCCCCGGCACGCACTCGCCCGTGTTCATACCAGCTGGCTTGGAGCAGCCCGAGGGGGGCAGCCCCTTGTCCCCCCGACTGCAGCCCGTCATCATCCTCGAGCCCTCGGTGTCACACACCCCGCTGGTGGCGGGTGAGTTGGGGCAGACGGGGGGATGAGGGGCTGGAGAGCAGTGCCAGGGCTTGGGGGTCCTGGTCTGTGGCTGGTCCCTGGCAGCCAGGAGGGGCAGTCCTGCCCCGGTGGGCATCAGGTCCAGCATCAGTGGGTGAGGGAGAGGATTGTCCCACTCTGCTCTGCCCCGGGGCAGTTTGGGGCACTGCAATATAAGGAAGATATTGAGCCATTAGTGTGTCCGAAGAAGGGTGGGGAAGGGTCTTGAGGAGCAGCTGGGGGCACCTGGTGTGTTCAGCTGGAGAAGAGGAGAGTGAGGGGAGAGCTCATTGCAGGTACGGCTTCCTCGGGAGGGGCAGGAACTGATCCCTGCTGGGTGGGGACCAGGGGCAGCACCCAGGGAATGGCTGGAGCTGTGAAAGGGAGGGTTAGAAAATCAAGGAATGTTTGGATGATGCTCTGGGGCACGGGGTGTGACTCCTGGGGATGGTCCTGTGCAGGGCCAGGATCCCGGTGGGTCTCTTCCACCCGGGCACACCGTGTGAAGTGCCAAGCTCAGTGACGTGGGCGCAGGCAGTGCTGTGGGCTGGAGGCTGAGCTGGGTGTCAGGTGTGCCCCTCACCTGTCCGTCCTCTCCCCTGCAGTGCCAGGGCTGGGGACCGTCCCCTTCCCCTTCGCCCCCTCCCTCATCCCCGCGGAGCGGCTCTCGCTGCCCGGGCACCACAAACCGCTGGGCAGGACCCGCTCGGAGCCGCTGCCCCAGAACCCCAAGGCCATCCAGCAGCAGCTGGTGTTCCAGCAGCACCACACCCAGTTCCTGGAGAGGCTCAAGCAGCAGACACACCTGGGCAAGGTGAGCCGCGGAGGGCCAGGGGCTCAGGGCACTTGGTGTGTTCAGCTGGAGACTGAGGGGAGACCTCGCTGCAGGTCCCACTTCCTCGGGAGGGGCAGAGGAGGGGCAGGCAGTGATCTCTGCTCTGTGGGACCAGGGACAGCACCCAGGGAAGGGCTGGAGCTGTGTCAGGGCAGGGTGAGGTTGGGTATCAGGAAAAGGTTCTTCCCCCAGAGGGTGGTGTGGGCACAGCCCCGAGGCTGCCAGAGCTCCGGGAGGGTTGGGATGATGCTCTGGGGCACAGGGGGTGACTCCTGGGGATGGTCCTGTGCAGGGCTGTGGGTTGGACTCAGTGATCCCTGTGGGTCCCTTCTAGCTCAGCGTGTCCCGTGCTCCCGTGTAGGAGTCACTGGGAGGGCTCAGGGTGTCGTTCCCACCTCTGGACCGTGTGTGCCCCACGTCCCGAGCCCAACCCCGGCCAGGTGTGGAGGTGCCACCTCGCCCAGACTCACAGCAGCAAACAGAGGGCACCTGCTCATCTCGCTCAGCTCCCACACCCATCCTGCTCGTGCCCGGGGTGCCCCGC
>VXAU01005343.1:116038-126038 GCA_013399695.1 Formicarius rufipectus
GGTGACAGGGGGGCGACACTGGGGGTGACAGGGGGGTGACAGGAGGGTGACACTGGGGGTGATGGGGGGGTGACACTGGGGGGGACAGGGGGGCGACACTGGGGTTGTGACACTGAGGGTGACACTTGGGGTGACAGGGGGTGTGACCCTGGGGGTGTGACCCTGGGGGTGACAAGGGGGTGACCCTGGGGGTGACAGCCTTTGGTTTGTCCCCAGAACGGCTTTGCTGTGGTGCGGCCGCCAGGACACCACGCGGACCCTTCCACTGCCATGTAAGGCCCCTTCCCCTGCCCTTCCCTTCCCCAGAAGCACCTCCTTGGCTCCAAATCACTCCAGACTAACCTTTCCTGGAGCCCGACCAGGGAGGGAGAGCCCACCCTCCGGGAAGCACGAGGGGAGGGTGCTCAGGAGGGACCCCAGGGTGTGATTCCAGCCCCCTTTCCCCAGGGGATTCTGCTTCTTTAACTCGGTGGCCATCGCTGCAAGGCAGCTGCAGCAGAAGGGGAAGCTCAGCAAGATCCTCATTGTGGACTGGGTAAGCCCCCTCTGTCCCCACCGTGTCCCTGCCCTCCCCAGGATGTCCCCAGGAGCTGGACTGGGGAGCAGCGAACCCTCCTTTGGGAGGAGGGAGTGTGGCTGGGGACCAGGATGGGGGAACAGGAGCAGATCCTGGAGCTGGAGGACCCAGGTCCAGCTGGTTTGAGCTCCAGGAGGGTCTTGGGCCACCCTCACACTGAAGATAAAGCAGATTGTCGTGATTCCCCTGCCTGCAGGACGTCCACCACGGCAATGGGACTCAGCAGATCTTCTACAAGGACCCTGAGGTTCTCTACATCTCTTTGCACCGTCACGACGACGGGAACTTCTTCCCTGGCAGTGGAGCTGCTGATGAGGTGAGGAGACCCCGAGGGGTCTGTGCAGCTCTGGGGCCAGAGGGGCCACCCTGGACAGGGGGGGCTGGGCAGGGGGAGTTCTGCTCAGTGCCCATTCCTGATCCTGCCTGGGGTGCCCAGCTGGCTGTGGATGCCAGGCTTCATCCCAGCACACGGCGGGGAGCCTGGGACCCCCAGCCTGCCTCCTGTGGCACAGGACAGGGGCCTGGGACCCCCAACCTGCCTGCTGGGACCCCCACCCCGGGGACACATCCCCCCTTCATGCTGCCCTCGCTCCCCACAGGTCGGCTCTGGCCCCGGCGAGGGCTTTAACGTCAACGTGGCCTGGGCTGGGGGGCTCGACCCCCCCATGGGGGACCCCGAGTACCTGGCTGCCTTCAGGTACTGCCCCCCGTGTCCCTGCTGGTGTCCTGCCGTCCCTGGGGGGCCGAGCCCCCCCCTCAGCCCGTGTTTGCCCCCCTCCCAGGACGGTGGTGATGCCCATTGCCCACGAGTTCTGCCCCGACGTGGTGCTGGTGTCCGCCGGGTTCGACGCCGCCGAGGGTCACCCACCCCCCCTGGGGGGCTACAAAGTCTCTGCCAAGTGTAAGGAGGTGGCTCAGGGTGGGTCCCGCCCGGGTGGGACCCCCGGGAAGGGGTGGCAGCTGCCCAGGGAGACGCGTGGGGTTGGCACAGCCTGGCAGCGAGCCCCGGGTGTTTTGGGCAGGGGGTCTCACCCCCTCTTTGGGGTCTCCCCCCCCAGGTTTTGGCTACATGACGAAGCAGCTGATGAGCCTGGCTGGGGGGGCCGTGGTCCTCGCCCTGGAAGGGGGCCACGACCTCACAGCCATCTGTGACGCATCCGAGGCCTGTGTGTCTGCCCTGCTGGGCAATGAGGTGAGAGGGGGGGTCCCCAGGGCACTGCTGGGGGACCACGGGTGCTGCCACCCTCCCCGTGACCCCCCCCGTGTCCCCCTCCCCAGCTGGACCCTCTGCCCGAGGAGAGCATGAGGCAGAAGCCCAACCCCAACGCCGTGCGCTCCCTGGAAGCCGTGATCCAGGTCCAGAGTGAGTGTCCAGGGAAGGGGCATCTCCTCCCCTCTCCAGGAAATCCTGGGGGCTCCAGGGAGTCACTTTGTAGGAGCATGGAATGGTTGGGTTGGAAGGGACCTTAAAGGTCAGCACTGGGCAGCAAAGTGGGAGTCTCCATCCTCCCTCCTCCTCCTCCTCCTCATGGGAGGGTGGTGCCCATGTGTGCTCTCACTGCAAGGGAAGCCCAGAAACCTGGGCTACACCTGTCCTGGGTCATTCCAGTTCTGGGATGCCCCTGTCCTGGGGTGTCCCTGTCCTGGGGTATCCCTGTCCTGGGATGTCCCTGCCCTGGGGTATCCCTGTCCTGGGGTGTCCCTGTCCTGGGGTATCCCTGCCCTGGGGTATCCCTGCCCTGGGGTGTCCCTGCCCTGGGGTATCCCTGCCCTGGGGTGTCCCTGCCCTGGGGTGTCCCTGCCCTGGGATGCCTTGTCCTGGGATGCCCCTGTCTCAGGACAACCCTGTGCTGGGGTGTCCCTGTCCCGGGATGCCTCTCTCAGGACACCCCTATCCCAGGATATCCTTGTCCTGGGCCATCCCTGACTGGTGTGCCCCCGCAGGTAAATACTGGGTGGCTGTGCAGCGTTTTGCCTCCCAGCTGGGCTGCTCCTTCCTGGAGGCTCAACACCACGAGGCCGACGAGGTGGAGACGGTCACGGCCTTGGCTTCCCTCTCCGTGGCTGTGATGGTGGAGAAGAGGTGATGGATCCTGGGGGGTTTGGGTGCCCCTCGTTCCCAGGGTCCCATGGAGGTGGCAGCAGGGAAGGGCCACGTCCCACACCCGGGTGAGGTGCTGGGAGGTCAGGACCTGGATTGGCTCCTGGGATATCCCTGCTGGCTTCTTCCCAAATGAAACCCAGAGCAAATCCTCTTCCCTCCTGTGGGCACTGGAGGTTTGGGGTCCGTCACCTCCTTTCTGCAGGGTCCCCACCTGCCCCTCACCCTCTGCAGGTCCCACCCAAAGGCTGGGGGGTTTCAGTGGAATGGGAAGGGGGGAGGCTCTGGGATTCCTGCAGGAGCTGGGCTGTGCAGAGGGGGCTGTGCTGTGCCCCACAGGCGTCCTCACTCGTGTCTCCCCCTGTCAGGGCACCAGAGGAGCCGATGGAGGAGGAGGAGCCCATGAACCAGTGACGGTGGGGACAGTCCCCTGCTGGAGCCCAGCGCTCGCTCTTCACTCCTGGCCCCCCGTTTGCCTCCTCATCCTCACTCCCCAAGCCATGGAAGGGCCTGGACTCCTGGAAGGGACACTCCTGCGGCCACCTGGGCCACGTCCTCCCCTCGGGACCGGTGGAGAAGCACAAACTCCCTCCCCAACCCAGACTGTGCCTGCGGTGACCCCCCAACTCCGGGACCCAAAACCCCTCTGGGGATGTGGGAGAGACCCCCACACCTGTGGCTGAGGTGGCACCTGGATGGAGACCTGCCCTTGTCCCGGGATCTGCCTGGCCCTGGGGAAGGGATGGATGTTGGGATGGACAGTTGTGGTGGGACCACCCTCGGTTCTGCTCCCAGAGCTCCTCTCCAGCCTGGCAGCCCTGCCCAGGATGACCAGCCCTGCCCAGGATGACCAGCCCTGCCCAGGACGAGCAGCCCTGCCCAGGGTGACCAGCCCTGCCCAGGATGACCAGCCCTGCCCTCTGGGCTCCCCGTGTCCTCTCCAAAGGTTTCCCTTCCCCTGGTGGGGCACGAGTGGCAGGGCTGTGGCCGTGGGCACGGGAGGGCTTTGGGGCACCGAGGACCATCCCCTGCCCTGGGGAGGAGCGAGGCCATGCCTGGGGTCACCCCCGTGGCCCCCCCAAACCACTACCCCGAGCGTGGACCCCCCCGGGGCCGGGGCTCTGATTTGCACTATGTACCGTGAGTGTGCTAATGTGAACCTGACCTTCTCCTCTGCCCGGGGCAATCCTGGGAACAAGCCCCTCGTGTGGACCTCACCAAGGGGCCCCGAGCCCTCTGCAGCACCCCGAGGGCCTGGAGGGATGTTGACCCCTGTAATCCCAGCCCACTTGTCTTCCAGTCACCCCCTGAGTCCCCCCATGGGCTCCTTCTCTCCAGCTGAGCTCCCAGAAATCCTTCCAGGGATGCCCCAAACCCATCAGTCCCATCCCTGTCTCTGTGCAGGCTGTTCTGGGGTCACAGGGGCAGGGGCAGACCCCCAAAATGAGATGTCCCTCCAGATTTGCCTTGTTCCCTCTCACCAGCAGTCGGGGCATCACCCCACGAGCCTTCCCCGTGTCCCCTCTGTGTCCCAAGGGTCATCCCACAAGGACAGGTCCCTGCTGGGCTTTGGGCAGGGATGGGACACAGACGTGGGGCAGGGTCTGCCTGCAGCACAGGGAGGAGATTTTGTAAAAAAAAAAGTAACAAAAAAAGGAGAAATTAAAAAAAAAAAAAGTACTTTGGAAGAACAAACCCTTTGTGTGTCTCAGATTGCCCCGAGCTGGTGCAGGTGGTGGGGGCCCGGGGGTGAGGGTCCCGGGGGGATGATGGGTCTGGGTGGTCCCACTGCTGCTTGGTGGGGATGGAGGGTCCTCCCTGAGCTCCAATCCACTGGAATTCAACAACCCACCCTGATGCCCAGCCTGGAGCTCTCCACCCACCCCCGTGTCCTCCATCCCATCAGCACAAACAGAGAATGGGACCCCCAAAACGGGCACTGGGGCCCACAGGTGACCCCAGGGATGGGCAGGTTTGTTGTTGGGGCAGGAAAAGCCCCCTGGCCTCGCTGCCCCCCATGCCAAGGACGTGGTGCTGGGGTGGGCACCCCCTGGGACAGGACTGGGGGGGCTTTCCCCCTAAAACACACGATGTGAGGGGTCCCAACACCTGCAGATGCATTTTTCTTCCCCCAAAACACCAGAAGGTGTGAAAGGGCAGAACAACCCCAGGTCCATTTCTTTTGCCCCAAACACCTTTTCCCCCCAAAATTTCTGAGTCTTTGCTAAAAACAACCATGGTCCCCACTGTGCCCACTGGGAAACCCCAAGACTTTGGTTCAAATTATTGTTCCTTCCCCAGGGCAACATTTTACTCATTTTAAGTCAATACAAGGATTTTTTAAAAACACGACACAACAAAATATTACTTAAAAATAATTTTTAAAAAGGTATTTTACCTTTTTTTTTAATTAAAAAAAATTAGGGTTGGAAGATGGAGTTGCACTCCCCAAAAAGGTTTTTCCCATTTATTTTTAAAGCATGGCTGTGGGTTTTTTGGAAAGAAAATTTATATTTCTAAAGGTGATTTCATTTGTCAGCTGCAAAATTCTTCTCCTGCTGTGGTGAAGGAAACCTCCCACATCCCTGTTTTTAATGGGATTTTTATTTCTGGAGTACATTTGGGTCTTCTGGAAGGCTGCAGGTGCCTCCCTGGAGCAGGGAATCCACTCCCATTGTACATAAAAACTGGGAATTAGGTAGAAAAGGACAATCTGAGCCTTTCAATAAAACTGGTGAAGCCCCAGCGCAGAGGGAGGTGCTTTGAGCACCATTTCCTTAGGAAACACAAGGATTGAACCCTGGAAAATTCCCCTTGGGCTTTATTGGGGTCATTTGGACACCTGAGACCCCTCCACCATCTCTCCAAATCGCCCAAGCCCCCCCCAAATTCCCGAGATGTCCCCAGGTTTTGTGGGGAACCATCTCCAGCCTCATTTTCTGATCCATTGGAAGGAATTGGGTTGTTCCAACAGTTGAGTTTGAGACACGTCCATGGAGAGAGCGGAGGGGGTAACAACGCGGGGGGGTTCACTGAGGGGGTCAACACCCCCCAAAATCCTCTGCACACCCCCAAATCCTCTCCACCGCCCCCAAATCCTCTCCACAGCCCCCAAATCCTCTGCCCACCCCCAAATCCTCTCCACAGCCCCCAAATCCTCTCCACAGCCCCCAAATCCTCTCCACAGCCCGGGCAGCAGCACCATCCATGGGGATGTCACGGAGTGGGATGAGAGCAGGCTCCAGCCTCAGTTCTTGGCCAAACCTTTGGCTGCTGGTCCGTGGGGGCTCCAGCCCTTCCCACCATGCCAGAGGAGTTGTCCTTGATCTCCCGGTCCTGGCAGGAGGCAGCTGCCTGCACCTCCTGCCTCCGGAGGGATGGGGAAGGACGTGGGGCCATCGGCTCCCCTGCAGGTCCCGGAGGAGAAAACCCAAGTATTTCTTACCTGTGTGTCAAAAATAAATTACACCCTAAAGAGTTTCATGCTCAGCATCCAGCCCAGCTCAATCCAACAAAAATCCAGGTCCTGGGTCGGGTCCCTCGGCCCCATTCCCGAGGTTTGGAGGCGCTGGGGCTGGATCCACTCCTCCCTCCCGGGATGCTCCTGGTGTTTTCGGGTGCTGGGTGTGATTCCAATGAGGAGGAGGTTGGGACCTGAGGGGAGACACCAGGGTCAGCTTTTCCCCCACAGGGCAGGCTCTGGCTCAGCCCAGGCTTCCCAAAATTACCCCAAACTGCTGGGAAGCAGGTGGGGGGAAAGCCGTGCCCATCTCTGGCTCCTGAGCATTCCCAGAGCTCCCCGGAGCCGTGAAATACGAGCTCGTTTCCCAGCCGCTCCTCGGGGCTGAGCGGCGGCAGCTCCAGCTCCTCACGAGGGCCATAAACCCGCAGCCACCTCCCCGGGGCTGGCTCTGGGATTTCAGCTCGGGATGGATTCGAGCGGATCCCGAGCAGCGCAGGGACCCCGCGCTGGAGACGAGCCGCGTCCCCCCGGCTGAGCTGCTCCGTCTCTGACAGGGAGGGGGAGATTTTTGGTGGAAAAACAGAACCAGCAGCTCCAGGCTCCCCTTTGCCGTGTCCCTGTGCCGATGTCCCCGTGCCAAGGGACCTGGAGAGGGAGGGTTGGGCATCTCCCTGCCCCGGGAGGGTGGGAGATCAGCTGGGGACAGGGGGGCGATGCCCGCACAGGAGTCGGGGCGGCCCGGAGAGCAGGGGGGGACAGGACTGAGCACTCCCAGCCCTGTCTGGTGCATCCTAACCCTGAGCTCAGCCTGGGATTTGGGGGAATGTCCCTCATCCCTCAGCCAGGGCTGCTCCAGAGCCCTCAAGGCGCCAGACAAGCCTCTCCTCAGCCCGTCCATCCCACGGATGCTGCGCTGGAAAGAGCAGCCTCTGGAGAGACCTCCAGCCCCAAAACGTGCTCTGAGCCAGAAACAAAGCCCAGAAGCATCAAATCACGCAGGAACAGATTTCCCAGGGCTTGGGCAGCTCCTCGGCTCTCTTGGGAACTCAACCCAAAAGCGAGAGCCCGGTGGTCACACCAGAGCAGCTCCTGGGGGTCCCGGACCACCTTGGCCAGTTCAACCAGCAGGAGTGACGATCCAATCTAAGGGACTAGTCGGGGGTGGGAAGGGAGCTCTGAGGGGTCTCAGAGAAGGTTTTAAAGCAGATTTAGATGGATTTTCTGAGCAGGGAAATGGGGAATAGGGAAGGAAGCTCTACCCGAGCTCCGCCAGTGCCCCGGAGCTCCAACACTGCGCAATGAGACGTGTTTATAAATAAAAGCAAATGAAGCAGCCGCCAGACAAAGCTGATTCCAAGCAAGAGCAACAGTCCCCAAAGGGAAGATTTATCCAAGGTCTTTCAGGAGAGGCAATTAAGTGAGGGCAACGCGAGAGAGACAATAAATCCTGAGAGACAAATGAAGGGCAAGGAATATCCCCCCTCGCGGCTCCGCCAGCCTTTCCCCCCCAGCAGTTCCACTCCCATCTCTCCTCATTTTCTCCTCCAGCAGGAAAAGAAACCATTTTAATGCGCTCAAGACTGAGAGAACCTGAGCTGGGGGGACTGCAAACAGCATCTCTGTTGCCTGAGGGCTCACTCCCTCTTTCCCCACACGATGCCTCCCGGTTAACGAGGGCAGGTCCACATCCAGCTCCTCCAGCGCCCTTTGATATTTAACCGGCTGAGCTCCATTATCCCGGAGCCGCTTTACTGGAGGAAATCCCAGTCCCGCTGATTCCCCCTCGGGAGGACCGGAGCCTTCCCGAGCCGGCAGCGCTTTCCCCGCGGCTCTTCCCTGCTTTGAGGCTTTGCTTGAATCCCCCCGGCGCTCCTGTCCTGGCCCTGCCCGCCTGGGAGGTGGGCACGGGCACCCGAATGTGCCGCAGGTTGGCACGGAGCGGGTGATTCTCCGCTCAGCTGCAGGATGTGCCGCCTGCGGGGATGGGGATCGGCCAGAGGAGATGCTCTTCAAACTCACTAAAGGGTCTTTAGTCCCTCTGTTTATCCCGGGAGAGCAATTCCTGCCAAGCCCTCCCTTCAATAAGCAGGGCTCCGAGTCAGTGAGGGGACTGGAGCCGGTCTGGGGGCGATGGGGAGGGGGCTCAACCTCCCCCACCTCCCCAAGGGGAAGGGGATTTGAGCTGGGCTTAGTGAATTCGCTTCTCAGCACAGCACTGAAGTCCTAAAATCCACCCTCCAGAAGGACATCCAGCTCCAACCAGGCTGGTTCCACCTCTCTTGTGACCACGGGAAGGGGGTGAAACCTGCCAAGGAGCACCCCCTCTTTGGGGGGCACACACGGAGCACACCATGGCCCCCAAAATAACCCAGCCCTAAACTATCAAACTCACAGGGCTGCAAAAATGGGATGCCCAGAAAAAGTGAGTGAGGCCTGGGGGGACAGGGGGCTCAACAACCCAACGGGCCCTGGTAGTGTTTGGGCATCCCAAAGGCACAAGAAGTGACCACACCATTCATTTTGGGCTGGCCCGAAGGGGAGGTGACCCCGGAGTCCCCCAGCCAAGGGCAGCCCTTCTGCTTCCAGGCTTGAATTCCTCAAAAAAACACATTTCCCCCCCAAAAAATGGATTTAACAAACTGTCTGGTTAGGAGAGATCTCAGCAAAGCTGGCAGGAAAAGGGAGTTTAAAGGTGGCCTAATCCTTAAATGAAATTAATTTATTAAATGAAACTTTGTAACCTGAATTAATTAATTTCATAATTTAAATTAATTAATGAAATCAAATTGAGGGGGAAATGCTCAACACCTCGAGCCAGCGCTTGACCTGCACGGTCTCCAGCTCAGGACTGTTCAGTGCCCAAGGAACAGCAGGAGCCCTGAGCCCATCCGAGGGACAGGGGGGACTCTCGGGAGCTGGGTGGGGCTCCTGGAATGTCCCAAAATCCACGGCTTGGGAATGTTCTCCAGAGCTTTCCACTCTGGCTCCGCACGAACCCTCAGCACGCAGCTGATCGTCCTCCCTTCCCCTTGTCCTCATCCCTCTTTGCCACTCCCACTCCTCCCTAAAGCTCTGAAAACAGGATTATTCCCCTCTCAGCAGCCCGGAGGACACCCAGGTGGAGGCTGGATGGTGCTGAGCAAACCTCACCATCCTGAGGTGTGGGATACCTACGGATCCGGTGGGATTTTGGATCCCATCCCATCGGAAGCGCTTTAGGAGCAGGACAGGAGGGAGCCAGGAGGGCTGGAGGCCACGGGGCCACCCCAAAGCTTCAGGGGGTGGGCACTGAGTGCTCCGGGTGGCCAGGACAGGGCTGGGTGCTGAGGGTGCTGAGGGTGCTGAGGGTGATGCCGGGCTCATCCTCATGGGTTTGACGACTCAGCACACCCGGGATGGTGATTCCTCATTTCCCACCCTCCCAGAGCCCCGTGCGAGGGTAAATCACCTTTTTTCTACGCCTTGCTTTGAAACCTTCCACTCCCCTGACCAGGAGAAGACCCCACTGAGCAGGATTAGATCCCCCCGCCGTGGGACCCCCCATCTCCTCGGGGGTCTGGGGCTCGTTAGAGCAAATCCCTCGCACAGGGAGGGCGAGGAGGGGCGCGGGAGGTGCCCGTACCTACCCCAGCTCAGTGGGACGCCGACATGGACCAGGCGCCCTCCATCCTCCACACGGAGAAGGCGTAGCTGAGCCTCTCGTGGGCCAGGTAGTTGCAGCTGGAGACCTTGTGGTCCAGCTCGTCGCTCTGCAGCACCTGGCACAAGAAGTCGATGTAGCGCGCGGCCAACTTGAGGGTCTGGATCTTGCTGAGCTTGTCGGAGGGCAGGGTGGGGATGATCTTGCGCAGCTCGGCGA
>VXAU01005345.1:753-23403 GCA_013399695.1 Formicarius rufipectus
GGCCGCTGGAAGCGCAGGTGAGCGGAGGGGGAGCGATCCCGGGGGGGACCGGGCGGGGTTTGGGGCTCGGGAGCGGCGTGGGGAGCCTGGAGAGCTCCGGGAGTGGGAACGGGGGAGCCCCGGGGGGCTCGTGGGGAGCCCAGAGAGCCTCGGGAGCTTCGTAGGGAGCTCCAGGAGTGGGAACGGGGAGCCTGGAGAGCCCCGAGGGACTCGTGGGGAGCTCCAGGAGTGGGAACGGCGGAGCCCCGAGGATCTCGTGGGGACCCCACAGGGGTCACTCGCGGCCCCCCGCCCGTCGCGATGCTCGTGTAAAACAGCCACAAAAACTCGATGTTAATTCAGGGAGGGTTTGGGTCTTTTTGTGCTTTAAACGAGGGTTGCTGTGGGAAAGTTGCGTGCTGGGGGAGTTCGGCTTGGGTTTTGTTTTTCCCCCCTCCCCTGTGACCGAACCAGGCGTTTAATTCAGTATTATTCGTGGTTTTATCCGCCTTTTCTGCTGGGGTTTGGGTGGGAGGGACAGTGGATATTGGCCTGAGATTTGAGTTCCGGTTGTTCGTGACTTAAAAACAGGTTTTAGGGTGGGTGTTTTGGTTAGTTTTCTTTATTATAGTCTGAGGATGGTTGGTGCAAAAAAACCAAGTTGTATTTATTTACCAATTCACGAAAGCGAGAGGAGGGAGGGAATAACGATTGTGTGCTCCAAGGAAGTGGTGCAGGTGGAGATGCTCTCGCTGCTGCATCTGCCCCGGGTCTGTAGTAAAACCCACAAAAACACCGAAAAACTCTCCCATACTTTCGAAAAACTCCCCCTTTTGTCCATTTTAAAGCTCGTGGAATGCTCAGTTTCTTTACAGACTCGTGTCATCTCCTTATTAACCATTAAATTGTGTGCATTACCCACTTTTGAAGCCATGAGAGCAGAGGGGCTGAAAGTTGGGGGTGAGTTTTGCTCCCGAACCAAACGTCGGGGGGCTGATTTTTTTGCCTTTTACTTTACCAAGCTGCAGCATCGAGGGCTGGGGAGGAGCTGAGCAGAGAGACAGCACCCCCAGCGCTGGGGGAGGTTTTGTCCCGGCCTGGGGGTTTATCCCGGGACAAACCGAGTCACTTCCTGTGTCTGAAGGTGCTCCGTGGTGGCCCAGGATGGGCTCGGCTCAGGGTGGTTGTCAGGTCTTTTAGGTTTGGCTTCGGTAGAATCTCTGCAATTTGAGCATTGAGAGATCAGAATTATTTAGTGCTAGTGGGGAAATCATGGCTGAGTGGAGACATGGATTGCTTTGGAATTGTTCATAAAAGCTTCGTTTTTAAAGCTGTAGTGGGTTGTGATCACCCCAGAACTCACAGTAGAGACTATGTGGTGAGAAAAAAGAGGAAAACTACCCCAAAATAAACCTCATAAGCTGAAAGATCAGACAAAAGGATTATTATTTGGTCTTTTTTTTTTTTTTTTTTTGTCTGAACATGTTTGAAAAACCTTTGCAGTCCAAAGAAGAAAAGTCATAAAAGATCTGGAGAGCACATTCAGGTGCTGGTTTGTCTGTAAGGTCTGACCTGGCAAAAGGAAGAGGGTTTATGGGATTTTCTTTTAATCATTATAGTGATGTTTCTGCAAACTCTTGAGGCCATCCCGGGCCTCCTTTTGGCTTTAGAAATGGGGGTTTTGGGGAGGGTGTGGAGGGAGAATGGACTGACTGCAAGGACTCCCACGAGTGGAGTAGGAATTGTTTCCTCCTGAGCTGGAGCCAAACAACCCCCTCGATCTGCTCAGACTTGTCCTCTCAGAGGCCTCACCTGAGATAAGATCAGAAATTGAGTGGTTTTTGGAAAGGTTTGGGGGGAAATTTTGCTGCCTTCAACAAATAATTTCAGCTTGTTGTGCCTTTTGGCAAGGGGAATATTAAAAAAATACATTCCAAGGCCTCCAAATTGATCACATTTGGCTTAATTAAATACTATTCCTGTGATTATAAGTAAGGCTGATTAAATAAATATCTTCATGTGAAGCTGATGAAGGTGTAAACTCCTGCTCTGCTGTTTTTGTTCTGGTGTCTTTTTAGTGCCCTGGTGTTTTAAAAAATAGTCGAGCAGTGCAGGGCATCTGATTTTTTAGGGCAGTTTGGTGGATTAGTGTATAAAAACTTTCCCTAAATATATTTAGTAAGAGTTTAGGAGGATGTTAAAATTGATTAATGTTCAGTTGACAGAAGATAAAGAGCAAGCATTCTCTGCTCTGTTTCCTTCAGAAAACTCTATTTCCGTTATTTCCCTGTAATTTAGTAGAAGAATAGAGTTACCTCAATATTTCCAGGTAAATGTAAAGGTTGCCCGGAGAAGCCCCATCCCTGGAAGTGGGCCACGTGGGATGGTTGGACGGTGTCCCTGCCCACAGCAGGGCTGGGACTTGGTGACTTTTAAGGTCTTCCAGTCCAAACCAATCTGGGATCCAACAGTGCTCTAAAATTCTCTTTTCTGCCTTATTTTCCCCCCTCAGCCGAGGACTGTCCCAGCCAGGCCCGCGGTGTGGCTGTGGGAGTGGCTGCAGGGGCAGCCTTTAGGTTTTTGGGGTAGACCACGGGGGCTGGTATTGGGGAGGGTGTGGAGGCAGAATGGCCTGAGTGGATTTCATTTCTAGGCCTAACAAAGCCTTTTTTGTCTTGGCAGAATGACTTGTGGTGTCTCGGGTCCCATGTGGAGGCTGAGCCCGGGTGGGGTGGGGGCAGTGCTCTCCCCGGGAGCCACTTCCTCCTTCGGAAAGGGAAAGCAAATCAGCCGTGCCGGGGGAGAGCCTGCAGTGAACGGTGTGAACATCTGCAAAGCACGGCTTGGGTTGTCCACACGGGGCCAAAAATGGAGGTTTTTCCAAGTGTGAGCAGAGCCAATGCCTGAGTTGGGACCCTGTGGTGTGGAACTGCCCCTCCGCGGCTGGTGGGGCTTGTTCCAGAAAGACTTTCCTACCAAAACACCTCCCCAAGTGCAGTTAGTTTTCTTGTTCCAGCTTGAAATGCAGCACTTTAAAGTGGAACTGCACGAGGTGGATCCAGGTGTGTTCACCTGGGGCTCAGCTCCTGGGGCAGGTGGGGTGAGCAGGGAGACCCTGCAGGAGTGGAGATGGGAATGCCCTCCTACTGCTCCTCTGGGGACTCCCACGTGGGCAGGAGATGCTGCAGTGGTCTGGGTTGGGAAGGACCTTAAACCCACCCAGTGCCACCCCATCCCACCAGCCCAGGGTGCTCCAACCTGGCCTTGGACACCTGCAGGGATGGGGCAGCCACAGCTTCTCTGAGGATAGAGCTACATAACCTGTTAACTCTCCTGGAACTCCCTTCCCTGCACTTCATTGTCCCCCAACCACTATTTTGTAGCCAAAAAAGGGCCAAGGAAGTGCCCAGGACCTTTGGGGGGTGGTTTGTGGCACCTCAGTGCTCCCTTTTGAGCTGCTGAAATTGCTGTGCCAGAAGTTGCAGCCAACACTTGGAAAACAGAGCAGGGCCCCCCTCCCTCCCTCACACACACACAGAGCAGTTGGTGGTGCCAGATCTGCAATCCTGTGCACACAAACTGACATCACAGGAGGGCTTGGAACAATCACTTCCTCCCTGGGAGTCTGCCCAGCCCTGGGGCTCCCCCCTGCCTTGCACAGGGCAGGTGACACCAGTGCCACCAGTCCTGCCCAGCCCAGGGCAGGAGCTCCCAGGGGGTCACAGCACAGTCACCTCCTGCACACCTACAAGGAACTTGCAGTTGTTTCTTTATTTTCTGTCTTAAGAAGGACCAAAAAAAAAAAAAAGGAAACGCCAAGCTTAACAATTGTATTACAGTTTTTGTGAGCACCCAAAAATGTATTCAGTTTGTCAGCTGATGTGTCTAATAGTGTGTTGTGGCTGTTTGGAATAGACAAGTGCACTTGTTCTGGACTAGAAGAAGCCTGGTAGTTGTGGCTCTGAGAGATTCAGATGAACTTCAAGCTTTGGGATTCCACCTGTTCCACAGGCAGTTCTTATTTCCTGGCTGATAGAATGGCACTGGCCATCTCCAGTGGCTGTTCCCCCTGGGGATGCTGTTCCTCAGTGAGCTGGGAGGACCTGCCTGCAGCTCCCCATGGGCTGTGCTGCTGCTGCCCCTCCACCCCGGTGGTGTTCCTTTGCCCCTTGGCACAGTCTGGTAAAAGGCAGAGCTTGGAGATGCCATCAATGAAAAGTCAGACCATTTAAGCTGCTTTGCAAATGCCCCTCATTTCATTGGAAGATAATGAAGCAGAGCTGAGTCCAGGCCCAACTGCAGAGGGCAAGTGTGAAGTGGCTCGTGCTTGGGTTTACATTTAACTCCTCCAATTGGCTGTTAAATTTTAATGTGCAATATTGAAACTGCCTGCCCTGGCGCCTAAATTAGACTTCCAGAGGAAGAAGATGGTTTTGCTTTGCTTGGGAGTTGCAGCTTGAAAATGCTACAAATGCTACAAAAATCTGTTTCTCTCAGATTTTTTTTGTCTACAGGTTTAGTTTTCTCACTGTGGACAGTTTTCTGGCAGAAAAGAAAGTTGCAGATACCAGATAAATTGCATGAAATCTGAAGTGCAGAAGAGTTGTTAAAAGACTTTTCAGAGGCAGAGGCCTCGAGTGATTTTTATCCTCCCATTTAAGAGTGTAGAGATAAATCTTGCCTAGCCAAATACTTCCTAAAACATCGGGGATGGGGTAATAGATGTGATTTTGCAGCTGCAGGGAAATCACCTCAGATATGGTGGTGTTAATCTTGTGGAGTCGTTGCTCTCACTGTGGTGAGCCCTTGCCCACCTTTTCCCACGCAAAGCGAGCATGGATTATGATATCCTTATCCCTCCTCAGGTTTTGGTGGGATCTTGGCTGGACAAGTCAAAGAATAAAAGTGTGTGAACAAAGTTCTGGGGATGTGGAATTAAACCAGGACACCCGGGAGGCCCAAGAGGCACCACCTGCCCTGCCCATGCCAAAATCCCAGTGGCAGCCACACCTCTTTGCTCCCTCCTGGTGGTAAATGTGCCAAAAGGAGTTATTTTTGCCAGGAAAAAGGCTGGATGTGGAAAAGTTGCTGACCCAGCACCAAATGGTGCAGAATTCCATGGCTCTGGTGTGTTGTCAGTGACAGGAATAGGTGGGGAAGGTCCTGTAAAATAAAGGTCCTATTTTCAGGTGGGTTCCTGAAATGTAAAAAGGAGATTAAAACCAGAGTTTGATCCTACTGGAATAGTTTAAATGGAATTTTGTTATGTAAGGCTGTGGAAAAATGTAACTGCAGAAAAACAATCTCCTTTTGTCAACTTTTTTCCCCACTTATCAGTTGGAGTTTAAATAATCCTATGAAACAGGAGGTAACGGAGCAGGTATTGATTATGAGTTATGTAAGGCTGTGGAAAAATGTGATCTGCAGCACAGCAATCTCCTGGCAACTTCTTTCCTCCTTATCAGCTGGAGTTCAAATAATGCTGTAAAACAGGAACTCCTGAAGGCAGAATGGGTTCTGCCACGGGGGGCTTGCAGCTCCTGGCAGAGTTGTCTTGCCCTGTGAGAGCTGCACAGCAGGGGCAGGTTGGGTAGGGGGGCCAGGGCAGGGCAAGGCTGCCTCCCCTGGCTCTGCCTCCCCTGGCTCTGCTTTGGAGGCCCCAAAGCAAAGGCAGGTTGGGTGGGAGGGGCAGGGCAGGGCTGCCCCCTCCCCTGGCTCTGCCCCTGAGCCTGCATCTCTGCCCCCCTGCAGGTGAACGGCCCCGATGGGATCCTGCAGAACGGGGCTGTGGATGAGAACGTGGCCAAGACCAGCCAGCTCCTGGCAGAGCTCAACTTCGAGGAGGATGAGGAGGACACCTACTACACCAAGGACCTCCCTGTGCATGCCTGCAGGTGAAGCCCAGTCCCTGTCACCATCTCCAGAGGGCACTTGGGGGAGTCAGGGGAGGGTGTGGGCATTTCGAGGCAGCACTGGGGCCCTCTGAGCTCCTGCACACAGGTTAAAGCTGCCACATCCACTCCTGCTCCACTCTGTCCTCCCTTGGGGAATAAGTACAAAGCTAAGCCAGCCCAGGGATGGCAGTGGTGGGAATATTAAAATATTTCAGCACCAGAACAGAAACTTGGCTCGTGTTTGATGCTTTTCCCACCACTCGTGTCCGCCAGTTTTCACTTCCCCTTATTTTTGTGCACTGCTGAGTGGTTTAGACCTTGTATTTGAATTTTCCTGTGAGCAAGTAGCCAATCACTCCCTGTTTTTTCATTTTTGGATTCCAGCTACTGTGGCATCCACGACCCTGCCTGTGTGGTTTACTGCAACACCAGCAAGAAGTGGTTCTGTAATGGGCGTGGGAACACATCTGGCAGGTAAATGGTGGTGTGAGGGAAATACTGGGGGCAGTTTGGGGGTTGTGTTGGAGTGTTAGGGTGGCTGCACTGGCTTTGGTGATAATCACAACTACTAACTTAAATGTGAAGAATTTTTTACATACTTCCTATTCTTTCACACTCATCCACCTTAAAACACCCATGAACTAAGAAACCACTGAAACTGTGTTGGGTGAAAAGAGCAAGATCTCACCAATGTGTGCCACAAGAAACAGGTTTTATTTGTGTCTTTTATTTCAGTTAGGACTACACGTTATTGTCCTGTTAGTTGACTGTAGTTTCATCTGCCCTTTGTTTTCAGCCACATTGTGAATCACCTGGTGAGAGCCAAGTGCAAAGAGGTGACTCTGCACAAGGATGGGCCTCTGGGGGAGACTGTCCTGGAGTGTTACAACTGTGGCTGTCGCAACGTTTTCCTCCTTGGCTTCATCCCGGCCAAGGCAGACTCTGTGGTGGTTCTGCTGTGCAGGTGAGAGAAGGCCTTTGCTGCCACATTGTGCCAAGTCTTGTTGCATCACCTCATTTCTGAAGGGCAACACTTGCCTTCATTTTGTACCAAAATACATTTTATGCTCTGTTTTGCCACCCTTCTCCCTTTAGTGGTCATGTAGAGTTCATGAGTGCAAGTAGATAATGCTATAAAGGAATGTTCTGTTGTGCTGGGCAAATATCTTTGGTTTATGGAAAAGTATTTCTCCCAAATTAAGGATTCCTTTATGGAAGAAAGGTGGATTTCCCCCTTTTTTACCTGAGATTTTTCAGTTTTGGAAGAGTAACAGGTCAGTCCAGGAGGTTGCTCTGGAGGAACACTGGAGTGGTGACTTACACAGGGTGTTTTTCTCTGTTTGTGGAATCATTTGAGACAACAGTAAATCAGAAATCAGAGGTTTATGATTGTACTCTAATTCAGTGCAGTCACTTACCTTGTATTTGACAGCAGAGAGTGTGTTTCTATGGGATGAGTCCCACAGTAGATGGCAAGTAATCCCATTTTCTGATCTGTGTGTGTAACCTCTCAGAGGTGTCATTTTTGACATCTTAGATACAGACCTTTTCAGTTCTAGAAACACCCAGCCGGTACTTCTTACAGCACTGACCCTTCCCAGTGCTGAAATACCAAATACAAGAGCTGAAACCCCAATTTTCACAGCAGCCAAGCATTGCTTTGCTTTTCTCTTTTCCCTGCTAACTGAGGTGTTCGAGCAGTTTCAGGAGCACCCTGACCTCTTCACACAGCACTTTCCCTTACACGTCTCATGAATAACCCTTGCCATATTCTGGTTGTGCAGGCAGCCATGTGCCAGCCAGAGCAGCCTGAAGGACATCAACTGGGACAGTTCCCAGTGGCAGCCCCTCATCCAGGATCGTTGCTTCCTCTCCTGGCTGGTGAAGATTCCGTCGGAGCAGGAGCAGCTGAGGGCCCGGCAGATCACAGCCCAGCAGATCAACAAACTGGAGGAGCTCTGGAAGGTACCTGTGCCCTTCACACACCTCTTGGATGTCACCAAAGGGCTGATTCTGTGGTGGTGTGAAGGAAAGGAAAGAGTTTAGCAACTGTGTGAGGCAGGGGAGTGCTTCAATCACAGCCCTGGATGAGCAGTGCAAGTGGGAATTGGCAGAGTGTTCAGCGTGGGAAAGCTTCGCCCTTTGCTTCTTCAGCCATTGGAAAACACAACTTTCTTTCCCCATATCCCCACATTCCTGCTTTAGGTGGTGACCAGCTGGACTGGTAATCCATCCAGTTACTGGTTTTTGAGAGGTTTTTCTGTACACCCTTTAGAGCAGAAGAAAACTGGCTGGATTCAACCATGGCATGTAGTGCCTTGGTGTGTCTTTAACAGGTGGTTACACCTTGGTTTAACTCCCTGTAGTACCAAGACACAGTGTTAAAGTCCTCTTTTATACTTAAAACTTTGAAACAAAACATTTGTGCTTTGAATTGTAGGAAAATCCCTCTGCAACCCTGGAGGACTTGGAAAAGCCTGGTGTTGATGAAGAGCCACAGCACGTCCTGCTTAGATATGAAGATGCTTATCAATACCAAAATATATTTGGTCCTCTGGTCAAGCTTGAGGCAGATTATGACAAGAAACTCAAGGAGTCTCAGGTAACGTGCTTGGCATTTGCCTCTTTGAGGGGACTTCTGACCAGGTCTCTGGTGTTAAACACATGGCCACTGTTAGAGCACGTGAGGAGGCCTTAAGTGGAATAAATATCTTCATTACTGTAAATTGAGTAACCTAAATACTGGGATACCAGTGGTAGGGGGAGAGGAAAGAAAAATCCTCAAACTGAGAATTTTTTAAGGGTTTGAAACACTTGGGAACTTCCATCCTTTCTTCCAAGAACAACACAGAGCTGCAGTGTGACCACCTTGTCTGTGGTTCCCTCATCACCTGCAGAGCCTCAGTCTGAGCTGCCAGTGAAACTCGGAATTATGTGAGGTCATGTTGGCACTTAAAAAGTGTTTGGAAGGTGGAGGAGAGAATAACACAGGTGCTGATTAGGACTTTTTCTCTCAGGACTAGGTTCCGTAGGCCAGAATTAACCTTCTGCAGATGGTGTGAGCTCAGCCCATAGGAGTAAATACACATTTGTGTGACATTGGAACAGCATGTTTTGTTATTTCTCTTCTCTTCTGAAGCACAGGACTGTCAGACTTGGCAAACAGCTCTTCAAGAACATAACAGATGCCCTTTCTTTCCCCCTTAGACCCAAGATAACATCACAGTCAGATGGGACCTGGGCTTGAACAAGAAGAGAATTGCTTATTTCACTTTGCCAAAGACCGATTCAGGTGAAGACAACCTGATTGTTTGGGGGGTGAAAACGGAGAGTGTGAGGCTGTGGCTGGGACAGCAGAGACTCCTGCAGGGGGGTTGTGCTGGGAGGTGGTTGCTGAGAGCCTTCTGTGCCCTTCCTTTGCAGACATGCGGCTCATGCAGGGGGATGAGATCTGCCTGAGGTACAAGGGGGACCTGGCCCCGCTCTGGAAGGGAATCGGGCACGTCATCAAAGTTCCTGACAGTATCCTTTACTTGGAGAGCCCTCAACCAGGGTGGAACCTCTCCAGGAAGCCAGGAAATACTCCCCAGAAGTAATTCTGAGATGATTCGGGTTTGTCCTGGGGATCTGCTGAAATTGGGGAGGATAAACTTCAAATTGTTGCTGGAGATTACTACTTAACGAGGTTCTACAGATTATGGTGATGAGATTGCCATCGAGCTGAGGAGCAGCGTGGGAGCACCCGTGGAAGTCACTCACAACTTCCAAGTGGATTTTGTGTGGAAATCAACTTCCTTTGACAGGTATTGGGAAAACACTTCAAGACTTGGCAGATTCTGTGTGTGTGGTTTTTTTTTTCCCTTTGCCTTCAGTGTGTATTTTTGAACCAGGAAAGTTGTATAACTTTGACAGCAGCAATCAGAAATCCCAGTGTAGGGGTTCTGTGGACACACAGAGCAACAGGCCTGGCCTGGACTGGAGGTGGAATTCCCTGAATATCCTGAAATGGTGGTTTTTTCTCATTTTGGAGGCACTCTTTTATGGTTTGCTGCAAATACATCAAAGGGGTCAATTTGTCTTGAAATGTCAGCAGTAAAACAGTTTTGTAGCTCAGCTCCCTAAAGGCTGCTCCATGGGGAAGTGCTTTTCCTGGTTTTGGCTGGCATTCCTAAGCCCAGAATTGCTTTAACTAGATAAAATTCCAAGGCATTTGGCTGTGGGGTCAATGGGCTTCAGCCATGTCTGTACTGGATGTTATAACTTGGCATATTATCCTATTATTAGGAGATTAGAATGTCCCATTATTAGTATATCCCGTGTTATTATGGGTGCAAATTTTCTTCAAATCTTGCACCCAAAATTGCCACCACAGATTCTGTCAAAGGCTGATGTTCCTCTACACATTTTTCTGGTTTCTTTGTCATGGTCACATGGGGAAAAACCAGATGTGTGTCCTGAGAGTGAAATTTTTGTCTCTTAATTTCCCATTGCTCTCCATTCTGAGGTGTATTTAAATTGGTGCCTGAGCTGTGATGGCCCTTTGTGTAGGACATCTGTGGATGGGTGACTTGAGGTCACAGTGATCTTTATGAATTCTTCTCCTGTCCGTTCAGAATGCAGAGTGCTCTCAAAACATTTGCTGTGGATGAGACTTCAGTGTCTGGGTACATCTACCACAAGCTCTTGGGTCATGAGGTGGAAGATGTGATTATTAAATGCCAGTTGCCAAAGCGCTTCACAGCACAAGGACTTCCTGATCTCAACCATTCTCAGGTAACCTCATCTGCTCTTTGCTGTGAGAAAGGATTTATGAGCAGAGGTTAAACAACTTCAACATCCTACGCATGGAATGCTAAATAGCAATAAACCTCATCTTTATAGGTTTATGCTGTGAAAACAGTCCTGCAGCGTCCTCTGAGCCTTATTCAGGGTCCCCCTGGCACTGGAAAAACCGTGACCTCAGCCACCATCGTGTATCATCTAGCCAGACAGGGCAATGGGTAAGAACTGCTCTCTCTGAGTCTTTATGGATGAGGTTGCTTCAGTAAGGAAAAGAGTCACCTTGCTTTTAAAATCAAAAAGCATTTATATCACTGAACTGCAGAGCTTTTCTAGAACTGTATTTTTCTGGGAGGACTTGGGCTTGTTTCCAAAAATCCCCTTCCCCAGCATATTTTTAGGGGGTGTGCCCCCACATGTTATTTTATTACGAGCCTGATGTTAGAAGTTCCCAGCTGAGTGAGCCTTTGTGCTGGTCCCCCAGGCCCGTGCTGGTGTGTGCTCCCAGTAACATCGCCGTGGACCAGCTCACCGAGAAGATCCACCAGACTGGCCTCAAGGTGGTTCGTCTGTGCGCCAAAAGCCGCGAGGCCATCGACTCCCCCGTGTCCTTCCTGGCACTGCACAACCAGATCAGGAACATGGACAGGTGAGGAGGGAGCAAACCCCCAGCTCCAGTGGTGGGAGGTGTTGTCGTTGCACTTCTTCGCTCTTCACTTTTGCTGCTGTACATGTGTCCTGGTTAGTTCAAAGTTACTTTCACTGCAATCCTGGAAATAATTAGGCCCTAAAGCAAAATTCCTGCATTTTTTGCAGCATGCCAGAGCTTCAGAAACTGCAGCAGCTCAAAGATGAAACTGGAGAACTCTCATCAGCCGATGAGAAACGTTACCGGGCGCTGAAACGGACGGCGGAGCGCGAGCTGCTCATGGTGAGGTTCAGGGACCGCTCCTGCCTGTGCCTCACCTGCACTTCCCTGGTGCACATCAGAGGCCAGTTTAACCTGGGGAGGGTTCTAGGGAGGGTTTTGAACACTGTCCCACGGAGCAGCTGCCGAACCTCTGGTTTGTTCCCGTGCCAGAACGCCGACGTGATCTGCTGCACCTGCGTGGGCGCCGGCGATCCCAGACTCGCCAAAATGCAGTTCCGCTCCATCCTCATCGATGAGAGCACCCAGGCCACAGAACCAGAGTGCATGGTGCCTGTTGTCCTGGGGGCAAAGCAGGTAAGCCAGCCCCTGAGGGCACAGCCGGCACAGGGTTCACCGAGGCAGCGAGTGGCATCAGACAGCAGCATTCCAGTGTAGGCACGTGGGGATGCAAAATTCTTCCCTTTCCTGAAAGGTGCCTCCATAATGTAACCCCAAATGGCTTTATTTTGTGTGGGTCCTGGCAGTTTGCTGTTTCCATGGCGTAATCTTTGCCTGGTACATGTTGGTGCTGTTGGAACAGTCTTGGGGACTGAGTAAGATTCTCTTTCAAAGTGATCAGCTGGAAAGTGAGTTGGCACTGAAGGTGTCTGAGCCTTAGGTGAGCTCTGAAGCTTTTCACAGGCCAGACTGATGAGCTCCTCATGTATCTGACACTAGGTGGGTTTAAATTGGATATTGGGGAGAAATTGTTGACTGTGAGGGTGAGCAGGGCCTAGAATGGAATTCCCAGAGCAGCTGTGGCTGCCCCATCCCTGGAAGTGTCCAAGGCCAGCTTGGAACAACCTGGGCTAGTGGAAGGTGTCCCTGCCCATGGCAGGGTTGGCACTGGATGGGCTTTAATGTCCCTTCCAACCCGAACCATCCTGTGATTCAATATTTTACAGTAGGACATCGGTGCTGTTGTACATAACTTTTGGAATATAAACATGATCTACCAACTTCCCACAGCTTATCCTGGTGGGTGACCACTGCCAGCTGGGGCCTGTGGTGATGTGTAAGAAGGCTGCCAAGGCTGGGCTGTCCCAGTCCCTGTTTGAGAGGCTGGTGGTGCTGGGCATCCGGCCCATCCGGCTCCAGGTGCAGTACCGGATGCATCCCGCCCTCAGCGCCTTCCCCTCCAACATCTTCTACGAGGGATCTCTGCAGAACGGGGTCACTGCAGGTGAGCCCCTCCCTGTTCCTGCACAGCCCCTCTTGGGGGGGGGAGGGCAAGGCAGGATTCTTTCCACGAGGGAACTGCCCCTGCACTGGGGTTTGAGTATTTAAATGGCAGTAGCCACGAGCTCGTGGTAACTTGTTTCGCTGTGTCCGTGCTCCTCAGCTGACCGTGTGAAGAAAGGCTTTGATTTCCAGTGGCCACAGCCTGACAAACCAATGTTCTTCTACGTCACCCAAGGACAGGAAGAAATTGCCAGCTCAGGCACCTCTTATTTAAACAGGTAAGGAAAACTCACCACTGCCACCTGAACCTGACCTGGGATGCATCGTGTGCTGGCACACAGGCAGGGCGTTGATCCCCATGTTCTGCAGCAGTTCTGAGTTCCTAAAACCCTGGCTGCAATTAGTGAGTAACTGAAATTGCTCGTGGGCCTCTCTGACAGAAGCTGCCATCAAGGATATTGCATCTTGGAGCTGGTTTGCCCTGGGCTCCCTGTGCAGTAAACCTGAAGAAAAAGGCACCAAGTGGGAGCAGTTCAGAGCTTGAGTGGGTTGGAATTGCTCTGTGGAGGAGTTTGTGTTCCTTCACTGGTTGTATAAGGAGCATGGGATGATAAAAGTGCCTGATGTGTGGGATGAATAAACTGGCTGCAGTTACAGCAGGAAGTGCTGATCAAGTTGTATTTTGAAGCCAGAATTCCAGTAACTCTTGAAGCAGAGTCCTAAATCTTGAATTTTACTGGTGGTGCAAAAGGGATGGGAATTGAACTTTGTATTTTCTATCCCTTTTTTCTGCACATTCCAACTTCTTTATCAAAGAATGAGCTTAAACCACTTTGTTCCTCTTGGTCGTGCGTGGTTGTTCATGTGCCTGGAAGGGAAACCAGACCAAGTTCGGAAAAATAGATACTGAGATATTTTTAATCTCAGTCTGTTTCCTGAGCACCATGTGCAAGACTGGAGACAGCAGAGCAGATTGTGCACAAACAAACAGCACAACAGTTGGCTGATTGACATTAAAAACATTCTATATTTAAAGCTTTATAGATAAAGCAACTTGAAGGGTCTGTACAGCAGGTTGGAATGGTTTTAATGCTCTTGGTTATTAAACTACACATGTACATTTAACTCCACCAGAAGTTCCATATTGGAATGATGACCACTGTGAGTTTTGCTGTTCCAGGAAGTCCAGTTGTGTAATTCTGAGAAGGTGGAGGTGCACAGGAGAAATTTGTGTCATTCTGAGACCTTTAAGGTGTTGGTTTTGGCCCATGTTCCTCTGGGTGAGCTCTGTGCATGGCTGGAGTCAAGAGGTGACAGTGGTGAATGTGCCTGCAGAGCCTGAGCAGTGCAAAGTTGATCTTTTTATGGGAGTGGCCCCACTTCAGCATTCCTGTTGAAGGCTTTCAGACGTGTTGAGTTGCAAAACATTAGACCTTCATGCTCCTTGGGTAGCTCAGTCTCTCTCTCCCTCTAGGACGGAAGCTGCCAACGTGGAGAAGATCACCACGAAGCTGCTGAAAGCTGGTGCCAAGCCAGACCAGATTGGCATCATCACCCCCTACGAAGGGCAGCGCTCCTACCTGGTGCAGTACATGCAGTTCAGCGGCTCCCTGCACACAAAGCTCTACCAGGTACCAGGGAAGGCACAGGAAAGCCAGGGATTGTGAAACTCGGGATTTGTAGTTTCAGTCTGGCTTCAGACGTCAGCCTGGGTTTGATTTTTTTGGACTTTTCAGTTGATTTGGTTAAAGTAGAGCAGGGAGAGGAGTTTGGGAGGTTTCAGGTGCCAGGGTGTGTATCAGTGGAGCAGCTGAACAGGGAAAGGAGAAACCCTGATGAGGTCTGTGTTGAAAGGAGGGCTCCTGAGGCACAGGAGGGAGAGGTCACTGGGGCTCCAGCTGTGGAAAAGTTTGTGTCTTGGATGGAGAGACACACAGGAAGCCAAGCTCCATAAATTCTGATGGTCATACTATTTATTTGGTTGGGAACATGCTCTCCCATCAGTGGGACTCCTCTACCAGGCATCCAAAGGAGCTGCTACAAACAAGACAATTATATGTTTAATATAGTCTTGTTTTGCAATGTTGAGAACTTGCTCAGTGTTTTCACTGAAGGGAAACTTGGTGGAGATACTTTTGCTTGTGCCAGGAATGATCTGTCCCTGTGATTCAGGTTTCTCAGCTGGGAGCAGGAGTGCTAATTTGGACCTCTTTTCCTATGGGGTTTAGGAATAGTCAGAATTCTTTTTGGCAACATCCCAGCAAAGGGCTGATTTCCACAGTTTGGGGGAAATAGGAGAGCCATAAAACTGAACATGAAAGCAATTTCTCCTAAACTGAGACTCTCTCTTTTCCTCCAGGGAAACTACTTTAGTGACCAGTGGAATTGCCAAATCATTCCTTGTCCCAAAAATAACATTTTTGTCAAATGATGGGAGGGTTTAGTGCATGGCCAGCACATCTGGTAATGCCCATTGGTACCAGAACTGTTTTGCTTCCATGATTTACGTGTTTTCCTCTGTTCCAGGAAGTGGAAATTGCAAGTGTGGATGCCTTCCAGGGCCGGGAGAAGGATTTCATTATCCTCTCCTGTGTGAGGGCCAACGAACACCAGGGCATTGGGTTCCTGAATGACCCCAGGAGGCTCAACGTGGCCCTTACAAGAGCGAGGTAGAGTGGAGGGAACCTGCAGGAGGAGGGCCTGGAGTGCCAGGACAAAGGGGAATGGCTTCCCACTGCCAGAGGGCAGAGATGGATGGGATATTGGGAAAGAATTCCTCCCTGGGAGGGTGGGACTGCCCAGAGAAGCTGTGGCTGCCCCATCCCAGGCAGTGGCCCAGGCCAGGTTGGATCAAAGGAGTGGCCTGGAGTGGTGGAAGGTGTCCCTGCCCATGGCAGTGGGTGGGACTGGATGATTCTTGAGGTCCCTTCCAGCCCAAACCACTCTGTGCTATCTGTATCTGAACTCAGGCCGTGTTCCCATTTGGCATCAGTAGTTTTCAGAAGCCACTGTCATTCCCCTCTGTTTTCAGGACAGATCTCTTCCTTTACCTGCTTCTTTATCCCTTCCAACACCCCTTCCATCATTTGACTATTTGGCTTCTAATGGATTTGATTCCAAGAAAGGTGATGTGGAATCCAGCATGAGGTTGTTTGGCTTCCTTGGCTTCTGGAAGCCCTGGAACCAGCTGCAGGTGGTTGGTGGAACACACTGACGGGTTGGGCAGGTCTGAGGAAGGAAGTTTGTGATTACTGGGCAACTGGCTGCAGCAATCTCCTTCCAGGTGTTTTGTCACACTGTGGAAAACATCTGCTGTAAACAAAGCAGCTGCACCTCCTGCTCTTGGGTGCTTCAGTTTGCTGCCAGGCTGCATTTGGAGGCTGTTCTGGCATCAGGATGTAACGTGAATCTATTTGTTTTTAACGAAGTTAATTGGAGTTTCTCTTGCTTTTGTACAGGTATGGAGTGATTATTGTTGGGAACCCCAAAGCCCTGTCTAAGCAGCCCCTCTGGAATCACCTCCTGAATTACTACAAGGAGCAGAAGGTGCTGGTGGAGGGACCACTGAACAACCTCCGGGAGAGCCTCATGCAGTTCAGCAAGCCACGGAAACTCGTCAACACCATCAACCCCGTGAGTGACCCCTCGTGCCCCTGGGGGTGGGGGATCAATTAGAAATGGGTGATGAACAGACCCCAGCACAGCCTCACACCCATGAAACTCCCCGTGGCCTGGTTGCTGTGGTGGCACCCAGGGAAGTGGCTGCTTCAGCTGTTCTGTGTGGTGTCTTTTGGGGGCTTTTTAACTGCCAGATTTTATGAGGGGTAAGTTCTGAGGTGAAGGAACTGCTCTGTGTAGAGATGGCAAGTTCCTGGACTTCACAGCATTGCACTCAACCCTCAGCCTGCAAATTTGGTACTTGATTCATTAACATAAGTAGTAACTGGGGGGAGCCTCTTCAGCCACCTCAGGACAGTGGTGTGAACAGAGCAAGGAGGAAATTATCACCAGAGACTCAAAACACACTGAAAACTCAGCAAGTGTCTGACAGTTTGAGAGAGGCTGCCTGAAAATCTTACCCCTTGTGGTCCAGTTGTAGCTGAAATAATAACTAGAGGTTTCCTGCGTGTTGGAATGGATTCATTTCCTCAACACTTGTAAACTGTGCATGCTCTGTGGGGCTTTCCTGGATTCTCATTGCACTGAGGTTGCAGTGCAGAGTTCCCCCAGGCCAGGCTGTGTCTCACTGCCCTCCTCCCTGCAGGGGGCCCGTTTCATGACCACTGCCATGTATGATGCCCGGGAGGCCATCATCCCAGGATCTGTCTACGACAGGAGCAGCCAAGGTAATTACCAAAATTAGCACCTTTACACATTGATTCCTTCTCCCCCTACCTGGTCCATGGGGTGTGGTGTCTTATACACTTCAAACCTTTAAATGTTAGGAGAGCCACTACAGAAAAACCTGGAATTGAAGGACTGAGAATGGTTATGATCTGCCTGGGTTTGGCTCTCTGTGTGTGGAATCCCTGCAGTCAGCTGGATGTCTGCAGGGAAAAGGGACTGTGTGAACCACTTCAGGGATCTCGGTGGTTCTGTAAGAGAGTAACTGGAAGAATGAACGTGTGTTAGATGAGTTTATGGAATTTTCAAGTGTGGAATAAGCAGTGAACCAGAAATACTGGTGGTTCTTGGCAGTGCTTGGCCTGTCCTCTCCATCTCTGGTTCATCCTGCTCACGAGTCCTCCTGTCCCACCTGAAAGCAGGACCATCAGTTGCTTTAAAACTCCCCAGGATGCCTGAACTCACTGTGGCTTTTCCTCCTGCTCCCCAGGGCGCCCCTCCAACATGTACTTCCAAACCCATGACCAGATTGGGATGATCAGTGCTGGCCCCAGCCACGTGACTGCCATGAACATTCCCATCCCCTTCAACCTCGTGATGCCCCCGATGCCACCCCCGGGGTATTTTGGCCAGGCCAACGGACCCGCTGCAGGTATGGGGTGAGAGGGGGGAAAACCCACATTTCAGTCTGGAGGGGGGTCAGGTCTTTGTGGAAACCTTCTCACTGTTGCTCGGGACCAACCCTTTTTCAGGCCGTGGGGCTCCAAAAGGAAAGACTGGTCGTGGTGGGCGCCAGAAAAACCGTTTTGGGATTCCTGGAACGAGCCCATCAAACCTTCCCAACAGCCAGGCGAGCCAAGATGTGGTGTCCCAGCCTTTCTCCCAGGGTCCTCTGACTCAGGGCTACATCTCCATGAGTCAGCCTTCACAGATGAGTCAGCCTGGGCTCTCCCAACCAGAATTATCACAGGTAAGCAGCACTGGGTGGGTGTGGGGAGCCTGCTCTTTTCCTGGGATTTATGGGGTTGGTCTGTGTGCAGGCACATCCTTGTCCTTAGTAAGGGGGGGGGAAATGAAACTGAAACGATTTTCAGTGGCTGAGCTGCAGCATTTCTGCATTGCTGGACTCTCTAAGTAGACTGGGGCATAAGAGTGAAATGCAGCTGGAGCCTCAACTCTGAGCTACCCAAACCCCCTTTATTTATGGGAATTCTGCACCCAAAAGAACAGATTTCAACAAACCACACCAACCCTCTGCCACTTCATCATTAACCCTGGTGTTCTGCTTTGTCAGGGAGCACGTGGTGATGACTTGGAGGTTTACAGAGCCTTTCCCTTTCAGGACAGTTACCTTGGTGATGAGTTTAAATCCCAGATTGACGTGGCGCTGTCACAGGACTCAACTTACCAGGGTGAACGTGCATATCAACATGGTGGAGTGACGGGACTGTCACAGTATTAGAGTGTAAGAACCCCGGGGGTCCCTCCTGTGCTTCCTGCCCCTCCCTGGGGCCCCCTGAGCAGGGCTGGACTGGGTTGGGCTGAGCAGGGCCAGCCCTAATACGGCTCCTCTCCTTCTCTCGCTTCCAGGTTGAGGAAGAAGAGCTAAGCTTGTGTGGAGCTTAGTTCATCAGCATTTTATTCTGGGTAATAAAAAAAATAAAATAAAATGGATACCTGTTTTCCACTGCTAAAACTGAAGCACCACTGTGTGAGAGCAACAGGAGAAAGAAACCAACCAACGGAGAGGAGAGAGAGAGAAAGGAGCGCGCGAGAGAGCCCACTGCTATAGCTCACTGAGACAAGGAGACTGACCGGAGAGGAGAGAGAGAGAGCCCTGACGGACCCTCCGGCGCCTCCCGGGGAAGGAACTCACCCCAAACCCAGTGGTCAGCTGAGTCCCTGCTCCCCCAGCCCCTCACGCTCCAGGGAAGGGCCTGATGCAGGTGTCACTTCATTCCATCCTTCTCTGTGCGAGCAGGGCATTACTTTTCAGAGCAGACGGGGAGAGGAAAACCCTCATCTCAGAGTTGTTCTCCTTTCTAAGGGGTACTGTATTTTAGCAGTAACTGTTTACATTTTAGGAGCAGAGTATCTGAGGGAGAAAGAGAGAGAGGGAGAGTCCCTGACTCAGTGCCAGCAAGCCAAGCAGAAATCCAGCGGGGTGCAGCTGATGCCCAACTCTGAGATGCAGGTTTTGTTGTCCAACACTGGCTCTGAAATCTTATTGTCATCGTGTCGCCCACATTCTGAACGGGTCTTTCGTGACGAGGTGGTTTTAAAGAGATTCTTTCAAAGGAGCACTGAGTTTTTAAGAAGTTTGTCTCTGAATTCTTAGTGGTGGACCTGGGAGATCCTTGTTCTGAGAAGCTTATAAAAAAAAAAAAAAAACTAAAAAAAAAAAGTTTCAAACAAAACTAAATTAGAGCACCAACCTTGAGAACTTTCAGTGTGATTTAAAGTTGCAGCAATCAGCCTCTTCTTCCTACATGGGATAGCAGTTAGAGTGAGAGGAGCCTGCGCGCTCGGGCAGCAGGAGGGTTTCCAAGTGTTTTCTGTCTGCTTTAATTGGCTGTGTCTGGACTCTACTCTGTGAAAAACAAGCCTTTCTGTCAGATGAACTTTGCGCTTGAAAGGGGATGGGTTCCTGTGCCCTTCGGCCCTGGAGGGAAGATGCAAACAGACCTGCTTGACTCCCACAGGTTTGGGGAAGAAGTAGTGGAAATTGGGGATTATATTGGTTTGGAAGGAAAGACTCCATGACCTTGGCAGGTGGGACGAGTGGCCAAAGCAGGCAGTTGGTGGAAGGTGGCCTCTGAGGGCTGGGTTTAATTAGAGAGAATGGGTCAGGCTTTGGTGTGGCTTCTTCGGTGATTAATGCAGAGAGTTGGCAGATTCAGGTGTTGGTAAAGCAAACCCGGAGCAGCTCTGGCAGGGAGTGGACACGGCTGTGCCATCCGTGCTGGCTGGAAGTCAGGACTGAGAACAGCACATAAGCCATCCAATTTCTAAGTTGTACCCATGTCTTAAACAAGTCATATGGGAACACTGGGAGCATTTTATTTCTGTCGAAACCTTTTTAGAAACAGCGCAGAGAATTGACAGTTCCTACAGAGACCCATTTTTACCACATCCCTAAATTAGACTGACCTCTACCTCCCAATTGGCCAGGAACAGTAGAGAGTGATCCACTAACCTGGGTGTTTTTAAAGTTGGAGTTAAGTTAGCTTTATACTCAAAAGGGCTCCAAGTGTTTCTAGTCTTTTTTTGGGGGGAACTCAAAATACCTCTCATATGAATGTACTTCGACACCATAAAAAACCCCCCTTTTTGTACCTGGGGGAAGCCCTTCCATTCCTGTCCTTCCTGTAGATTGTTGACCCGCTTTCATGACCTGTATTTGCTGTAGTTGCCCCAGAGTGTCTGTCCCCCAGTGCAGCCCTGGTGTGAACACCCCCAGCCCACGAGGACCGTGCCCACAACCCCGGGACTCGTGTCCACCCTTCGCCTTCGGTCCCGCAGCGACCGGAGGCCGAACACGGCAGAAAAACCCCAAACCCCACAAACAACAAACCCATTCTTTTCTCATCAAAAGCCTCCAGAGTTTAGACTTCTAAAACCGTGAAAGAATGGAGACACAGGCCACCTTCCTTCCTTGTGAGATGGACTGTTTTATTTATTAACATTGCCGAAGGGCTTTTTAATTTTTCCCTTCCGTAGGCTGCGTAGTGGCGTAGACTTTGCGATAGGTTTGAGCTGGACCCCTCTGTGCAACGCTAGCCATGAGTAATGTAGCCCCCTCCTCTCCCCTCACCCCTTTATTTCACTGCTGGGAATGCTTGGCCTCTGCTTTGTGCTGGTTTTTTCCTTTGTAGCAGTTACTCTGAGTTTTACAAATCCAGACATCAGTGCTAGCACGGTGTTAACTCTTTTTTGATTTAATTTGTTTTTGGTTTTTTTTTTTTTTGGTCTCAGTTTGTTTTAAACCTGTTTGTCATCGATAAAATATGAAATAAACAGCTCTTGCATTCAAGGTGGCCCCTAAGTTTCAATGAGGAAACCATACAATGTTCATTAAAGCTTAGTCTGATTGTATAAACTTCAAGTTTATTACTTTTTTTGAACACAGACTAGTACAAAAGTGGGGGTGTACATAGCATGGAGGGGAGGGGGGTGAGCAACTCAACTGGGAACACTGGTCAATGCCCCAACCCTCTTCCCTTCTGTGAGCCCTGGGGACTGGGCTGAGCAGGGTGGGAGCCTCAGGATTTGGGAAAGGCTGGACCTGGAGAGGTGACCGGTCCGGCCTAGAAGCTGCCCCTGCACTGCAGTAAACATGAAAATGGCTTTTACCTGTGTCCCAGGTGTGGGGGCTCAGCAGAGCTGCTCCTGGGCCTGCCCTGCTGGGCTTGGTTCCTACAGAAACAGCATAAACTCAGTGTTAGGCCGGGTCTGGCAGCACCCTGTGCATGAACTCAGAGCAGCTGCTCCAGGGGGACTCTGGTGCAGTCCTGGGTGCAGGAGGGGGATGTTTGCCCTTCACAGTGTGGGAGAAGCAGGTAAGGAGTCACCTCAGGGCCTTCAGGCCCTTTGCCACAGCACAGGTACAGAACAACTAATACTTGAAGGTTTTCTTACTCTTGGTCTTAAATCTGAACTGGAACTCCCTGGAGTCCAGCCCTGCTCTAAGTCCTTAGAGCACTGGAGGGGTCAGAGTGGGTTTCAGCTGGAGCAGAGCAGGGCTGGGCTGCCCTGGAGCTCTCGGGAAACACCTGCCTGGGAAAACCTTAGGAAACTACAGCTAAAGTACTCGAGCTGCTCCAGTCTTGGTCCTCAGCTACACATTTCAGGGGTGTTGTTCAGCAAAAACACCATCACAGGGGACCCCCAGTGGTTAAACCCTCAGTGAAAGGAGGTGGTAAAACTTCATCAGACCTTGAAGATGACACAACATCGGTACAAGAACAGCAAAGCAAATAAATGCTGCCCCTGGGGACAGGGTCACAGTTTCAAAAAAAAAAAAGAAAAGAAAAATTCAAGTGTAACTCAGATTCTTGTTCTTTTCCCACCCCCTACCCTAAAAAAACACCCCAAGTGGTGTCAGGAAAGCCCCACCCGAAGGGCTGGGGGGTGGCTTTACACACACAGGCACCAGCTGGGCCTGGGATTTAAACCTGGAGCTGCTGGAAAACTCAGAGCCCACGTGCTGGAAAGGGGAAGGAAAGTGGTCACCGAGGGGCCGTGGTGCAGATTTAGGTCCCTGCTGCCCAGGGCCAGCACAGAAAGCAACAAATACACCCAAAAAATCCCTAAAACAGTGGCTTGAGAGCTCTGCCCTTGCCTGATGCTCGGCTGCCACCTGGCTCCTGCTGCGGGACACGCAGGGACAGAGGGACACGCGAGGAGAGGGGGACACGAAGGGACAGGGGGACAGAGGGACACGGAGGCCACCCCGCACTCGTCGATTTGCAAATGAGGTAAATCAATCCCGACTCGCAGCACGACGGGACGGGACAAGATGCCACCAACACCCCCATGCCCACCCCACAGCCCCCCGACCTT
>VXAU01005345.1:51760-68187 GCA_013399695.1 Formicarius rufipectus
GGGGTGGGGGTGGGTTTGGGGTGGTTTGGGATGGTTTGGGTTCACGTGCCCCTGCGTGGCAGGACTGCCCCATGCCCGTGTTTGCCCCCCCAGGCAGGAAGGGCATTGCCATCACGCTGGTGACACAGTACGACATCCACCTGGTGCACGCCATCGAGGAGGAGATCAGTGAGTGGGGCCCGGGCACTGCCCGGAGCCACGGCTGCAGCAGGAAGGGCTTCTGCCCCCCGTGGGAAGGAGCAGGAGCTCCTGAGTCCCTGCTCCAGCTCCTGGCAGGCAGGAGCTCTTTGTCTCCTGCTGTTTCTCATGGAGAAGAAACTCTTGGAACTCTCTGTGACCTCCTTTTCAAAGCAGCCTCGTCCTTTTTGCCGGTGTGGACAAAGGGGACAGGTTGCCTCGGGTTCAGAATCCCTGGTTTTTTGGGAAGTGGAACCAATAAATGCAGCATGTGGTGCTGTGGGGAATTGGAGGCAGAGGGGGGATTTAATCTGTTGTGGGCTGAGGAAGTCGGAGCGATCAGAGCACATGATGACAATTCCCCTGCTGAGCAGAGGGACTCCATTGGGATTTTTACTGGTTGAGGATCTGCCTCTGGGTTTTTTAACCCGCCCAGTGATGTCCAAATGTCTCCCCCTGACTTAGAGCTGAAGCTGCAGGAGTTCTGTGTGGAGGAGCAGCGTGTGCTGGACATCCTCACCCAAGTGAATGTCACCAGGAGGGAGTGTGAAATTGTAAGTGCCCCGAGGACTGGGCAGATCCTGCGGGAACCCTCGGATGTGTCTGGGGGGATTTTCCTTTCTCTCCCCTTGCTTTGCTCTTTTGCACCTTTTTGCAGTGTTGCTTTTTGCTGCTGGGTGTTGGAACTGGTGCCTTCTGGTCCTGCTGCCCTTGAGGGGCTGGGCTGCTCCTCCTGCCTCAGTTCCTGACTGCCCTGCTGGGGTTTTCCTTTGNCAGCAACAGGGTGGGCCGGACGGCGGGTGCGGGTGAGGGGCAGAGCTGCCACTGGGAGGGACTGGGAGGGACTGGGACCCGGGGAGGGGAGGGAGGAGCTGCCCCAGCAGCACTGCAGGGTTCCCAGGCAGTGCCAGATCCACTGGGATCCTCCTGCCTTGGCATTGCAGGGGTGGATCACTCAGTGTGGGGGTAAACAGACCCTTCAGAGCTCACCCCTGGGTGCCACGGGGTGGGGGTGGGTTTGGGGTGGTTTGGGATGGTTTGGGTTCACGTGCCCCTGCGTGGCAGGACTGCCCCATGCCCGTGTTTGCCCCCCCAGGCAGGAAGGGCATTGCCATCACGCTGGTGACACAGTACGACATCCACCTGGTGCACGCCATCGAGGAGGAGATCAGTGAGTGGGGCCCGGGCACTGCCCGGAGCCACGGCTGCAGCAGGAAGGGCTTCTGCCCCCCGTGGGAAGGAGCAGGAGCTCCTGAGTCCCTGCTCCAGCTCCTGGCAGGCAGGAGCTCTTTGTCTCCTGCTGTTTCTCATGGAGAAGAAACTCTTGGAACTCTCTGTGACCTCCTTTTCAAAGCAGCCTCGTCCTTTTTGCCGGTGTGGACAAAGGGGACAGGTTGCCTCGGGTTCAGAATCCCTGGTTTTTTGGGAAGTGGAACCAATAAATGCAGCATGTGGTGCTGTGGGGAATTGGAGGCAGAGGGGGGATTTAATCTGTTGTGGGCTGAGGAAGTCGGAGCGATCAGAGCACATGATGACAATTCCCCTGCTGAGCAGAGGGACTCCATTGGGATTTTTACTGGTTGAGGATCTGCCTCTGGGTTTTTTAACCCGCCCAGTGATGTCCAAATGTCTCCCCCTGACTTAGAGCTGAAGCTGCAGGAGTTCTGTGTGGAGGAGCAGCGTGTGCTGGACATCCTCACCCAAGTGAATGTCACCAGGAGGGAGTGTGAAATTGTAAGTGCCCCGAGGACTGGGCAGATCCTGCGGGAACCCTCGGATGTGTCTGGGGGGATTTTCCTTTCTCTCCCCTTGCTTTGCTCTTTTGCACCTTTTTGCAGTGTTGCTTTTTGCTGCTGGGTGTTGGAACTGGTGCCTTCTGGTCCTGCTGCCCTTGAGGGGCTGGGCTGCTCCTCCTGCCTCAGTTCCTGACTGCCCTGCTGGGGTTTTCCTTTGCCAGGAGCTGGAGGGAATGGATTTTGACGAGAAGAAAGAAATAAATAAGAGGAAACAGATGATCCTTGAAGGGAAGGTGAGAGTGGCTGCTCCGTGAGCTGGGGTGATGGAGGTCCCTGGTGTGGGGAGGGAAGGGCAGGTGCTCCCTCCCCTCCTGGGGGCTGGGGGTTGGTTTCAAAGGGTGTCTGAAATATTTTGATGTCACAAGTGCACTGGGAGGGTCGTGGGGCACCTGTCCCAGCCTTGGCACCAACACCCTGCCCTTGGCCACGCTGCAGGATCCAGACCTGGAGGCCAAAAGGAAGGCAGAGCTGGCCAAGATCAGGAAGAAGAACAAGGAATGCAGGGAGAAGGTGCAGCAGAGCCTGGAGAGGAGGAAGCAGCTGCAGCTGAGGAGGAGGCTGCAGAAGAGGATGGAGAGGCAGAACAGGAGGAAGGAGGAGCAGTGACAGCCCAGGGCTTGGACTGCTGCTGCTCCTCATCCTCATCATCCTGCTCCTCATCCTCATCATCCTCATCATCCTCATCCACATCATCCTGCTCCTCATCCTCATCATCCTGCTCCTCATCCTCATCCTGCTGCTGTGGGAGGGTCTGGGATCTCACACGTTTTCATGTGGACACTTCTGACTGAAATCAGTTCTGGGGAAGGAGGGTGAGGGGGACAAGGGAAGAATCCCAGGGTGGTTTGGGTTGGAAGGCCCTCAAAGCCCACCCAGTGCCCCCCCTGCCATGGGCAGGGGCACCTTTCACTATCCCAGGGGGCTCCATCCTGGCCTTGGACACTGCCAGGGATGGGGCAGCCACAGCTGCTCTGGGAATTCCATTCCAGGGCCTCCTCACCCTCCCAGGGAGGATTTTTTTTCTCCCCCCCGTTCCTGGCAGGCTGGATCTGCCTCCAGGAGAGGCTTCCAGGAGGATGTTTCCTTCCTGCAGCCTGGGATTCCTGGGGACACAAAGCCCCTGTGTCCCTGCCCTTCAGTCCCTGCTCTCCCTCCCAGGGCTGTGGTTGCCACTCACACTTGTTTGGATCAGCAGCCTCTCCCCTGAGCCAGAGGCTAAAAATCCTGGCCCCAAAGGGGAGTCCTGTGTGCCCCAGCCTTGTCCAAGGGGAAGGGTCCTGGGGCCTGTGAGGAGCTGGTGTTGTGGGGCCGTTCCCGGGGTCTGCTGGGGAGGATCTTGCTCTGTCCATCCAGTTCCTGCCTGTGGTTTCCCTGCCTTGGCTCAGGGTCCAGCCCTGGCTTTGTCCTGGTTTGGGGACCAGGGCTCAGCTTTCCTGGCTGGTCAGGGAACTTCATGCTTCAGGGAGGTCCCAGACTCTTCATGCCCAGAAGGTCCCCCAGGAGCTGATTCCCTTGTTCCATCCAGAGAACCAGAGGGGGGTTTCTGGGGCTCCCTGTGTGTGTTTGGGACTGGGAGGGGCTGAGCTCTCCTAAAAGACACTTGAGTTTCCCTATGGAGACACAAAAATCCCCGAGTTTGGCCAGCTCTGTTCCAGTGCCTTTTGTATGGGGGAAAATCTTATTTCTCTCTGGCTTAAAAAAATATTTATTGCAACACCTGCCAGGATGTTTGATTTTGGGTTTGGAGGAATTGTAGGACCTTGGGGGGGGCGAGCAGCACTTGTGTGGAGGTGAAATGGCTTTATTTCCAGAGCAGCAGAAGGATTGGAGCTGCTGAGGGTGCTCCATCCCTGTGTCCCTCCTGTCCTGGGGCAGCAGTTGCTGTGGTGCCTTTCCCTGACCCCTGCACAGGCAGCTGCTCTTTCCCCGGGTCGGTCCCGGTGCCTCCAGCTGGTTCAGGAGGCAGAGCTGCAGCTCCACGGGTGATGGTGACACGGCTGTGGTGCCACCGGGGGGTTGGCAGTGCCACTACCTGTTCCTTTGTCCTGGCGAGGAAAACCTTCCCTTCCCCTGGGCTGTGGTTGGAGCAGCCTGATGCTTCCTGAGTCCCTCCGCATCCCCACCCTCTGGAGCTCTTCCCACCAGCACCTCCTGCCCAGCACTGCTCCAGCTGCTGCTTTTGGGGGGCTGGGGGGAGGCAGCACCAGCAGCTGCTGCTTTTGGGGGGCTGGGGGTAGGCAGCACCAGCAGAGCTGCAGCTCCTGCTCTTCCCCCTGGGAGCAGAAACTCCTCACACACCAATTACAAACCCCTCCGGGCGAGGGGCTCTGGGGGTGTTGAACCTCCCCCTCCCCACACTGGGATGGGGTCACTGCCCATGGAATCGGTGTCCCAGGCCGTCCATGTGTGTGGGGGGGTGTCACACGTTCAGCCCGTGCTCCCTGTGCTGTCAAGTGTAAACAGACCATTCCTGCACTAAAAATATCCTCCCCTGGGAGGGAGGGAGCAGCTGATCTCTGCAGCCTGGCACGGGTCACACGGCTCAGGTCACCTACTTTGCATTAATGGCATTATTCCATTGCAAATTCCCCCAAGTTTCGTCCTTTGGAGGCTGGAAACAAAGGGCCCCGTTGCTTTGCCTCCCTCAGGGACTTGTTTTGGTGTGTTCTCCTCAAAATGCAGGTCTCAAAGCCAGAGTGGTGGGTCGCTCTGATGGGATGGTCTCCCACAACACAACAAACACCACACACACCACCGGCGGCTTTGGGGGAAGAAAAAGACTTTCACCTCTTGTTTAAAATCACTCAGGAGATTCAGAGCTTGCCCAGCGTGGCCTGTGCTGAACCCTCGTCCTCCTGGCTCTCCAGGCACTGTGTGGATGCTGCAATTAAAGTCCAACAGGGGTCCAGGGAGGGTAATTATGGACTTTGTGGAGGGAGGAGGAATCAGAGCTGGCGAGGGGAGGGAGCTGGTGGGCTCTGACTGGGCTGGGCTGGCACTCCTGCTCGGCCAGGAAGGGCTGCGTTGGCATCTCCCAGCTGCTTTTGCATTAGGCACATCCTTCTTCTGAGCCTGGCACGTCCTGCAACAGCAAAGCCCCAGTTCCCCTTGCTGGGCTGCCCAGCAGGACCTGCCCTGGCTCTGGAGTCCCCCCTTGCTGCTCCCCAGGCTGCAAACGTTCCTTTGTTCATCCCACTCTCGGGTGTGAATCACTTTCCCCATGTTCCCTTTATTAATGTTCTGTCTAGGTTTTCCATGAATAATTAACATCTTAATTTGCCAAAAGAACGAGGTCTCTCGAGGTACCTGCACTCAGGAGCACCTTCCCCCCACCCAGCCAGGACCCTGCTGGCGTTGAGGAATTGTTGGGAGACTGAAGCAAACCCACAGCTGCAGCTTTGCCACCCAGCCGCGGCTTTTGGAACACGAGATTTTCCTGCTGGAAGCAGGAAAAGCTTCAATCAAGAAGGGGGAGGGTGGGAGGGGGCACAGTGGGGATGTTCTTGCGCTGGTTGTGCTTTGGAAACGCTCTCGAGAGCAGAGCAGGTGGAATTAGTGCTCACTGCTAACTACAGATCCAGGGCATTTGTGGAAATAGCTGCTGATAAATGGGTTTTCATTAGCTCAGAAGAGGGGAAGGCTGCAAAGTGCCTCCCAGCCCCATCCATCCCCAGCCCCACGAAGCCTCACTAAAGGACTTGTAACAAATGCCGAGCACAGGACAGAGCTCATCCAAACCCACGGTCCGCGTGATCCTGGCAAGGGAAAGAAAGGCACCAGCACCCGCGGGGGCAGAGCCACAGGGAAAGGGGCCTCTGTGCCTGCTCCTCCAGCACAGGAGCCCAGCCAGGGCTGGGGGCAGCTCCGGGAGCAGAGCAGGGCACGGGCTGGCACAGCCCCCGGGGTGGGCAGGGGGCAGCTCCCAGAGCCTGGGGTGGGCACAGGGAAGAGCTCCCAGAGCCTGGGGTGGGCACAGAACAGCTCCCAGAGCCTGGGGTGGGCACAGGGAAGAGCTCCCAGTGCCTGGGGTGGGCACAGAACAGCTCCCAGAGCCTGGGGTGGGCACAGGGAAGAGCTCCCAGTGCCTGGGGTGGGCACAGAACAGCTCCCAGNAGGATAACTCCCAGACCCAGGATAACTCCCAGAGCCAGGACAACTCCCAGACCCAGGATAACTCCCAGACCCAGGACAACTCCCAGCCCTCCCCCAGGCCCCTCAGGGCACAGTCCCAGCTGCTCCAAACCTCCTGCTCTCCTTTCCTGGGGCGAGCTGGGACGTGTCCCCTTCACAGGGAAAAGGGAGCAGGACATCCCTGGGGACTGGTTCCCGATATAAAAGGCAAAAGAAAAAGGAAGCCAAGAGCAACTGTGACTTGCTCCATTTAATTTCAATTAAGTGCAGCCCTCAGAGGCCCGGAGAGGTGCCAATCCAGTGGTGGCCATGCCCTTGGGGATGCCCCTTGTCCCAGCCAAGCCTCTGCTCAGCTCGGTTTGCACAAGTCATTAAATCCCACTGTGCCAAACTAATCAAGGCTTTAAAGCCTGCAGTTCTTTTTTCCTCTGGAGGATGAGGGAACAGTGGGAAGGACACAGGGCCCCTTCTCCTCACAGTGGCCAGAGGATCCTGTTGGGAAGGTGGTTTGGACGGGAGGGAAGAGGAGAAGGAGAGACTCGTCCCGGGTGTGCTAAACCCTCCCCTCCCTCCCGGCTGGGGAAACAGGCAGCTCGTCTGCAAAAGGCAAGTGGCTTCCTAAAAAACTACTGGAAAACCAGCCCCTTCCCCTAGAAAAGAGTAAAAACCGCGGGACACAGCGTGGCAGGAGGGAGGCTGGCAGGGCAGGGGGGCACAGCTGGCACCCCTGGGCCGTGCCAAGGCCGTGGCAGAGCCCAGGGAGGCGTCGCTGGGGCTTTGGATGATGCTCCCTGTGCCAGACCGGGAGCTCGGGTGCTCTGTGCCCCTCGGGGTGGGCACCGGGGTGGGCTGGCCGGCACCCACGCTGGCCAGGCAGCTGCTGGTGGGGTGGCAATGCTGCCCAGAGAGGCTGGTGGAGGGCACCGCTCCCCGTGCCCGGGGCTGCCCCGCTCAGTTGCTCTCCACCAGCTTGGCCAGTCCCTGCCGGATCTCGCCGAGCTCGAAGATCTTCACGTCCACGATCTCGGCCACCTTGGCCACCTCGCTCTGCAGCTTCTCCCTCTGTGCCAGGCTCTCTGCCAGGCTCTGCTCTGCCAGCTGCAGCCGCTGCTCCAGCTCGGCGTTCCTCGCCTCCAGCTCCTGCGGGACACACCAGGGGCAGTCAATTCTGAATTGATGGCATGGAAAAATTCCTGCCAGAAACGGGCAGAGGAAAAGATCCAGCCAAATAATGTAAATGCTTTAAACTGATGTTTAAAACCTCTGTTTGTCTTGTCTCTGCCGCCCTTCTTCTTCCCAGGAGGCCCCTCTGTGAGCTGAGGAGCGGGAAGAAGTTGNGCCATACCTGGATGGTCTGTGCGTCCTTTCTCTAGGGCTCATAGGCCACATGGCAGGGGGGGTAGGGCAGAGAGCACACTGACCTCCTTAAAAATGGACTAAAAATCCTCCAAATCTAGGAGACTAATTCCTGCCGAAGCAGACCCACTCCGACAGACACAGCATATAACGAGGCTTGAAACAATCCCCCCCGGATCTGCACCCCGGGGCAGCCCCCCCTCTGCCCTCCCACCTTCCTCACCCTCGGACATCCCCGGTGCCCACCCCGGCGCTGCTCCCCGGGGGGATGCGCCTCTCCTGCCCCGCAGCATCCCCGGGGCACCGGGGGAGGGTCCCGGGCGCTGCCCCCCTGTGCTCGGGCAGCTTTGCTGGGCTCCGTCCCCCCGCAGTTCTGCCTCCCCCACCCCCTGCCCGCAGCCCCGGGGCTGCCCTGGATCAGCCCTTGTCCGACTCTTCCCTGAGTTTATCCCACCCTCGGGGGAATGCGGCGGATGCAGCCGGGGGGCAGCAATTCCCGGCGCTGAGAGACGGTCCTGCAGCCACCGCGGCGTCTCGGGGGTTAATTAAAGCACCGCCGCTCAGCTTATTCACTGATTTACACGGCTGCGAGCTCAGCACGTGGCTCTTCAAGGTGCAGCTCCCAAGGATCATCCTCCTGGAGGTTCTGGGTGTCGGGAGACGGTTCTGCCCCCGAGCAGAGCCCGTGCAGGGGCTGTGGAGCTCGGAGAGGGGCAGGGGCAGTGCCTCAGCTCCTGCTCCATCTGTGCCCGTGGCCCGGGGTGAGGAGCAGCTCCCTCCTGCCAGCCGGGCCGTGCCAGGGCTCTGCTCCCTGTCCCAGCAGGACCTCGGGGGATGGAGGGTGCCAGGACACCGCAGCTGTGCCACAGTGCCGTGCCAGGGGAGGCTGAGATTGCTGCTGCCACCTCCCTGTGCCGCGTGTCACAGCCCGGGGAGGGGGAGGAAGGCAGAGACAGAGGCACTGGCATTACAACCTCTGTGTCTGTTCACTTGGAGGCGGCTCAGCCCGGCACACGCAGCTGTGGGAGGTTTGATTCGGGGCTCCTGCTCTGATCTTTGTCCTGCCTGTTGCCCCCCGTCCTGTGAATCCCCTCCTGGCCATGAAGGTTTCTGTGACCTGCTGGGAGCCGCTCCCATCACCGAGGGCACAGCAGCCTCCTGGCATTCCCTCTCCCGGGAGCAATGGGGATGGGTCCCTGCGCTGGGGGAGCCCGGGGGTCCCGGCCCTGCCCCTTTACCTGCAGTTTCTGCAGCGTCTCCTCCCGTTCCCCCTCCGCTTCCCACCGGCCACACTTCTGGCTCTTCAGCACCTGGATCTCCTGGAACACGAGGAGGAGGAGGAAGATCTTGGCACATCCACCCCCGTCCCGGCAGCAGCTCCCACCACACCCCCGGGCCTCTCTCCAAGGATCCCACAACCACAGCCAGCTCCCAATTCCCCCAGCTGCCTTCCCACCCCACTGCCCCTGCTGTCCCTGCCGCCTCCCCCAGCCCCGGGAGCAGCAGAGCTCAGGGCTCTCTCCATCCCTGCTCCAGGGCAGGGCCCGGGCTCCTGGCTGCAAGCCTGTGCACACCTCTGTGCCACCAGATTTCCTCCAGCCTGAGGAGGAGAAACCCGTCCTGCCCGAGGCTCAGGATCCCCCAACCACGTCCCCTCTTCAGTCCCTGCTTTGTGTCTCCATCCCCACACCCTGCTGAGCAGGGCCAGCAGACATCCCCTGTCAGGCTGTGAGTCACAGGGATGCTCTGCACACCTCCCTCCTCCGCTGCCTCTGCCATTAAACCTCCGCTTTCCATCCCTCATTCATTTCAGCGCAGTCAAAGCCAGAAGCAATTACTCCCCCGGAGGGGAATTGCCGCCGCGCAGGGGTAACCCCGAGCTCTGCAGCTGCAGTGTCTGAGCCCTCCTCTCCAGGCTGTGGACACCGGGAAGCTCCCAGCACTTCCCTCCCCTCCTTGGAGAGGGAACCAGCGGGAGAAGCCTCTGAGATGCCACCAGCTGCAGGGACTGGCAGGGTGCTGGTGCCAGTCCCCCAGCCCCACCTCGTCTTTAGCCTTGATCAGCAGCTCCAGCTCCTCCAGGGTTTGGCTCAGCTCTTCCTTGTTGTTCTCACTGGAGGAATCCTGAGTCCCCTGTGCCTCCAGCTCTGCCACCTGCAAGGAATCAGGCACAGGGAAGGCTCACTTGGGAATGTTGTGGCTTCCTTGCACACCCACCCAGGGTTTCAGCCCCACCTGGGGCTGTTGGGAGAACATTCCCCTGCCTGGATCCCACACAGAAACACTCCGTGGCAAAAGAGTTCAGAGACACCATCTCTGCTTTCTCCTCAGCTGGTTCAACCCAACCTGGTGGCCAAATCCAGCTCCATTTACACCTCTGGGCACAGATTTCCATGGACAAAGGAGTTCCTGCAGCTCAGCCACAGCAGAGCCCGGAGGGTTTGCCCATCCCTGAAAAATTCAGCTTTGGTGGCTTCGATTATTCATGAGGAGGATTCATTTTTAAAGCTCATCAGAAGGGCTGCAGTGGCTCTTGCTGGGGCCGAGGGCCCCCTCGGAGCTCTGCAAACACAGACAGGGCTGGGATCCTGGTCTTCCCAGGAGCAGGGGGAGCAGCCCTGGCTGGATTGGGTCCTTGCCAGCAGTGGCACAGGGTCACAGGGTGGTGGTGGCCACGACCAACCACCTCTGGTCCCCAAACGCTCCAACTTGGGGACAATAATTTCTACGTTTCACTGAGAGTTTCTTCTGTGGTTCTGCCCTTCACCCAAAGCTCCCCAAATCCTCCCTGCTGGTTCCCAGCTGCAGTGGAAGGGGAAAAGCCAGCCCAGACAGTCCCCAACCCACAGCAGGGGCAGGTTCAGGGCAGGTTCCTGCTGCACCAGAGGGAAACCTGCCCCGTGCAGCCCCTTCACTGCCCAACCCCACCCTGGGAAGGAGCCCCAGCAAATCCCGGGGGTGGCACAGCCCGGCCACACGACGAGTGCAAACAGCTGTTAACTGCTGGAATTCCCTGCTGGCTTTTGAATGAGCTCTCTGCGGGTGAAACGGCTCCACGCCTCCTCCGCCAGGGCTCCGGAGTCCCTTCCCAGCCGTCCTAAAAGCCTTTCCCAAGCACCGGGAGGCCCTTCCCTGCCTCCAAACCCCGCCGTGTGCCCGTCCCCCCCTGCCCAGGTGCACACAGGGCTCCTCGGCCGCTCCGTCACCTCCCCGACATTTCGGAGGTCAAAAGCTCCGGTTATTCCGAGAGGACGAGGTTTTGTTTGTGCCGCCCCGCCCGGATCCCACGGGGCTGCAGCTCTGCTTGGAGCGAATTACAGCAGAGCCAGAGCCCCCTCCATCCTCCCTGCGAGCAGCCAGAAGTGATGCCCCGGTGCCGGGATCGTGCTGGGGGCACGGGTGGGAGCTGCCGCCTCCGAAACCCCCCGAGGGCAGCGGCGATGCCGCACTTGGTGCTCCGCTCCCCTCCCTGTCCCGGCAGGGTCGGGACACGCTCCCGGCGGAGCTCCGGAGCTCATCCAGCCCCTGTCCCTCGGCATCGCCCTGCCGGGATGGTGCAGCATCCCTGACTGCCACCCCACCTGCTCTGGCACCTGGGGAAAAGGGGGGGCAGCATCCCAGATTTATCACCCCATCAGCTCTGGCACCCCGGGAAGGGGGTGCAGCACCCCTGACTGCCACCCCATCAGCTCTGGCACCTGGGGAAAAGGGGGGGCAGCATCCCAGATTTATCACCCCATCAGCTCTGGCACCCCGGGAAGGGGGTGCAGCACCCCTGACTGCCACCCCACCTGCTCTGCCACCCCGGGGAAGGGGGTGCAGCACCCCTGACTGCCACCCCATCAGCTCTGCCACCCCGGGGAAGGGGGTGCAGCACCCCTCACTGCCACCCCATCAGCTCTGCCACCCCGGGGAAGGGGGTGCCGCCTCCCGGGGCTCACCCGCTGCCGCAGCGTCTCCGTCTCCTCCTGATACGCCGTCAGCTGCTTCTTCCACTGGTCCACGTTGGCGTTGGCCTCGTGCAGAGCAGCCACCAGCCTGGTGTTGTTGTCCTGCAGGCTGAAGAACTCGGCCTCCCACTGCACCTCGCTCACCGAGCTGCGGGACAGAGCGGGCCGGCTGTGCAGGGCAGCGGGGGATGCCCCTTCCCTGCCCACCCTCCCGGCACAGCTCCGAGCTCCACGGGCTCCTCGTGTCGACTTCCCCTATTCCAACTCTTCTTCCAGCCCCGAATTTGCAACTCTTCCCTGGGTTCCCGGGTGATATTTGACTTTGGGGCCACTTGGGCTTGAAACTGCAGAAGCCACACTGTGGATTCATGGGGTGGGGGAGATCCAGGGACTATAAAGGGGGTTTGCAACGTGGGATTGTGAATTCATTTTTTAAATCCTTATTAGATCTGAGTTTGTTTTGAATCAAGCCCCACCAGCCCAGACTCAGGAGAAGGCTCCAAAGGACACTTGCTTTTGATTTAAAAATACTCTAAGTGTTCAGCTGGGAGCTTGACAGACACCACAGGGCAGAATCCAGCCCAAAGTCTTTGGAGCAGACAAAGGGAGGAAACAGCAGCGACTTTGCCGGAATCATCAGGGGAATTAACACAAACACAGCCCCGGGCCAGCCGGAGAAGTGTGAACATCTTCTGGTATCACAAACTACTGATGTGTAGATAACTGGCACCAGCCCCTCCCCGCTGCAGGCACAAAGCATCCTCCTTCCCGCACTGCCGAGGGCACATTCCACCTCCAGGCTGGAATAGCTTCCCACTGGGAAGGAGGGAAGTGAATCCGGTGGATTGGGCAGCGGACACAGGACATTACTCAGGAGTCATGTGGGGCCAGAAGCGTTTGGGCTGCCAGAGCAAGGCAGCAAATCCCACCCGCACGGGGGCAGGAGCCGCGGCACCCGGGGCAGCCTCACCCTTCCGACAGCATCTTCTTCAGCCGCTCCTTCTCCGTCGTGATCTCCACATCGGCGCTTTGGCTCCGGAACAGTTTGTCCTCTCCGGGCCCGTTGGAGCTGATGATGGGGCTGGGGAGAACCTGCGGGACGAGGAAGGACGGGGGCTGTCACCCCGCACCCACCGCGGCCACGAGGGCTCTGCAAACCCAGCCCAGCCCGGCTGCACAGCTGGGACCAGTCTGACTCCACTGCTGGGACCAGTCTGGCTGCACTGCTGGGACCAGTGTGGCTGCACTGCTGGGACCAGTCTGGCTGCACTGCTGGGACCAGTCTGGCTGCACTGCTGGGACCAGTCTGACTCCACAGCTGGGACCAGTCTGACTCCACTGCTGGGACCAGTCTGACTCCACTGCTGGGACCAGTCTGACTCCACTGCTGGGATCAGTCTGGCTGCACTGCTGGGACCAGTCTGACTCCACAGCTGGGACCAGTCTGACTCCACTGCTGGGACCAGCCCAGCTGCACTGCTGGTTCCAGCTCGGCTCGGTCCTGACCCGGGGGGAGCTGTTTGTCCACACGAGGAGGGGAAAAGCCCCTCTGGTGTGGCCCAGCAGCACCTTTGCTCTGCCAGCAGCTGCCACATCCTCCCTTTCCCTGTCTGCAGGTCGTGCTGGGGGCAGATCCCAGGGCAGGAGGGCTCACAGTTTGCACACACCGGATCCCAGGGCAGGTGAATTCACAGCTATTCCTCTCCCCTGCCTTGGTGTTTGGAATTCTGTGCCCTCGGGTTCCCCTTGAGGAATGCCAGCAGTGCCACAGCCATGCCCAGCTCTCAGCTGCTCAAAGCGGCCTTTCCAGGGCTTTGCTGAACCCATAAGAGGATTTTCTTGCTGGCTCTCAGGGCAGTGCAAAGACTTAAACTCTGAAGACAGACCTGCCAGACCACCTGGGTTCAGAGCCAGGTCCAGCTCCTGCCCCTGGGATTCAGGTGCCACAGGGGTGGTGGATCTCAGGGACAGAAGCTCCGCTACTGCCCAGGTGACCCTGACACCCATTTTCCAAAGGTGTGGGAGAAGAAACAGCCTCTGACCCAAAGAATATCCTCCTCTGTGCTCCACAATGCTGCACACACCAGGAGCCGAGGCAGGGAAGGGACAGCACTCCCTGTTGTGTGTGTGGTGCCACAGGCTGGAGATGCCCCACAGGTTTGTGTCCTTTCCATCACCCACAGCCTGTGATGGGGATCCCAAATGGGATGGGCACTGGCCTAAAAGGTACCAAAGGACAGAAGGAAGTTGCTATTCTGGGAATTCCTCAGCCCTGAAAATCTGAAGCAGAAGGAAACTGGTGCAGATGCAGAAAATGAGGGAGGGCTGATTTAATTTCAGGAGACAGATCTGCTCTCTGCTCACTTTGCAAACAGAAACACAATCAATTATTCAAAGATGAAACTCAGGTTTGAAGCTCTGCTGATGCAGGACAGGGGATGGGGGGAGGCAGGGAATGCAGGGCAGGATGGGGATGCCCCCTGGCACCCCGCTGCCTGTGGGGTGGCTGCAGGCAGGGCCCTGCCCGAGCTGCCCAGCCCAGGGAGGACAGGAGGGGTGGGGACAGGGAATGGGCTCACACAGGGGCAGTTCCAGCCAGCAGAGTGGGCAGAGCCTTGGCCAGTGCCCTGTTTGCCCTCCCCATCCCTCCTGCTGCAGGCACAGGGCACAGGGCTGTCCTGTGGTGCCACCTGAGCAGCTCTGCCCGGTGGGGACAGGAGAAGGGGGAACATCTCTGGGAGCTGCAGCTGCCCAGGACCCTCTGCCTTAGGTGAAAGGCTCCACACCTTTGGTTCTGCTCTGAATACCCTACTCCTCCTTCTGCCACCCCGTATGGGGGCTTAGGGTGAGCAGGAGCCAACATTTAGGCAGGTTTTCCCTGGTTTTGCACCTCACATGACGTTTCCCATCCCTGCAGAGCCACTGCCTCCACCTCCCCCTGTTTTCCCTGCAGGCCAATTGTTGACACTCCTTCTCCTCCTCTGCTGCTGCTGCTGCTGCTGCCATTCCATCTGTGCCCAGCCCAGGGAATGCCATGTCCTCCATCCATCATCCATCCATCCATCCATCCATCCATCCATCCATCCATCCATCCATCCATCCATCCCTCCATCCCTCCATCCATCCCCCCATCCATCCATCCATCCCCCCATCCCTCCATCCATCCATCCATCCCTCCATCCATCCCCCCATTCATCCATCCATCCATCCATCCTGCCTGTCCTTTGGAGCAGTCACATCCCTTTTATTACTCCCCCTGAGGCCACCTCCTAAATCCTTCCTCTCTCCCCTCTCTGGAGTTGCTGTATTTCACATTATCCACCCTTTTCAGCCCGTTCCCAAACACAGACACAAAAAAACACCTTGGAGATTTGCACAATTCACCTTCCTAAGGCAGGGCCAGGAAACCTGTTTGGATGCATCTCCCTTAGTCAAGGNTCCATCCATCCATCCATCCATCCATCCATCCATCCATCCATCATCCATCCATACCCCCATCCCTCCATCCCCCCATCCCTCCCTTGGGGAGAAGGGGATGAAGGGCACAGAGAGCCTCTTCTCCTGCCTCCTCCCAAGCATTACCTGGTGAGATGTGATGCTCAGGGCAGGATTGGTCAGCTCTGTCTTGTCCTGGGACTTCTCCCTGGCCAGACGAGCTGCTTCCTTCACCTCCTGGAACTTCTCTGCAAACTGGAGGGGAGGGAGAAAGTCAGAACGTGCAACCACCCTGACCTGAGGCCTGGGTTCCTCCTCCCTTTGTAACCTCATCCAACACGCTTTTTGAATTTGTCTGAAATAATCCAACCCAGGGAAAAGCCCCTTCCTGCCCTGGATTCTGGCACTCAGGGCTGTGGGTTTAACAAAACACTCTGCAAAAAGCTCCTCTCAGAACCTTTGCAGTGGGTTGTAGCACAGTGGGAAGGGCACTGCATGAGGCTCCTAAAGCCTTTTTTCCAGGGGTGGTCTCCCTTGGGGGGTTCCAGAGCCCCCCAAAGTGCAGAGCCCCTGCAGAGTTACCTGGGACAGGTGCTGCTCTGAGGCAAAGCCCAGCCCATACACCGTGTTGGCTCTGCTGTCAGCCCACTGCCCAAACTTCTGGGACGTCTTGGTGAAGGTCATGTTGGGGGTGATGGTGCTGTTGATGATGGCCTGGAGAGAGAGGCAGCAGCAGTCAGAGCACACTCCAGGTGGGTGGGGTGGGATTGGGGCACGGAGTTGTGGAATCACAGACTGGTTTGGGGTGGGACAGGGACCTTAAAGATCATCTCATCCCAACCCCTTTCCATGGCAGGGATGCCGCTCCCTAGATCACCACAATCCCTGTGACCTCGAGGAATTAGGGGGAGAAATCCCTGGATTTTCATCTATGAAACAACAGTGCAGGCTTTTGGTGACCAGAAGTCTTTCCAGTCTAAGTGACATAAGCAAATCTTAATCGTCTTTTCTACTGAGAAAGGTTAACCCTCCCCAAAGCTCAGCATGACCAACTTCCTCCACTGCTGGGGTGGATGCTGAGAGACAGGAGGTCTCTGGGGCAGCAACAACTTTCTGCTCTTCTCCTTTTCCATGGCAAGGGGGAAACAAAAGGCTTAAGCAACACTCAGGACTTCAGGTATTATGAAACCCTCTCTGAGGAGCAGGGATTATGAAACCCTCTCTGCTGGGCAGGGGAGCAGCAAAAGCAGCCTGGGAAGACTCTGGGCCAGCCCAGGGCTCCAGAACCAGGCAGGGGAACTCCTGTCAGGAGCAGCTCAGGGAGAGCAAACGGTGCTTTGGGGACGTGGCTGAGCCTCTGAGGCTCCCTCAACCTCCCCGTGTCCCCCTCCGGTCTGCAGGGGTGGGTTTGGAAAGGCTCCTGGAGAACACCTGGAATGGGGGTCAGCAGAGGGAGGGGCAGGGAGGGACCACCCCAGACCCCCGGGCACGTTCCCCACCAGCAGCACAGACTGTAGTGCCTGCTCCCAGTGCACCCCAGCACGGAGAGCCCCCCACACTGGGAGCTGCCCACCTGCCCCCC
>VXAU01005345.1:77670-107254 GCA_013399695.1 Formicarius rufipectus
GGCTCGGGGGGCTCTGGGGTCTCGGGGAGCTTTAGGGGCTAAGGGGGCTCCAGGATCTCAGTAGGCTTTGAGGTCTCGGGAAGCTTTGGGGTCTCGGGGGGCTTTGGGGGCTTTGTGGGGCTCCAGGGAGCACAGGCTGCCCCAGACAACGCAGCACGAGGGGGAGTGGATTCCCACTGCCAGAGGGCAGGGATGGCTGGGATTTTGGGAAGGAATTCCTGGCTGGGAGGGTGGGCAGGGACTGGCACGGGGTGGGCAGAGAGGCTGTGGCTGCCCCAGCCCTGGGAGTGNGCCCTGGGAGTGTCCCAGGCCAGGCTGGAGCCCCCTGGGCTGGTGGGAGGTGTCCCTGCCCATGGCAGGGGGTTGGAATAAGATAATCTTTAAGGTCTTTCCAAACCCAAACCGTTCTGGGATTCTACAAACTGTGTCCTTTAGCCTCAGTCCAGACTCTGTCAGGGGTGTGACAGACACCAGAGCTCTTTGTTGTTCCATCCTCAGTGAAGTCACTTACACCAGTGGTAAAGGAATATAAACCACAAACACACAGTTAGGAAACGGGGAGATGCCCTGGGAAAAGGGAGTCTGCAGGGTTTGGAAGGGGGGGAACCCTGCCCGTTGGCTCCTCATGGGGTGTCACTGTGGCCAGAGGAGTTGGTGCCCCCCTTGCCCGTGGTCACTGGGAAGGAATGAACCCTCTGCCCCCAAACCCCTCCAGCCCCTGGAATCCTCTGTCCAGGCCCCATTCCCACACCTCCTCTCCCCCTGGAAAGGGGCCAGAAAAGGGCCAGGAGAGAGAACAAAACCCGCTTTGTACTGAAGGAATGAAAGTGCATCTTCTGCTCCTCAGAGGACACGGTGTGACTTCATCACAACCACCAAATCTCCTGGTGGGAAGGAGTGGCATCCAGGAGAGCTTTCGGCTGAGCAGGGGCTGAACAGCCCAGAGCAGGAATAAGACACATTTTGAATCAAGAGGGCAGAGCTGTCCCCATGGCCCAGCCTCGGGGGGACAACAGGCACACAAAGGGATCTCCCCGTTCCTGCTCCAGTCACTGTCACATCCAGGGGGTTCGGCTGCCCAGGGAGGTTTGGAGTGCCCAGCCCTGGAGGTGCCCGAGGCAGCACTGGCCGTGGCACTCGGAGCTCTGGGCTGGGGGACAGGGTGGGCATGGGGCACAGGGTGGGCTCTGTGGGCTGGGGGGGCTTTTCCAGCCTCAGGGATTCTGGGATTCTGTGACAGTTTAATAGGAAATCTTCCCAAGAGACATTTTGCTAATCCCAGATAATCCTGCACATTGATTTCTCTGTTGGCTAATACCTTCAGAACTCACACCAGAACAGGAATTTCCCAATCCCAGGTGGAAGCAGCATTCCTAACGTGGCCATATTCCCAGCAGAATTCCACACCAGCAGCACAGACACGAGTGGAAGCACCACTGCTGCCCCTCTGCTCCCAGCCTGTTCTGGGAGGGACATTCCCTGAGCCGGGGCTCATTCCTTGTCCTCAGTGTCCCCACCACTCCTGTCCCCGTGGTTGGGGTCACTGGGGGTGACACTGGGGCGTGTTCTGAGCCTGAGGGGACTCTCTGTGCGGGGCACCAAGAGCAGGTGTTGGCACAGGAGGGTTTTGGCACCGGCAGAACCAAACTCGGGAGGAAACCACGGGAAGGGCTGTGCTGGGTTGGGCAGGTCCTGGCAGGGTGCAGGGGGAGGTTGGGCTGGGCTGGGCTGGCAGCAGATGGGCAGCTCCAGGGCCCCCTCGGCAGCCCCCAAAGCCACGGCACTCCTGGTCCTTCCTACCAGGTGACCCCAATGACAAAAGGACTCAAACTGCAGCGAAACCCCACGGAAAGTAGGGCGTGCACAGACCTGATCGCTGCAGCTCCTCTAATGATTTGACATATTTAAATCAGGGTAATTAGAGCAGCAGGAACTGAACCAAACCCAAAGACGGGCGGCCTCGGGAGGGTCGGCTGCAGTGGGGCTGCAGTTCCCCTGCCCCGGGGGAAGGCAGGGACTGTCCCCGGGCACCAGCAGCGCCATCTCCAGCCTTTGCCACGTTCCCAGTTCCCTCCAGCCCGGCTGCAGCAGCAATTCCCGGGCAGCCCTCGGTGGCTGGGGAGCGGGAATGGGGCTGAAGGACTCCTGGGAGGGGCAGAGTCCCCTCCAGAGCGGGGCAGGCTCAGAGCTGGGGCTCTGCAGAGCGGGGCAAGCCCTGCAGGGCAGCCAGGCGGGGGCTGTGCCAGCAGCTCTCCTGCTTCCAGGCATCCAGGGCATCCCATTCCCTTCTCCCCCTCGCTGGGACCGTTCCCACCTCCCCTGGGGAGTGCAGGCACTGCTGTGTTGAGGAGCAGCAGGCAGAGTCATCTGTGAATTTGCTTCTTACAAGCCCAACAACTGGCTGAGAACCTCAGAACCAGAGAATCACGGAATGTCCTGAGCTGGAAGGGACCCACAAGGATCGAGGCCAACTGCTGCCCTTCCTTCTGGGGTATGTTCCCATAACACACCAGAACCTGAGGGGGTGAAGTGGAGCAGGAGAATAATTTGGTCCTGGAAGGAAAAGGCATTTTAAAAGAGACTGTGAGCTCTTTAAAGGTTGGACTTGCTGACCTGGGAGGTCTTTTCCAACCTAAATTATTCTGTGACTTCTGTAAAGAATTTTCCTTTTTCTTTTTTATATTTTTTTAAAATTTTTTAGATTTCATTTTATTTTATTTTTAAGAGAATAAACCCTGCTTATCTGCTCTTCCTCCCCATCCAGGGATCTCCATCCTCTTTGCTGCCAGCCATTCCTGTTTGGAAGCAGGTGTCTCCCTGCACCTGGGACAGCCTTCCAGGAGGATCCATTTCCAAGCAGGTTTCTCCTTCCACAACCATGTGGAAAGGGGAGGAAAAGGAGCTGTGTCCAGAAAAGCATCAACCTCGTGGCTCAGCCACATGTGGCACGAGACAGAGCGAGGCACCAGAGCTCCTCAACATCAAGAACTCCCGGTATTTTCCAACCAAGGAAAGGGAGAGTTTATTTGGAATTTCAGACTTAGTGTCTCAGGAAGACTGCTCAGCTTCCCGAGAAGGAGCTGCGAGGTGGGAATTGTGGCCACAGCTCAGAAACACATCCAGCTCTGCAGCCGAGCCGGGGGAAGATGCGTCAGAAAAGCCACAAAAAACACATCAGGAAAAGAAATGTTTTGAAAGCCCAGATAAAAGGGGAAGGAGGAGAAAACAGAGGAAGGGAAAATACAGGGAGATGACTCAGGAGCTCGTAAGAAGCAGCAGATGTGACACCAGGAGCTGTGGCCAGTGACAAGTAATTTAAGCTCCCCTGTAAAACGAGCAGAGCCTCGAGGGGCACTGGGGGCTTAATTAGCTGCTATTCGTAGATTAAACAGAGAGGCTGAGGGTGAAAGCACTAAATGCTAAGTATTATTAGCTTCTGAAGGATTAATTCCTGTAATTGGGCAACCCAAGCACTCCATAAAAGTGGATTGGTGTCCGTTTTTGGAAGGAATTTGTTCTCGTGGTGCCGTCCTGTCAAAAAGGGACCTGGAGAGGGGGTTTGGCTTCAGAAAGCAGAAGTGGAACCACATCTGGGGAACTCCCAGTGCAGTTTGTCATCTTCCGGTCACAGTTTTGGGATCCCACCCAAATTCACACCCAGGACTGACCTGTGAACACAAAATGTGCCTGTCTGGGTGGCTGATTTCTCGCCCTGCCTGCTCCCTCTGAGGCCAGGGCTGCATTCCCAAACCTGTGGTTTTCTGAGCTGCTCTCTCTGCTCTTCCAAGCACCTTCCAAACTCTTCTCTCCCTTGCAGAAGTTCCAAACCAACAAGGAAAGGAGAAGAAGAGCAAATCCAGCCTTAAATCAAGGTTCTCTCCTTGGCTGCCCACGGGTTTGTGGCTGCTGCCTCCTCAGGAGGTGGGACTGAAGACCCTCATATCCCTCTCCATTATCCAACTTTCTGCAGCAGCAACGTTTGTTCTGCCCCCTTTTCTTGGGCAGAGAATAAGGATAAGGAATTCCTTCCCTTCGGATTTCTTTGCTGAGAGGCACTGATAGAATCCAGCTGCATCCACGGGCTCATTAAATCCTCCTGTTCCTCCATCAGGGAGGAGATATTTCAGGGCCTTGGCTTGAAGTGTCCTCCCATTCAACATCCACGCCGTGCCAGAGGAGCACAGTCCAGGGGAATGTTGTTCCCAAGGGCAAAGAGACATTTTTTCTCACACCGTTTTCTGGAATTGTGAGGATTTTTGTTTAGGGATGAACACCCAGAATTTAACTCCCAGAACCAAATATATTCAAATAAACATAGAATTCAGGGCATCAGTCTTGACCAGGGTTAATGACAAGGGGTAAAGAAATCCCACTCCTGGAAGGGACTATCCCAGCACGTTCCTGGCCTTACTCCCACTGAGATGGAACAGGAGGGATCCAGGACGAAAAGGACTTCCAGGTGTTAACCTGGTTTTGCCTCACCTGCACAGCTCAGCTCACCTTTGTGTCCTCAGGGCTTTGATGTCTGCACAGCGCTCAGCTCAGCAAAGCTCCCCCAACCGTCCCACTGATTGCCTCATTAAGCCTAAAATATGCAAGACTAAAGACAAGTCTGACTTTAAAGAGATGTAAGTGGAGGTGAGAGATGTGTCTTGTGTCACAAAGAAAGCAATTTATCTTGCGGCTCATTCCAGTCCCTGCACCAGAACACCTGATCACACACCTTGGAAATAACTCATTGCCAAGCCCACTGAAAATAGTTAATTTTTAAAAGCTGGTACCAAATAACCTTGTTTTAAAGTGTGTTCTTCACTCTCTGCCCAGTGACTGAACAGGGCATTGTGTGATTTCTGCCCCGGGGGTGGGAGGGACACCAAGAACTTCCAAAGGTTCTGGTTTATTTAGGAGGTCACGTTTATCCAGCCCTTGGGAGGGAGAGTCTCGTTTCCAGGAGGTTTTTCTTCTGACGTTTGGATTGAGAGGTTTGAGAACGTGAAGCAGAGGGAGCTTAGTGGGGGGGCCTGGGGGGGCTTTGGTTCAAAAAGTACAAATCAATGTGATTTTAATTGTGTGGGTTTGGGTGATCCCAGAGTTCCAGGGCACGGACTGAAGGAGCAGTTTGATCACGGGGAGTTCAAGTAGATGGGAACATCCTTGGGATGGAAGCCTCCAAAAAAAAGGGAAAACAAAGGGGTGGGGAAATGGAGGGGAAAAGGGAGGGGGAAGGGGGGGAACAGCAGCAGCTCCTCCACTTGGATTTCCCCATCACAACCAAAAGCTTTTATGCAAATCTCCCTCGTCTGCATAAAGCAAAATGGATTTCTGAAGAGGAACTTGTTTAAACAGAGCACAACATTTTAGGCCTGGCAGTCCGTGGTGGGATGGGATGGGATGGTGGGGTAGACATTCCTGGGCACGGGGAATTCCTGCAGCTCCTCAAAGCAGTTCTTATTTCCCTTTCAAGAAGAGACAAGCAACAGTTTTATTTCTATTTTGTTTTCAGAGGGGAAAGACTTCAACCAATCCCTGAGTTTGCAAATATTATGATGTCAACTCTCCTTTGATATGGAAAGTTTCTAAAGAGGCTTTTAATGCCCAACAAGCCAAACACATTTAATCTCACTGGGCTGAAAATATTCAAGGCGACTCCTGAATGCAAAACTTCAAACAAAGCTGACGAATCCCTTTGGTTTTTTGAAGTCTCAGGGGGAGAAAAACCTGCGGAATAAATACAAATGTACAGGATCTTTTCCTAAAATAAAGGCATTACTTGTTCCTGGAAAGCTCTGTTCCTCAGGGGACTCTGCTGCAGTCCTGGAGGGGTTTGCCCAGGACAAGGACACCGAGGGAGAGACCCCTGGAGGGACACAGGGCCTGGCACAGGGTGGGCAGAGAAGCTGTGGCTGCCCCTGGATCCCTGGGAGTGTCCCAGGCCAGGCTGGAGCCCCCTGGGCTGGCGGGAGGTGTCCCTGCCCATGGCAGGGGGGACACTGGGTGGGCTCTGAGGTCCCTCCAAAGCCAAAGCATTGTGGAATTCTCTGAAGAGAACACACTGTGTGCCAGGGGTTTCTTAAACAGCAGAACTTTATTGCCCACAGATAATGCAAACAGTTTCCACACTTGCTGCAACTCAGCAAGTCACCTACTGAACAAGGTTCACAGAAGAACTATTGATTTCAGGAGGACCCTATTGTTATTTCTTTGAGCATATTCTCATTTCAGGTGTTTATTATTGCTCAAATCTACAGTCTGGTTGTGATTGGCCACTCAGTCATGAGATATGCACAATTAAAGGTGATACAGGACTTCCAGGCATTCATTTTTAATTAGAAAATACACCTGATGTAGGATAGAAAACAATGCAAAAGAATAACAGTTTGAATTTCTGAGTCCAGACTTTCTTTGGGCACAATTAACTTTCAAGCAGAATGGAATATCAATAGAAAAAAATACTGTACACTGATTCTGAGAAATACCACCTCAGCACAGATTTAGTGTTCACACTAAGGATGGTTTCAAAAAGAAACCCCAAAATAAATAGGAGAAATGTCACTGGAGCACATCAAAGAAAAGCTTTAAAGGCAAAAAAAAAAAGGCAAACATCTCCATGAGTCCAACACAATTACTGCAAACACTGAATTTTGACTGAGTTTTAGGGCACCTCCCCCAAAATGGGGATCTCCTCATTTCTCTCCAACGAGAGCAAATGTCCTTTCTTCTAGACCAGGTCCTTCCACATCACCCATTTTGGAAAGGAAAGGAGGACAAGGGTGTAGCCAGGCCTTGGCCTTGGGCTGGGCAGCTTCTCCTGCCTGGCAGTGTCTGGCCCCAGACTCTCCCTCCTCCCTGGGGAGCAGTGGCCGCACAAGGGGCACATCTCAGTTCAATGCAGTTTCCCCCCATCCCCTCCTGCCTGAAAAAGGGAATTTGGATTTAAAGGCAACAGCAAAACCACACAGGTGTGGAAGGAGAGGTTTTTGCTGTTATCGAGTCAGTACAGCCAGAAAATCAGAGGGAGAACTAATTCCTGGGAAATGGGGCTGGAGGGGAAACTCTGGCATTGCAGCTGGGCTGTGTGGGCAGGAGCACTGTGGGGATGGATTTAATGCACCAAAAGCCACATGGAAATGGAACTAAGAAGTGATTCCGTGGGTTCTCAAGAGACATTGAGCAGCACACAACAGAGGGACCTTCCTGCCCTCAGACACTCCCAAATCCCACTTTTACATCCCTAGGACACAACCCCAACTCCACTGGTCAGTGCCAAAAGGATGCATATCTCTTCCAAATGGCCAAATTCACAAGCAAAACATTGAAACCAGAGACTGTTCAGTTCTACATTTCTTGCAGCTATTAAAAGGTTAACAATTCTAACAGGGTTTTACTTACACTAAAGGGCAAGGTCAGTTATCCAGAACACAAGCATTGCCACTGGGGTAGCACTGCTGCATCTGCACGGGACAGAAACCAGCTAATTCTCTACAGGGTTAATGGCAAAAGCCAACCAAAAGACAGGAGACACAGCACTGCAGTTAGTTAAAATGTTCACTGAAGCTTGCAGTCTTCATGGGAGGGAGCCTGGAACTAAAATAACAGAAAAGAAAGCTTGTAAAGCTCCACCAAGGCAAAGTGTCTGCATCACAAACGTTTCACATCTACAAGTACTGCAAGGGTTTCAAAGCTGCCTGCAAAAGGCAGGTCAGAACAAAAAAAGGGAATTCCTTGGGCAAAAGGAGGAGTGGAAGGTCAGCTCTTGGGAAAACAAGACCAAGTGGCAAAGGGGTGAAGCCACGTGGGAGCAACACTGGGACCTCAGCAGCGGAACCCAGAGCGGGTCCAAGGTTCAGGTTTGGCACAAGAGAGGCCACGGCCCGGCCAGGGAGGCCCCCCCAGCCACCTCTGCACTCCCAAGGGGAGCACAGCACCACTGCCCAGCCTGCATTCCAACACTTCTCCCAGCCCGGGGGAGCAGGAGTCGAGCAAATGCTGTGCCCATTTAACTCGGGGGAAAGCAGAGCAGCTCAAAGGGCTGGGGGTGGATTTCAATCCAGCCTGAAACTCCACCTGGACAATAATGGGACAGAATGGAGGACCTTGTAAAAGGCAAAGGGGAAAGAAGAGGTGGAATTGGGCAGGGAAATAAAACTCATGGAGAGCAACACTGGCAGCTTCATCCCTGGGCTAAGAGAAAAGCTGAACCCTCTGGAATGGGAATAAATCCAAGGCCAACAATGCTGGCTCCAGTTATTCTAACCCAGACTGGGGCTGAGAGATCTTGAGTTTTACACTGATTAGACCCAGGAAAGAAAGGGGGAGGGCAGTGAAAAACAGGAGTTAAAACAGCTCAGCAGCCAAACAACCACTGGCACTGATGGTGGTCCAAACAATTCAAGGATTTCAACATCTCCAAGTGGAGCCTGCAAGAAGCATCCTCCAATCTGACCACCAGACGACTTTATTGGTATTTATGGACTTTGGGCTTCAGGTTCCTGCAGTGAGAGGTGAAGACACGGGTGATGTTCGTGGGCAAACCCCCACCAGGGCATTTCCGGCCCTGCCAGGGTGGGGTGGCTGATTCTGTGCTCGAGACAACTCAAACTGAGCCGAGGGAAACTGCACACCACCATCATTTGGGTTCTCCTGGTTTCAAAAACCAAACAACTGGCATTAATAAACTCCGAGGGGTTGCTACAAGGCAAGGAAATCTGCTGCTAGGGACTGGAAATGGAGACACTCCCTTCTAACCAGTTTTAGAGGAGGTAGAGCAAAATGAGGTGCTTTAAACAGCAGGCACAGGCAAGTTGGTAACTGCAAACCACATTTCCTTGCACATCTGTCAGGAACTGGAGGTGCTGCCCATTCCTGAGGGTACTGCCAGGGGTTGCCACAAGCTCTACAAGGATGGGAACACCAGAACTCACTGCTGGGCAGCAAAATGTGTCAGCTCAAGGGCAGCTCTTTAAAGAGAACTCCAGTGAAGCAGGTTTTGGTGGTGGAACACCCAAGTGAACACCCAGGGCTGGTTTGAGACAGGCAGTGATGGAGAGGGCACGAAAAAGTGCAATACTGGATTCTGTCACTCTCAGAAATCCCTCAGTGATGTGCAAGTCAGAAAAAGATGAATGATCAGACCCTGGATGTTTGTTTTGGTGACACTGTTAGATCTTCCACGTCTTCAGAGCTGCCTCACCAAAGCAGGTGATACTTTTTGTTAATTAATCCAGTCTTCTCTTTCAGTAAATTCTGGAACAGTCCCTTAAAACACAAGTTCTTTTGTCCTATGTCTTGGGATTTTTCAATCAAAGACCTTCTGCAAAGCAAATGTTTAATAGAAATCACTCTCTAAACTGATGGTCTTACAAAACTGATGATCCACTTCCAAGTGCTCTCTTCAGTATTTTCTGCAGATACACGAACGGCACCTGCTCATGACTTAAAACTCCTTTGAAAAGGAAAGAAATTATTCAAGGATCTCCTGGGGAAGAGCTGCAAATCTGGGTCAAAACAAAACTCTGCAGCCTTGTTCACTACAAAGAAAAACCTTTCCAGCTGAGGTTTTCAAGGAAGGCTTTAGTGTTGCCAGGCTTGGGTGAACTCAGCTGTTCATCCTGCACTCAGAGTCTGGATTCCTACCCAAAATAAACACCCAGGTGGAGACTCTTCTTAAAGCTGGTGAGGGGAGGAAAGGAAAGCGCTTTATGCAGAAGTGGATTAAAGATTGACCCTTCAACAAAATGGGGTGGAACAAAATCTGGACTGCCTTGCAAAAGATCTGAATTTGAGAAGATTCTTGGTTTCAGAAAGGACCAGAACCAAACCAGGTTTTCATGTCACTTATTCCATTTTTTTGGTGAGGAATCTCATTACACATCAGGCAAACTCAGCCAGAGAGAGAGACACACACAGAGAGAGGTAAACAGGCACTTCTGAGCCCAGTTCAGCTGTTTCTTCCTCAGAAGATGACACCCAAGTTGTTAGCTTGCCCAAGACAAGACTAACTTGAATCCTGGAGAACATTTTAATACATTAGCATTCGAGTCCACTACTAGAGAACCAAGTGCTCTTCACACTCTGCTGAAGATCTTTCCCACAGCAGCTTTGCATTTCCAGGCACTTTATAGCCAGCCAGTCTCTTATGTCAAACCTAGAAGGCAAGATTTGGGGTAATTCAGCAGTTCCAGGCACTTCCCTGGAGGTCTGGAGTCTCAGGAAATGTCAGGAAGCCAGACACACTCATGGAAACAGCACTAAAAACTCTGGGGAAGGGAAGATTTAAGCAGCCCTGGGAGTTACTGGTGGCAGGGAGGGGCAGCCAGGGCACGTACCTATTTACTGGCTCGTTTCTGCCTGTACATTTGTATCATTCTCTGTCGGAAAACATCAAATGCATCTTCTTTATTGTCTTCCCCTGCAACACCCAAGCCCTCCCCTGCAGAGGTAGCACCCCTAGGGAGCAAAATGGAGAGTTAGAACACTCTGAGCCCAGCACAGGGGACAACGTGCAGAAGAAAGAGAACAACAGCTTCCAACAGTGACACAGTGCAAGGGGAAAGGTCCCAGTGCAAGGGGGAAGGTCATAATTCAGGGAGGGAAAGGTCCCAATTCAAGGGGGGAAAAGGTCCCAATTCAAAGGGGGAAAAGGACACAGTTCAAATAGGAAGTCATTCTGCTTCATCTGGGGGAGAAGGGGAGCAGAGTTTGGTACCACTGATGAGATAAACCCATCCCCACCTCCCATTTCACATGCAAATTTCCCCCAGGAGAAAATGCTCCTGTGATAAAAAGGGACCAGGGGACATGGAATCATCTAACAGCAAATTCTCACATGGACTTTAAGCCATGGCAGATGTTGGAATGTTGGCAAAAGTTATTTTTGAAATAATGACACAAGTCAAAGACTTTGAGGAAGGGGCAGGAAACACCACAGAGCTCTGGATAAAAGGGAATTTTGCTGAGTGAACATAATGCTGCTTGTTTAAAATTCCTAGCAAGTGTGGCAGGACACACAGCACAGGCCAACCCTGCAGCTCCTGCCCTTCCAGGAAATATGAGCCATTAACTCATCTGTTCAACCAGACATGCCAAGAGGAGAAGACAAACCTCAGTAACAGCAAAACAACTTCCTGGCAGCAGAGGGAGGGGGAGACCCTCAGGAGTGCAGAGACACAAATCAGGACACCCCTTTCTCTCCAGGCTCTGTGTGTGCAACTTAAGACACTACAAAGCCAAGGTTAACAAAACCTCTGCCCCAGGACTGAGACTCTGCGCCAGGTCTGTCTTCTAGGACAGGAAAATTATCATTATCTATTATATAGAGATGACTTAAGAATAAAAAACTAATGAAAGGCATGAGATAATTACTCAGAGAAGGGTCTGCCCCTTAACAATGTCCTGCCTTTGGGTGTGGGTCTGGTTTCTTTTGTTTTAAATCTCCCTTGAACCATAAAAGAGCTGTGAGAAACCAGTTCTCAAGGCAGGGAGCAGCTCACAAACCTGCCAGGAAACTGCTCTGGAAATTTCAGGAGCCACCATGAAATTCAAGTAACTTTTCCAGGAGCATAAATAAAAATCTCCTCCAACCTGCAAATGGGACTTTCTCTCCAAGCCCAAGACAAGCTTTGAGTTTTCCTAACACAAAAAGAGCCTCAGGTTTCTGTTTTTAACAGCTGCTGTGCCTGAATAGACCAATTTTAGAGATCACTTATATAATGATCAAAGACAAGAACTGGAATCTCTCCAACTAATAATCCATCCCCTTTTTCTCAGGGAATGAGATCAGACAGCACATGGACTTTTAAACAAGTCATCAGTGGAGCAGTTTTAAAAGGGGAGGAAAGAGTAGAGGGCACAGGTTATTGAGTGGAAAAAATGCATCAAAAATGGGAAAAATGCATCAAAACAATGAAAAAGAGAAAGGAAAATGTTAAATTGCACTGCTTTTGTCCTCATTGAGCTTGTCCTTTGATGGGGAAGTAAAAAGAGGAGCACACCATGAGATAATGAGAACCAGGGTTCTCTCCACATGACAGGAAAGGTGCCCAAGTTTGGTAAAATACATGGGAAGTTCTTCCCTGCTCTTTCCAAGAGTGACCAGGAATGGCCTCGAGCTGCAAAACCTGTATTTTCCCCCATTAGAAATGCAGTTCTTAAGGGTGCCCAGAAAGTTGCACAATGTGCTGGGTCTGTCAGACCAGATATCATTAACCAGCCCCTGATTAGCTGCAAAACTTGTGCCAGGAGCTCCAGAAATGACACAACTGATTCATACATTTGGTCCCAACAGGTTCTGAGGTAAAAACCCCAGGGTTTTAAGAGTGCTGAGCACAAGAGCTACATTGGAGTGAGCTGCTTCCTCACTGCCTTTTTCCTGCTGAAGAAGGAAATACAGAAATACAATTGCGGCTGCTGGAAAAAGAAAGCAAATCATTTAATAACCAATTTAAATGACCAAGGCATGGAGAGAACACAGAAACCTCTGGAGAAAGAAGACTGTTAAACCACAGACAGAAAGCTCGTTGTGTGGGTTCAGAGAGGAATAAATTAAGTGGGTTCAGAGAGAAATAAATACTCTGCTCCTTATTCAGGTGGGGAGTGAAGGAAACATTACCCACAAGGAGATATTCCATTATCCACAAGGAGGTATCACCCAGCCTCCGGCAGCAGTGGACACTGGAGACAGCAACTTCAAATGACTACATGGAGATTAACCCCCAGAATTCCAAGGAAAAGCCCCACTCACCTTCTGGCAGCTGCACTCACCTCCTTCCTTGAGCAGAGGAATGAATCACATCATTAGAGTGAAAGTAAATGAGTTGCCTGAACCTACAGTGACATCTTACGAGCCTGCTGTTGTAGCAAGATCCTGAGACAGTGCTGTGTGTTATCCCTGAGCATTCCCAGCCTTTTCCAGAGCTGCCCAAGCCCTGCAGGGTGTTCCCATTACATACACTTGGACAGGCTCTCGGATTCCTCTCCCTCGTGTCCCAAGGCCGTGTCCCTCCTGCCAGCCCATCTTCTGGAGCATCTGGAAACCCACATTCCTGTGTGTGAGCCTCTTGTGGGAGAATTCCAAATCTTTGGGTTTCTATGGAGAGGGAGGAAAACACAGAAACAAAGGTGGGTTGTTATCCAGGGAGATCAAGCCTTCAAACCCCTCAAATCCACCCCCAGCACAAACTGAGTGTCTGAATTTCGGGAGATAAAGAAATAGTTTCTAAGCAGCACTTCAGGAGCTACCCAGGAAAATCAGAGGGGGATACCTGCCTTGCTGGTTTAAAAGGTATCTATTTCAGGGTCTCAAATGGTTTAATTACATTATTAGGATAGCAAATAATACACCTTTGAATTTTAAAAAGCAGCTGTGTTTTTTGAATAACAAATATCGGCGGAATCCCTGTTACAAATGCAGCAGCAGCCAAGTAACATCTCACCCGTTCTGGCAAATTGCAACCTGCTATTTAGGCAGCAAAGCACCCATTTCTTTATATTACTTGCTTTGCTAAAGACTAACACACAGCTACTCAGCAGTGCTCTAATCCTAAGATGGTTAATTCTTATACAGGTATTTAAACCCTAAAACCAACAGGTCTTTAGGAGGAGTCACAACTCTCCTCCCCAGGTTGAGTCCAGACTTACCCAGGACCAAGTTCTTCAGGTTTTAGTCTGGTTTTATGGCAGAGCCACATTTTTGGGGCTGCCTCCTGTGAGAGCAGCCGATTGTCAGGCTGAACTGCAAAGCCAACGGGCTCTTTACCTTCTTCTTCTTCGTCACTGGGCAGCCCCGGGGTCTGTCATAGGCAATCCTGACAGGCTCGTGCACTGCAAGGCAGAGCAGAGACACAGCTCAGCTGGGGACAAAGAGCAGCTTAAATCAGAGCTCCAGAGGACTCCAGGGAGCACAGCAGGGCCTGGGCCCGGAATCACAACCAACAGGGAAGAGCAGAATAAAATCCAAAGGAGAGAAGAAATTAGAGAATATCTGAGAAATGTTTGACACACACTTTGCTACTGCATCATAATACAAAAGCTGTTCCAGGATTTCTTCAGCTTCTCCTGTGCCAGTTTAATGACCATTTAAAGTGAATGTTGTTCTCAATTTTGCATCAAAGAATTATCTCATTCTGGTCAACAACCACCAGCAAAAAACAAGTATATAAAAATTAAGAATTCTGTGCTGATACCTCCAAACTCTCTTTCAAGTAACACTCACCTCTTGATAAGAATATTTGAGGAATGATGTTTGATACAACCTTCAGTATTGCACCATAATACAAAAGCTGTTCCAGGATTTCTTCAGTTTCTCCTGTGCCAGTTTAATGAACATTTAAAGTGAATGTTGTTGTCAATTTTGTATCAAAGAATTCTAATTCTTCTGGCCAGCCGGCAAAATAAGGACATAAAGACTGGGAGTTCTGTGCTGATTCTCTTTCAGACACCACTCACCTTTGGGTTCCTCTATGAGGCAGATCCTTTTGGAGGCAGGGATCATCCCAACCCTCAGGGACTTGCTGCTGACTCGTTTGCGAGGGAAGGGGGTGCCAGGGGCAGGAGGGGGTGCCTGTGTCGACAGATTTGGTACAGCACCATCAGAGGAGCTGGAAAGCTGCATTTCACCTGCTGACATTTCCTCTCCTGCTTTGGAAACCATCTCTTCATCTAGGTTTTCCACACTTCTACCTGCTGGCATGTCCTCCTCGTCTCCCTCCTCTGCTTGCTCCATTGCTTCCAGAGGCTGGGAAATGTCCTCCTCAAACTCAGCATCCTCCTCATTATCTTCTTCCTCTTCTTCCTCCTCCTCCTCCTCCTCTGAGATATCCAGATGTCTCTCCCCAGCCTTGGCACCTTCCCCAGCATCAGCTGCCTCAGACACAGCACTGAAGTTGATGGAGGGACACAACTCATAGACCTTCATTCGGTAGAATTTGAAAGCGGAGCTGTTTTGATCCTGTAGGAACCTGAGCAAAAGAAAAACCAGTGAAAACAATATCAGAAGGAGATTTTCCTTAGCTGGGGTGAAGCAAGACATTAGAAATCAATCTCTGGTTAATTTCTGGGTGCTCATTTCCAGGGGTGTTTGTGTAGAACTGCAGGGCTCCCTGACAACAGGTTCAGCAATTACTTTCCTCAGTTCTGAGGTTCAGCAGCACCTCCCAAGTTGTGCTGTGAAGAATTCAGTGGAATTACCCTAAAAATACTTTGGCAGAGCACTGGTTCAGGATTCAAGCTGATTATTTAGTATATAAAACAAAGATATGTGCATCTGGGAGAAGTGTTTTTCCTTCTCAGGTATTCCAGATATTCACCATGACTGAAGGTGCTGAAGACAACAGGGAGACTTGCCCCAAATCCTCTGTTCCTAAACACCCTGGATAAAAACAGACACCTCAGCAAACAATTCCAGAGAGGCATTTTGAAGGTTCTGAGCAGCCCATTCCCACAGAGGAAGGTGCAGTTACTCACCACAGGTCTGGGTTATCTGCACTGTTGTCAATGCTGAACTGCTCGATTTCTGGTCCTACCTGAGCAACAAACTTGGCAAGTTTCTCTGCAGTTTCCATGGTTTTGGCATCCACTGCAAGAAAGCAAAGACTCTGTTGGCTTCCTCCAAACCTGCATCCCTGGGGGGTCGGGACAGTGGAGAACCATCGACTTCAGCCCAACAAATGATTTTTCAGGACATCCAGCACAACATTCGAGGCGGTTCTTTTCTCACATCCTCACCAACTCCAAATCCAGTCCTGAAGCTTCACTTACCATCAGGAAACTGAGAGGCCAACGGCGGGACAAGCTCTGGTGGTGTTGCCAAACCCTCAGGATGTGCTGGCAGAGAGGCCTGGGAGCTGGGGGCACGTTGTGGGGACAGGGCAGTGCCGAGGGGAGAGTTCTTCTGGGACACGCCGGACACGGAAGCCTTTTCCTGGGCTGGACCTGGAAGATGTTTGTCTTGGTGCCTCAGCACTGTCCCAGCTGAAAGCACAGTCTGTGTCCCTATGGTTGCTCTCCTCACCTTCCTTCCTCGGGCCCCACGCTGGGGGAGCCCTGCAGGCCTTCTCCTTTTGAAGAGCCTTCTCTTGATGCTCGCCACCTTCCTGGCGTACAGCAGAGCCCTGACGGACTCCGGGGCAGCTCCTTCTGGGGTCCTGCCCTCCCCACCCTCCTCCTTCTGTCTCTGCATCTCTGACAACTTCAGCCTGTAATATTTGTACTCCAGACTGTCTTCATCAGTCAAGAACCTGAGGAGAATCACAGAAATGGGCTGAAGGCTAAGCTTGAAAGCATCAGAAACCCAGCAATCCAGCCCTTTTCAATTTTCCAGGTGTTTGCAGGAGCTGCTCTGTGAACAGGTTTTCCTTGGAATAACAGCAAACTCCACATCTAAAGCAGTGAGGAAAGTGTGCCAAGCAAATAAATAATGGAGGGCTTTGACATAAATCATTTGGGGAGTAATTAATCATCTTTGCTGCAGCTCACACATGAAGAGGTTCTGTCATATGAAAAGATCATCACACTTGGAAGTGCCTCAGCTTTTCTACTCCAACATTATTCATGGAACACTAAACCCCTAAGCCTGTTACCTTGCTGGGTGTTTCTATCAACCATGTTTCCTTGTTCACCTCCTAAATGTAAATTGCTTTTACCACCTTGCCTTTGGAGTGACAAACACTCCTCACTGACACATCAAAGGGAACGTGACCTACTCGGCACAACAGAAGCACCAGGACCATTTCCAGGGATATCAGAAGTATAATTAGCTCAGGAAACACTTCCCAAAAATCTGATTAAACAGACAATAGGCTTTGATCTTACAGCCAGTGAAACACTGAGCTTCATTAAGCACTCCAAATGCCTTCAGCAGAGAGAAGCATCACAACACAGAGCTCAAACACACCCACCAGTATTCAGGGCAGTTCTTCTGAGCACTCCTGTCTTTGGCAGACAAGGTTCCTGCCACGATGCTCTTCACCAGCTGCTCAATTGTCTCCACAACTTTCCTGTCAGCTCGTTGTGGGACTGTGGGAAGACAAAGTCCAATCAAACGCAGCCACTGATTACCCTCAGCATCAGAGTATTGACAGGGCTTTGGTTTTGTTCTCTGACACACCAACGTTTGCAAGTTTTTAACACATTGATAGAAAACAGGCTGCACTTAATCCCAGGAGAGCTGGGGTTGGAAGGGACCTCTGGAGACCCCTCTACCCGCCAGGGTCACCTGGAGCAAGCTGAACTCAACCCAGGGGTTGGGATGTCTTCAGAATGGAGACTTCACACCCTCCCTGGGCAGCTGTTCCAGGCTCTGCCACCTCCATGGAAGGAAGTTCTTCCTCATGTGGAGATGGAACTTGTTTAGTTTATGGCCAGCACTCCTTGTCCTGTCACTGGGCACCACTGGGAAGAGTCTGGGACCATCTCTGACATCATGGATTGATGGGATCCCCTCTCAACCCTCCCTTCTCCAGGCTAACCAGGCCCAGTTCCTGCAGTCTCTCCTCATCAGAGAGATGCTCCAGACCCCAAATCCTCTCCGTGGCCTCTGCTGGACCCTGTCCAGCAGCTCCTTGTCTCTCTGGAACTGTGGGGATCAGAATTGAACACAACACTCCAGATGGGCCTTACCAGGGCCGAGGAGAGGGGCAGGATCCCCTCCCTGACCTGTGACCACACTCTTCCCAAGGCACCCTTCCAAAACTGGAATAAATTAAGGAAACTTCTAAGCTTTAACTGAGGTTCTAGGCCAGTTTATTCTGAAAAGCACCATGGTGAGAGAAACTGATCCCTGGTCACCCTGGGCAAGTTAAGTCATCCTTGAAAAGGTAATTTCTTACTGCACCAAAAGGATTTTGTGCAAAATAAGTTTATTTGAGCACTGCTCTGAAAAGGGGGAGTTCTGAATTATCAGTCATTCAGTGTCAGCACTGCAAGACCTCCCTGAGAAAGGCTCTGAAGTTCAATTAGGACAAAACTGAATCTGAAAGAATCTGAAGTTCAATTAGAAAAAACCAGATGAGCAGAATAATGAGCAGGAATGTTTTAGGGAGGAGGAGCTCACTGGCCTAATGCAGTGGAGGGCAAATGTTCCTTACAGATGAGAGGATGTAAACACCTCCAAAGAAATACACCTGGATCTGATAAAAGTGGTGATGGTAACAGCTCCAAAATTGCAGATATGCAAATACTCAACTCTGTCATGAGGCTGGTCCTGGCCTGCCTACCTCGGGGTGGGGTAACTGAAGGGGCAGCCAAGGGCAGGAGGGGAAAATCCTGGACTTAAGGTGAGAGCACGTGCCAGAGGGAGGAGAGAGCAGAGAGAGAGCATGGGCTCCCTGCTCAGCTGCTGGGCATTTACATGGAATTCCCACAATCAGCAATTCTTGACCTAATGAAACCAGAAAGATTAGTGACAAGAATTCCCATCCTCAAAGTGCCTCAGAGCAGTTCCCTCCCTCTTACCTTTTGTGTCAGGAGAGGGTGTTTTCAGCTGCTCTGCAGCCTCCGGCTCAGGTCTTTTCATCTGGATTGGATACCCACTCTTCTCCAACCAAGCCTTCAAGTTTTCAATGTACTCCCTTCCAAACAACATGGAATCATCAAAGTTTGGGAAGAGGGTGGGTGCTGGAGCCATTTCCTGGAGCCCCACAGCCTCCAGGATCTTCTCTTGCCTGAAAACAGATGCCAGGGCAAAGGTCTGACCCAGTAGAGCCAGGGACTTCCGACACAGAGACACGGTGGTCTCAAAAGCACTGGCCATCTCTCTGGGGTTACCAAACCCACTGGTTTTAATGCTCAATTCGTAGGCATTGCAGGCCATGAGCAGAGGGGTGACCCCTTTCAGGAGCCTGTCCTGGAGCCTCATGATGTACTTGTCGAAAGGTTTGATGACCTCGAAGAAGCAGTTCTTGGTTTTCACGGCCCCCTTGTCCAAGAGCATGTTCAAAAACTCGTTGTCCACTTTGGGAGTCTTCAGGGCAGCGTGCTGTAAACTCTTGATGGTGAAGAAGCAGTAGTCCCTGTGCTCTGGCCTCAGGGAGCACTTGAAGGATGCCAACATTTTGGCACAGGTTTCTGTCTCCAGCTCGAAGAGCGCCCCGAAGAGCCGCGAGAACTCAGCATCGTTCTTTATGGCGTGGAACCCGGCCCACTTTATGATCTCCATCCCAAACGTGGAAAAGATGTCTGATTTATCCACCAGGTCGAAGTTGAGATTCCTGAACACGTGGGCGGGCTTGGGGAGTCTCAGGATGGGCCTCTGGGCTGCCAGGGCTGGCCTCTGGCTCGGCCGTGGAGGCCTCTGGTCGGGTCGCTCAGCACCTTCCAGGGGCTGCTCCGGGGGCTCTGGATCGAGGCCAGGCAGTGGTTTTTTCATGTTCCACTTCTTGAGGGGAGTTTTGATTTCCCCTTTGAACACTTTAGCTTTAATCACACCCCTGGGGAGCCGCTTGCCCTGCAGGACTCTCCCCCTTCCAATGCCCCCCCTCCAGATGGGGGGGTGGAACTCGCTGTCTTGGACCCCAAACTCCACGTCATACTCCTGGTTTTCCACGTTGCCATACTCTTCATCCATGAGCCCCGGTGCTCTGAAATCCCCTAAGATATCTCCAGAGCCAAAATCAGGTTCATGTGGCCCCATGGCTTCCCAGGAGTCAGGAGGGCCCCCATAATCCTGCTCGTGGGAAGCCAGGCCCCCATAATCCCTCTCATGGGAAGGTGGGTGGCCGTACTCCCGGCTGTGTGATGCTGGGCGCCCAAACTCCCTGTTGGGGGCAGCTGGGTGCCCAAACTCCCTGTTGGGGGCAGCTGGGTGCCCAAACTCCCTGTTGGGGGCAGCTGGGTGCCCAAACTCCTGGTCCCGTGGTGCGGGGCGGCCATACTGTTCATGGTAATAGTTGTCCTTGTGGAGGAGGGGGCTGGCAGGTCTGTAGGAAGGTCCTGCAAAGTCCTCCTGGGGGTCTTCACCCCACTCCTCGGGGGGGTGGTGCTGGGGGTTGTCGTGGGGGTATCGCCCCTCGTCGTACCGAGGCCTCGGGATGGGCCTGGAGTGAGCTGGAAGGAGAAAATACACCACTGCACTGCCAGGAGTGGAGGGCAAACCACGGACTGAACGTGGTTAGAGGCTCGAAAGAGTCAAGACATCAAAGTGACTGGGGAAAACACACAGAGCTAACTTGAGGATGTTCCCATTTGGTTTCTTACATAGTCTGAATAACCCAGGTCCTGCCACAACCCCCTTATTTTGGGTCATCATTTCCTCTGCTGATATCAGTGCTCAAAATGCTCCCATTGGGGTTTCTCACATGGAGGAACAGCCAAAGCCTGCACTTTCTGTTTCACAGAGTCACTGAGACTGGAAAAGACCTCCAAGACCATCAAGCCCATCCTGTGACTGATCTCCACCCAGAGCAGAATTCCCAGGCTGAGGGTAGGAATTCCACAGCTGAACAGAAGCTCCTCTTTTCTCCAAACTCACACACAATTACCTAAAATAACATTGCAGGCATTCCCAGTATTTCTGACTTTCAAAGTACCCAAGATCCCTACTCCCTAATTCCAGTAGTTCGTTGTAGAAAGTAAAGAATACTGGAAAAAAACCCTAAGTATTTAATAGAAATTATCCCTTCACGGCTCACAGAGCTTTAAAATAACAGATCTTGAAACTCTCCTATGAAGTGATTCAAGTTATTTTTATAGACATTTTATACACCAAATGCAGAAGATAAAATCACTTGGGGATCACACTTTATGTCCACCCATGAACTTCAATGTGCTGTTTTTGGCTTTTCCTCCAAAACCACCGCGAGACACAAAGCCCCGAAGGCCTCCTGAGCCCTCCCACATTCATGTGGCTCCCCAGCCCTGTCGGAGCCCTCCCTGACGCAGCCTGGCCAGCAGCCCTTTGTCTGAGACGCCGATGTGCCCCACGGAATTCACCCTCCACGCCCGGCTATTCCCCCTCCTCGCTACGAATGGATGTGGAATAACCCTCCCTTCATCCCTCCCTCCCTCCCTCTCTCTCTCCCTCCATCCCTGTGTCCTACCCTTCCTCCCTCTCTCTCCCTCCCTCCCTCTCCGGCCCAAGGCACCAGCCGGCAGTCTCGGCACCGCCCTCTCACCTTTCAGGCGCTGCCCCGGGTCCTGACCGGCCTGCGGGCGGTACCGCCTCGGCNCTCATTTCTCCGCCCCCCTCCCCGGGGCCTGCTCGGCGGCCTGAGCGAGGCGAGGCCACGGGAGAAGCAGGGGGGGCGCTCCCGCCGCCGGGCGCTGCCCGAGCCCCCCGGGAGGAGAAGGAGGAGGAGCCGGAGCGGGACCAGGAGGGGCTGCCGGTGCCGGTGCCGGACCCGGTGTCAGTGCCGGTGCCGGAGCGGAGCCCGAGCTCGGCCCGCCCTCAGCGCGGCGGCCCCGCCACACCGGGCACTGCGCATGCGCCGCCGCTGGGACACGCCCACACAGTGTTCGACACACCCCCGTCGCGGTGGTCACGCCCACACCGCATTGGACACGCCCCCGCTGGACACGCCCGTATCGTATTGGACACGCCCCCACCTCACTGGACATGCCCACACTGTGTTGCCACGCCCCTTTTATTGATCGATAATAACCCGGTGGTGACGCCCCTTTATTGGCCGATATTACACCTTTTGGTGGCCATACCCCTTTTATGGATGATAAACCACAATTTTTCGGTGGTCACGCCCCTTTTACTGACCGATGATAAGCAGGTGGTCACGCTCCTTTTATTGGCGATAATAACCCTCCTTTAATGGTCACGCCCCTTTTATTGACTATAACGCACTGGCCACGCCCCTTTTATTGATGATAAACCACAATTTTGGTGGACACGCCTCTTTTATTGATCAATAATAACCAAGTGGTCACACCCCTTTTATTGGCGATAATAACCCTCCTTTGGTGGCCACGCCCCTCTTATTGGCCGATAATACACACATTTTATGTGGCCACGCCCCTTTTATTGACTGAAAACGCCCATTTTATTGACTGATAATACATCTTTTTTGTGACCACGCCCATTTAATTGACCGATAATAACCAGTTGATCACGCCCCTTTTATTGATCGATAACCTGATGACCACTCCCCTTTTATTGACAGTCAACGCCCCCTTCTCTGGCCACGCCCCCTCTTGGCCACGCCTCTTTCATTCATTGACGGACCCTGCCCCTCCGTCGGCCACGCCCCCTACGAGCTGCCCCCGTTCAGGCTACGCCCCCTCCCTCCGCGCCTGCGCCATGCGGGGCCGCCCCATCCGCTGCGGGCGGGTGGTGCCGGTAAGCGGGAACGGGGCGGTGGCGGTGCTGGTAAACGGGAACGGCGCAGGTCGGGTGGAGGGAACGTCCCGTGACCTCCCGTGGGCCCCGGCTACGGGCGCGCTCCGCGGACTACGCATGCGTGGCAGGGGCGCGACGACGTCCCGCGACTTTTCTCGCTCTCGTGGGCGCGAGTTTTGTCCGGCGCGCATGCGCAGTGGGTGCACACTCCCCCTCATTACGGTGGCCGAGGGGGGCAGTTCCGCCCTTGCCTTTTGTCCGGTAGGAGCGCAGGTGGGTCGTGAGGGGCACCGGAGCCCCCTCGGCACCGGGGGGGTGCCCCGAAGGCCCTTAAGGCACCGGGGAGGTGTCCCGGAGCGCCCTCAGGTACCGAGGGGTGTCCCGCAGGCCCCTCAGCACCGATCCAGGCTCGTCAGGGCCTGCTGAACCGGCCGGGACCGGGACCTGGGCCTGCTGAGAGCTGAGGGTCCTCCGTGTCAGGGCCTACCCATCCCAGTCCTGAAACGCCCTCTTGTTTCTCTTCCTCGCTGCATTTCCCCACTGAATAATGAGCAAAACGCCAGCGCTGCCTCTCCGGGTGTGTTTTTCAGGGTGTGAGTCGTGTGAAGGGCCGAGCCGCTCCCCGTTCGCCGCAGAGGTTTGGCACCACAAAAGGCTGAGGGCTCTCTCCGGCAGGACCTCCAGGGGGAGTTTCCCGATCCACGACCATGGGCTCCAAGCAAATCGCCCAGGAAACCTTCGACGAGGCTGTGCAGGAGAACATGGTGGAGTTCGAGATGGAGCCCGAGGAGGCTGTGAGAGAAGCTGTGCTGCAGTTTGAGTCCCAAGGTATCGTGCTGGGGCGGCTCAGGGTGGCACAGCTGGGCTTTTAGGGAGCTGGAGGTCTAAGGGAGCCTGCACTCACAGATGGATCACCCACTGTGGGAAAGGAGCCTTTGGGAAGTGGAGCAGAGACACTGTTAATGCTGACCTGGTTTTGTGGAGTGATTAGGACTGAAAAACTGAAATGGGAGGGTGACATTTGGTCAGTGAAATTAAACTCCTTCTCCACCTCCCCCAAGCTGACAGTCAGCTTTGTTCCAGGGTGGATTTGACCATTATAGTAAGAACTGAACATTTTAGGATCTCTGGGCATTGATCTTTACTACAAGTTCAACTTGGCAGATTTTACCTATAGCTGTAACTGATACTGTTTATTTTGTTCTCATTAGGCTGTAAGTGATACTCTTTATTTTGTTCTCATTAGGCTGGAACTGATACTAATCTTGGGTTTCTGTCCCCTTTCAGGCGTGGACCTGAGCAATATTGTGAAAGCTGTACGACAGCCTGCCTCTGAGAATGGGCAGGGGCAAAAGCATCAAATCTTGCTGGTAGGAGCCCAAATTCAGGTTGGCCCATAAAAACCAAGATTGTATAATAATATAAGTAACAGTTTAGGAATAATGGCATGTCTCTTCTAGTTCTGCCTCTGTGCCGTTTCTCTGGGAGCTCTCCAAGCAGTTAAGCCCATTTATTCTGGAAACTGGGAATAATATAAAGATTCAAAGAGCTACTTGCACTTTTCAAGCACATATCTGTGGAAATGAGGCTGTACCAGGTCAGGGTCAGGCTCTGCTCTCAGGGAACAAGGGCCTGGCCTGGCCTTGAGCACTGCCAGGGGTGGAATGTGCTGGTTGGACCCAGCTCACCCACTGCTGGTCATACTGGTACCCAGAGCTGGTGTGACAGCAATGGCAGAAGCCCCAAGAGGTCTCTGTTCCTCACGGCGTTCTCTGCACAAAGGCAGAATGCTGCTCTTCAACACGACCATCCCTTAGGTACATCCAACTTGCTATAAAATATACCAACCTGGCTACCTGTTAACCCTTGCCCTCTTCCCCAGAGCCTGGATTCCCTGGGGAGGGCCGTGGCTGCCTCTGCCCTGGCAGAGCTGCCGGAGCAGCTGAGCAGCTTCGCCGCGCAGTGCCGGGAGCAGCTGGCATTCCGCTACCTGGCCGGCCACAACGGGGCCTACCCCGTGGTGTTCTCTGCCTGCCAGTTGGCTTCGGGAGACAGGGATTTGCTGCTCCAAGCCTTTTCCACTCTGTCCGCCCTGCTGGACGGGCAGCCGGACCTGCTGGACGGCGCCGGGCAGGAGCTGCTGCTGCGGAGCCTGCGGGAGCAGCGGGAGGACGCGGAGCTGACGCTGGCGGGGATCCGGTGCGTCAGGAACGCCTGCCTGAAGCACGAGCAGAACAGGCAGGACTTTGTCAAGGGGGGCATCCTGCCCCTCCTCACTGGAGCCATCACCCGGCACGGGCACAGTGCCGACGTGGTCCGGGCGGCTGCGGCGGCGCTGCGGGTCATGACCTTCGATGACGACATCCGAGTGCCCTTCGGGCACGCCCACGACCATGCCAAGATGATTGTGCTGGAAAATGACGGGCTGAGAGTCCTCATCGAAGCCGCCAAAGGTAAAATGAACCCCCTCGTGGATGTCGGTGCTGACTGGGGCGGGGATGGGCACTAGAATGGGCTCTCCGGGGCTGTGGTTGCAGCGCCAGGACTGCCAGAGCTCAAGGAGTGTTGGGGTGATGCTCTCAGGCATGTGGTTTGACTCTTCGAGATGGGCCTGTGTGGAGTTGGATTCTGATCCTTGAGGGTCCCTTCCAGCTCTGCATATTCTCTGGTTTCTTCTCACAAAGCCATCTTGTAACGTGAAGGTCCTCAGAGGCAATTCAGGGATTTGTTACTGCAGTGGTGTTTAATTCTACTGAGGAAGTGTGCCCTGAGAGAGAAAAATAAGTGCCCCCTCGGTGCTGCTCTGGAGCAGGCATGTTATCAGAGCTATTTGTCACTGTATTTAGGAAGTATTTTACAGCCCAGAGCAGGTTTACAGGCACATTATCTCTGCTGAGGTGCTTCTTGCCTAGAAAAGATATTCTGCCTCTGTGTAGAAACAGAGTGAGCAAGTGTCATCTCTCCTCTTTTAATATATAAAGGGAAATCCACTGTTTCTTGTTTTCTTAATGAAGTACAGGAAACCACCTTAGTTCCCTGCTCATAGTTCCTCCCTCCATCATCTCTCTGCAGCCTTCACAGCCAACTCTGGTGTTCTGAGTGAGCTCTGTGCCACCCTCTCTCGCCTCTCTGTCAGGAATGAGTTCTGCCAAGAGATTGTGGACCTTGGGGGCTTAAATTTCATGGTGACCCTCCTGGCTGACTGCATTGACCACCCAGTGAGTGATGTGGAGTGTGTGTGGGCGAGGGGGGGATGCAGCAGGACGTGTGACCATTCCAAAGAATGGCATTCATTTCCATGAATGAGCTTCAGACTGTGCAACATTTGAGCTGCAATTCGGGTTGAAATCCAACCTCTAATCCCTGTTTACAGCCTTATATACAGAATTAGATTGCATGAGCTCTGCAGGGAAGAATTGTGGACCCCCTGCTCGTAGTTATTCCTCTGTGCTCCACAAGCAGCTCTGCTTGCTCCCAGAAAAGCTGAGTGTCTGGTTTTAGCTAGGAGAGATTCATGAGGATTTGGATGTTCCAGTCCCAGAGGCTGTTGTTGGATTCTTTAAGCTCCTTTGAAAACCTCTGCCAAACCAAGGTTCCTTGTTACTCTGCACGGCAAGAAAACAACTGAGAGTAGCATTGGTATTTGCATGGGGACTGTCGTGGCTTGCTTTCCAAAGTCTAAACCTCACTCTGCTGTGCTGGAACTGGTTCTCCTTGGTGGCACAGGACGTGGTGAAGCAGGTGCTCAGTGCCATCCGTGCCGTGGCCGGCAACGACGACGTGAAGGACGCCATCGTTGACGCCGGGGGGACCGACCTCATTGTCCTCGCCATGAGCCATCACCTGGGCAGCCCTCAGGTACCTCCTGCACAGCTGAGCAGCTCCCACTGCATGCCACTGGAGCTCCAGTTTGGGCTGCACCGTGCATGTTGGCAGCTGAGCACGGGGTGTCCACTTGCAGAGTGTTTGAGCAGATGTTTGTGTAAATGTGAAGGGGTGTCCACTTTGTACTGGGGTTTTGTCATAGTCCTGTGGTAGGTGGGTAGTGGACACAGCATTTTGCACTTCTGGGGTGTAAAACAGGGTCACTGAGGTTGGAATTAAGGTTGGAAGAGGCTTCTCTGGGGAAGTGTCACAGCACCAAAGCTGCCAGAGCTCGAGGAGCATTTGGATGATCCTCTCAGGGGCATGGAGTGACTCTTGGGGATGGGCCTGTGCAGGGTTGGACTCGATGATCCTTGTGGGTCCCCTCCAACATATTCTGTGATTCTGCAGAAGACTTCCAAGATCATCAAGCCCAACCTTCATCCTACCAGAGCAGCGGGATGTTCCCCTGAAGGAAACCTCAAAAAATAAAGCTCCATTAAAGATCCCCACAGAAGGGAGCCAAGCCTGTTTTTAGCCCTCCTTAAAGCCGTGCTTGCAGCCAGTGAGTGCCCTGCCTTGCCTTGCAGATCTGTGAGCAGGGCTGTGCAGCCCTGTGCATGCTGGCCCTGCGCAAGCCCGAGAACTGCAGCGTCATCATGGAGGGCGGCGGGGCCTTGGCAGCTCTGCAGGCCATGAAGGCACATCCCCGGGAGGTGGCTGTGCAGGTAAGGGCCTCGGGGCTCCTGGGGCTCTGCTCGGGGCTGCTGGAGGCTGCCCGAGCTCCTTCCTTGGGGTTTGGGCCTTTCCTTGTCAATTCCTGGCAGGTTCTGAGTGTGGTGAGAATGCAGCGACTGACTGCAGGACCCTCCACTTCTGCTGAGGGCAAAACTTATGTTGGGTTTCAAATCCCCCTGAATTTAGGTTGGTGAAATGGTGGAATGCCCTGCTCCTCTTCCAGGCATTACATATCTTCCTCCCACTCTTCTAAAAAGGAGGAATAGCTTTTTCAGTCCCAGCCTGTGCCATTGATTGTACAGAGTCAAGTAAAACAGCTGCATGGCAAGACGTTTGCCTCTGGTTCCTCATGCAAGTCTCAGTAGGTTCTGGCCTCACTTTTGTGCTTCCCAGGGTATTAAATACCATAGAAAATACTTCTTGAAGGAGTAGTTTAAGCTCTGTTCCAGGGAGGGTGCCTGGAGCAGCATAAGAGGTGTGGTAAGGTGGGGCTGCTGCATTGGAGAATTCTTAGAATTAGAATTATTTAAAGAACTCATTGGTATTGCCTGACTGGTGTTTGAGATTTACTGACAAAAGCAGGAGCTCTGGTTGTATGAACCTCAACAGGAAATAGCTTCCATACCTTTGTCCATGGATTTTATTATTCCAGGAAACACCTCGTTGCTGTCTGCAGCATCTCAGTTTGGTTTCCTAGACAAGATTCCCTCCTTTGGGTCCTGCAGGGCTGGTCCCTCCTGCAGCAGGCCCTGATGTCTCTCCCTGCCCTCTCTCCTCAGAAACAGGCCTGCATGCTGATCCGTAACCTGGTGTCCCGCAGCCGGGCCCTGTCCCAGCCCATCCTGGAGATGGGAGCAGAGAACCTGATCACGGAGGCTCGTGCTGCTCACAGGGACTGCGACGACGTGGCCAAGGCTGCTCTGAGGGATCTGGGCTGCCAAGTGGAGCTGAGGGAGCTGTGGACAGGCCAGAAGGGCAGCCTGGCTCAGTGAATCCTCCCCCCGAGGCGTCTCTACCTGGAATCCTGAGTGGGAAAACCGAGTGGCGTGGATTAATCTGCACTGACACCCAGCTGGAATATGTGAAGCAAATGCCTGGCTTGGGAGGCTGCAGGGAACTTTTCCTTGGGAGCTACAGCTGCGATGGCTTTGTGCATTCACAGCCTGCAAAGCAACTCTGTGTCGTGATCATTCCCTGGATCATCTAATGCCTGAAGATGATCTGCTCCCCTTTTAGCCCTGGTCCTTGTGTGCAGACAGGGGCTGCTCCCACCTGCTCTGGTTTGTGCAGTGAGAGCAAAAGTGGCTCATTTCTGGTCAGAATTTGGTACCTGCTGTGGCTGCTGCTCCCCATTTGTCCCTCTGCTCGTGGAACCTCGCAGCTGGTCACGGGATGGATGAGGAGGAACCTTGTCATTTGTGAATGTGTTCTGTCCTGTTGTACTGTTCTCCTGTTATTTTACTGCTGACCATACTCTGTGTTGCTGCTTTGTTTGGGATTTTCAGCCAACTTCACATTTTAAACAAAAGCAAAGTAAGGATTTGGGATAATATGGTCCAGAGGAACATTCTCTGTGGTGTTGCCATTGATGTCCAGGAGGAAAGTTCATGCTCTCTGTCAGTGGCATGAGTGGGTCAGGGACTGGCAGTGGGAGTGGTGGTTTCAAAGTGGGGAAGCCGGAAGCACTGGGGAGCCCAGGCTTTGTCATCTCTTAGCAGGGCAGCACTTCCCTGAATGCAGGAATGCCCTCAGTTTGGGGGCAAAACAGGCCCCAGAAAGGCTCTGAAGTCTCCACTAAAGGCTTCTGTGTTTTGCTGGGCTGTGTTACCAGCCCTGCTCTGGTGCTGAGCCTTCCTCCTGCACTGCTGCTGTTGTGTGTGAGTGGATGTGTTTAATGTGATGCTCTCTGTAGAAATGCGGACCCTATAAAACATGCAAATGTCCACGGGTGGTTGGCTCTTCACGGAGCCTTTTTGAGGCGGGAAAAGAAAGGTGGTGGAAACGCCTCTGTGCTGAGTTTATCAGTAAAGCCTCCTGCAGCCCTGTGCTGTCTCTGCCAGCAGAGAGCAAAGATCAGCATGTTCTTCAGAGGTTTCTACCCCCGTGTTTGGGGCAGTAGGCGCTGCCTGGCTCCTCTGCCTGCTGGGGAAAGAGCCTGGGTGAGAGGGGTCGTGCACTGCTCTGACCATCTGGGCAAGGCCCTCAGGTGAATGTGCCCCCCTTCTTTGGGGCAGAATGGGCACAAGGAGGTGACGAGGAGACCCTGAGCTCCCAAGTGCTTTGTGTGCCCCGTGTTCAGGAGAGGCTGATGGCTGCGGGGACGTGTTTGGTGCAGCCCGGGGCTCTGGGCCGGGCCTTGCCGGTGGGGCTGGGCTGGGTGAGAGGCAGCCCCGAGGCCGCGGCAGAACCAGACGGGGCATTCCCTCACGGGCATTCCTGCCCTTCCCATTTCACCAGATCCTGGTGGAACATTTGGTTCCTACAGCCCCTCGGGTTTAACTCCCCCCGCCCCGCAGGGACCCGGTGCAGGTGGGCGGGTATCTCCGATCTCTCCCCGCTATCACCGGGCAGTCTCTCCGGTGCCCCAGGCGGTCCCTCCCGGTATCCCCGATCCCTCCCGGTATCCCCGGTCCCTCCCAGTATTCCCAATATTCCCAGTCTCTCCCGGTATTCCCGGTGCCGACACACGGCGCGCGCCCCACCACC
>VXAU01005345.1:107552-131568 GCA_013399695.1 Formicarius rufipectus
CGGCCGAGCGCAGCCCGGGCTGCGGCACCGCGGCGGGGCCGGGCCCTGTGCGCCGCTGCCTTGCCTTGCCTTGCCTGCCTTCCCTGCTTTCCTTGCTCACCTTCCCTCCCGGCCTGCCTTCCCAGCCCTGCATTCCCATCCCTCCTTGCCCTGCTGGTCACCTTGCCTGTCCCGCTGCCTCCTGCAGCCCTGCCTGTCCCACTGCCTGCAGCCCTGCCTGCCTGTCCCGCTGCCTCCTGCAGCCCTGCCTGTCCCACTGCCTGCAGCCCTGCCTGCCTGTCCCGCTGCCTCCTGCAGCCCTGCCTGCCTGTGGGATTTTTGCCTGGTTTGAGCTGATAGGGACTGGGGCAAACTGGGGTTTCTCAGCTGAGGGGCAGCTCCCAGAGGGCACTGAAGGTGTTAAACACAATTCTCTCCCGTGTCTCCTGCTTCTCCCACTTCAGCATGAGCGAAACCTTGCAGAGCAGGGGGGCTCGGGGAGGGCTCGGGTTTAAATTGTAACCTGGAAAGTCAATGGAAAATGCTGGAAGTGCTGGGACAGGGTTAATAAACACTGTTCCACCTCCTGTGCTGCCCGGGAGCCTGGAACTCACTGTTCCAGCTGAGCAGTCGGAGCTGCACTTGCTGTGTTGACCTTAAACTGGAGGTCCTGGGGCCTGGAGGGGTCCCTGGAGAGCCTGGAGGGGTCCTGGAGCCGTGGCTGTGCCTGTTGATGGGGTTTTTCCTGGTGGCTGAGGATTCAGAGTGGGTTTGGGACCTGCTTGGCTTTGGGTTCTTCACGGTCGCGTGAGCTGTGGGGCCCTTTGGTGGAGGTTGTTTTGCTCCTCCGCTGGTTTGGTTTTTTTCCTGTGGTCTGATGATTTTTGGAGTGTTTTGGAAACGTTCTGGGGTTTGAGTGAGTCCAGGTTGGAGTAGAGGGGGTGTGTGCAGGGACAGAGGAGATGTGTGTGGGTGTTGGAAACCGGCTGAGGAAGCAGAGACTGTAATCAAGGCAGCAGAGGGTTGATATAATGACCCCAACAACCTGTGGGGGAAGGTATTTAATAATAGTCTGAGTGTCTAAAACTCCAGGGCTGGATTCTGGGTAGCTGAGCATCTTTACACTTTTCTAGGGCTGTGGGTACTCAGCCGTTGTTGTTCCTTCCCTCAGCAAGTCAAAATGATTGTTCAGGACCTCCGAGGGTTGGTGTTGAGCCGAGGAGGGGCTGGGACTGTCCTTGGTGTTGGATTTCAGCAGGAACTCTGGCCCCAGTGATTGCTTCAGACAAGGGAATTTTGGCCCTTGATGACCCCAGAATATGAGTCAGGAGCTGCAAGAATTGCTTTATTTTGGAGCTGCAGGCCAGCCTTGCACAGTCCCCACCGTGGGGGCAGGTTTCAGGTGTGTTCAGGAGGTTACAGAAAACCCAGCCCTGAGAGGGTGGTTACCTGGGGAGGAGATGGGCTTGGTACAGGTCAGACAGGTTTGCTCCTCCAGGAAAGCTCAGGAACAATTTCCTTCGAGTAACTTTGCTGCCAGATCTAGGAAAGTTGGTTCAGGTTTGTACTTTCCCTCCAGCTCCCACCAACTCTTCCCCCTGCCAAGCTGGCTCTGTTTTCCAGGTGATACAGAGACATTCCTGGTCTGAGGAAAGCCTGTTCCTCTTTGCCTTGAGTGGAGAGGGGAAATGCAAACAGCTCCTTCCAGCTCACCAAATAAACCAGGGTTTGAGGAGCTCTTTGCCCTCTGACTGTGCTTTAAATCCTTGTTGTTGCACAAAGGTGAGGGTCTGTGCCCTGTTAGTGCTGCCAGGCCTGACTTACCACAAAATAATCCAATTTAATTGAGATCTGCAGTGTTTTGGCTCAGCAGAGGTGATGCTGAACTTTAAATCCTACAGAAGTGAATGCAGAGTGAGCACAGGACACAGAGAGGGGCAACTCCTGATCTCCAGGGCTCCATCAGGGTGGGAATCATTGCCCCGAGGAAGTGGCACCTCCTGGGCACAACTGGGGCCTGTCCTGCTTCGTGATGGAAGGTTTTCATTCTTTTCCCCTTTTCTCTGTTTCCCTTGGCCATTTAAGCTGCTGGGGGGTTCAGAGCAGACGGTAAGGACTCCTCGTGTGTTCGAGTAGCTCCTGGCAGAGATTGCTCATGTAGTGACAGGGGGTTGCTTCTGCCCCAAATAATCCCATTTGGGAATGTCCCCTGTGCTGGGATTTGTCACTTCAGGCCCCCTGGATGTGGTCAGGGTGGCAAAGTTGTGTTTGCATGAGCTGTAACAGTCTGACTTCACTTCTGCATGGAATTGCCTTGGAGACACCATCTCTGAGGAGTGTGGGAGCTGAGGGGCCTGGGGTGGGTTGGGTGCTTCTCCTGCAGGATGGGGGTGGCCCCCGGGCTCCCCCCTGGCTCAGGAGCTCTGTCCTCCCTCAGATAAAGCTGGTTTGTGGCTGGCAGATAAGGGCTGCTCTCCAGTTTGGGGTTGGGAAAACACTGAGGTGTTCCCAGCAACAGACTCCTTTGAGCAGCTCCAGAATGAAGCTCTGTCCTTCCTTGCCAAGATTTCTTCTGCTCTGGGGCTCCTTCCAGCTCTGGCACTTGGAATAATCAGCTGCTTTTGCTTGCAGAGCTTTGGATTTAACCATTTCCCAGTGCCCTAATTCAGGTCAGAGAATCTGAAACAGTGCAAGGAATTTGTGTCTTCATGCTGCGTTTTGTTGGCAGGCCTGAGTTTAATCTCAGGGGAGGTTTACAGCTCCCCCCAGGAGCTGTAAAAACCCTAAACTCTTCCAGACACTGTAATTTACTGAGTCTTTTAGGCAATGATTCTTTAAAATAGTTCTAATAGTTTCTGTGCAGGCCTTGAAGGGAAGGAGAGCTCTGGACTGTTTACAGCTCATGTCTTGACCTTGGATTTGTGTGCAGGGAGCTGGATGTGCCTGGGCAGAGCTGGGTCTGCAGGGCATCTCTGGGCTTGGTTTTTAGCAGTTTAATCAAGGGGAAGGCAGAGATGGACCTCAGGGGCCACCTGGTTGGAGCTCACCCCGTTCTGAGCCTTTCAGCCCTTTCTCCTGGGATTTCCTGGGCTGTTCTGTGCTGTTTTGCTGCAGGGCTGAGCTGGAGGCTGCAGGTGTGTGGGTCCCTCCCTCTGGCAGACTCAGTCGCTCAGTTTGACTCCACCAATTGAGGGAAACCCGGTTGAGCCACTTCAGCCTCCCCGGGAAGTGTGAACAGTCTCTGCACCACATCTCCTGCTTTGCCTTGTGCCCTGATTTAATTAGGTGCTTTCATTAGTGATGTTGATGACATAACGAGCTGAACAGAGGAGTTGGGAGCTGGATAACTGAGTGCTGAGGGGAGCTGGAGCGAGTGGAGTGAGCCAAGGGGCTGTACCTGAATTAAATGGCAATTATGCCCCAGAGGTGAGCTGTGATCTCATCTGTGTCTCTGTGGAATGTGCTGGTGCACGACTCCAGGGATTCAGGTACAGTCCCTGCACTGTCTCCTCTTTATCCATGAATCCAGGGAATTCTGTGAGCACCAAGGCCCAGCTTTGCCATGGTCTCTCAGGGCACTCCCCTGTCCAGAGCTCCAGGGGTTTTGGTGATTCCTTCTGGGGTTGTGCAGGGGCAAAGCACCCATTGCTCAGCTGCTGGGGCACTTTGCTCTGCCTGGCTGGGGGATGATCATCCCCTCGGGGGCCTCAGTGCTTTGGGACAGGTCTGACTTCCACTGGAGAACATCAACACAAACGTGTTTTTCAGGTTGCAAAAACCCTTTAAGGTCAAGTCCAGTCATTCCCCCCCAGCACTGACCATGTCCCAAGTGCCTCATCCACGTGGCCACATTTTAATAGTGATAATAATAAAGTTATAAAATTAGTAGTATTACTAGAGAATAAGAATAATTTTGCATCCACGTTTTAATAATAACAACAACAATAATAACAATTATACATGGTATTAATTGATAATAATAATTTTGCATCCATGTTTTAATAATAATGACAACAAAAAATGAATAATAAACAATTATAAAGTTGATAGTACTAATAGATAATGATGATAATAATAAGAATAGTTTCCCAGCCTGTTTCCTGAGGAGCCAGGGGCAGAAGGAAGGGGCCGAGCCTCCCTGTTTCCCAGCTTGGGAATTCTGTTCCCTCTGGCAGGTCCTGGCTGAGTTCCGGGCACGGTGCTGGGGGATGTTGTTGTGGAGCACCGAGGATGTTCCTCTCTGCCCCTCCCAACGTGCCCAGCTCCCTTTGGCCCCTCTGCCTGACCCCCCCGGGGGGGTTTGCTGTGCCCCCAGATCCAGAGGTGTGAGCAGCACTCGTGTCACTCGGCCTTAAATAACTGCGGACGCCACATCTGGCCCACAGCTGGCTCTGAGCTGCTCAGCCCTGCCTGGGGGAGCACCAGGGAGGGGCAGAGAAAACACAGGCAATTCAGAATCCCCTCGTGGGTCCCTTGAGGAGCCAGGCAGGTGGGTGTGCCCAGGAATGCCTGGCTTGTCATGCCCAGGCAGGGCAAGTTACCCCCAGAACTTCAGATTCCTGCGAAATCTGAACGTCCGTTCTGCTCCCTGAGCTTCCACTTGGCTTTGCTGGCCCAAAGAACTGGCTGGGAGCAGAGCCCAGCCCAAAATCAGATGCCGCTGTGTTGCTGTCCATGAGCAAATGGGAATCAAACCCTGGAGCAGTGCTCTTTGTGCCCTGCAGGTTGGGGTGTCACCCTGAGCGTGGCACAGGCGTCTGCACGCTCAGGAAAGAGGAGCTTGGCTGAGGGCAGTGCAAAGGAATGTGGGGGGGAAATGATGTCCCAGGGTCAGTCCAGGCTTCCCAGCCTGCCAGGCAGCTCTTTCTCAACCATCCCCAAAAGAAAGTTGCGTTTTGCATCCCTGGGCCCTTTGACATGATTTCTATTTTTGGGGGGCTGGGTTATTTTTGGTAGAGATAAATCTGATATTGTGACCTACATTTCTTTCTTGGAGGGAGAATCTCCCCCCCCGTGACTTCCTCTGTGCCTCCCCTCTGCTGAGAGGCTTCATTTTAATGCACATTTCCCACTTTGTGAGAGAAGGAGGAAAGGAAATGACTGCAGGTAGTAATTAGAAATAATTAGCAGGGTTCTGCAGAGCAATTCAGAGCTCTGCTGTGTTATGGATCAGCTCCGGGCTTGGTCCTTGAGGGAGTTTTTGTTCTCGTGGCCAAACTTCCCTGAGGGGGCTTTCCAGGTGCAAACATTGGTGCTGTTTGGGTCATACCAGGTGTTAAAATTTGGAGTTATTCCTCCCTCAGGGGTTGGAATCACTGGGATTTGGGTCTTCCCAAAGCCCCAGCAAGTGAAGAGAAGCTTTGGGGTCACCTCCTTGTGGCCTTCCAGGACCTGAAGGAGCTGACTGGAAACATGGAGAGGGACTTTGGAGGGGCAGGACAAAGGAGATGGATTCCCATGGACAGGAGGAAGGCTTGGGTGGATATTGGGAAGGGATCCCTGACTGGGAGGATGGGGAGGGGCTGGAATGGATTTCCCAGAGGATGCCCCATCCTTGGGGGTGTCCAAGGCCAGGTTGGAGCAACCTGGGCTCTGGAAGGTGAACCTGCCTGTGGCAGGAGGTGGGACTGGGTGAGCTTTAAGGATCGTGGAGTAATGGGGTCATGGAATTGTGGGATCAGGGAGTTACTAGGTCGTGGAATTGTGGGGTCAGGGAGTTATGGGGTCATGGAATTGTGGGGTCAGGGAGTTATGGGATCATGGAGTCATAAAGGTGAAGCTTTGGGAACTGTGGGACCTTGGGTTGGTTCCTGAAATCCTGGGGGAACTGTGGCCAACGAGAGCAGGAGGGGTCAGGGAATTAGGGAATCCCTGAGATTGGGCAAGAGCTCTGCAGGAGCATGGAGGGCAAGCTGTGGGAATTGGGGGGTTCTGGGGCTGGGGGGTGTGTGGAGTTGGTGGTGCCCCTCTGGGTCCATCCCCCCAAATGTTCCCGCAGGGTGTGCTGAGCAGGGGAGCACAGGCTGCCCCTGATCCTGGGGAGGGCAGAGCAGCAAGTGGGGAAGGGGCTGAGAGGGAGGACACACCCGGGGAGGGGGCAGGGGAAGGGGGCAAAGGCTGCAGGGGGTTTGTCCAGGGCTGAGCGTTCCCAGGGAGGGGGACATGGAGAACAGGAGGGGCAGGAAAGGACCCTGAGGTGGGGCTGGGGCTGTTGGAGCAGCTCTGTGGCTCAAAAAAGCATCTCTGTTGTCACAGGAGCCTTTGGTGAGGGATTCAAAGCTGCCTGTGCTGCCTCCAGGGTTTCAGGCTGCAGCTCTTCCATGTCTGAAGATTTAAAAATTGAGAAAAAGTGCACAAGGAGAAAATTGCCTCATAAAAAGTAGAAGTATTAGGGCTAAAACAGTGCAAAGCTTCTCCTGAAAGCACTTGCCATTTAAAGCGTGGAAGCTGTCTGACAGTCCTGCTTTTCATGATGCAGCTGTGAGGAGAGGGAGCCCTAAAATCACTGATGTGCTGCTGGAGGTCAAATCCCTGGTGTCCTCAAAAGGGCCCTAGTGGCACGTGTGAGCCACTGGATCTCTCTCTTCCCTAAAATAACCTCCCCTGGCTCATGGCAGCCTTTGGGGACTTACTCCTGGGACTATTTTTTCCCCTTTTCCAGGGCAGGGGTTTAAATTTCCACATGCCTTCTTCAATATCTGCTTGCTCAGCAGTGAAATAGCTCCCAAAATCCCCACTGTAAGAGAGCAGGGCAGGATCTGATCCTTCTGCTGGAAGTCATGGGTGTTTTGGGGCTGTGACTTGCAGGTGAGTGGAGAAGGTGAATATGATGGACACAGGTTTTGTAGAACACCAAAGTATCCCTCACACACTTACTAAAGGAAGGAAATGGCCCTAGATCCTGGAAATGCTCTTCATCTGGGAGCTTGGAGGGGGATTTCCATCTGAAAATGGTCCTGGGAGTGTCCCTCTCTCCTGTGCTTTATTACCCGGGTATTTCCTATTTTTGGACACTTTTGCTTTGTTTTGGTTTGCCATTTAGGAGCCAGAACTCTTCTACCCCCTTGGCAGTGCCCCTGGGAATGGGTAATGGTGTGAGAGAGTGTCCCGTGGCTGTGCAGCAGGATGTGGAGCCCAGCCCAGCAGCCCAGCTCCCAGCAGAGGTGAGGCCACCAGGCTTGGGGGGCAGGGGGGCTCCGAGATCCCAGCTGGAATCTGGAATCCAGCTCTGGGGTCTCCAGCACAGGAAGGACGTGGAGCTGCTGGAACAAAGCCCCAGGTGATCGGGGGGATTGGGGGTGTCCAGCCTGGAGAAGAGAAACTTCGGGGTGAGCCAGCTGTGGCCTTTCACTGCTTGAAGGAGCCAACAGGAGAGAGGGAGAGAGACCATTTCCAGGGCACTGGAGTGTCAGGACACAGGGAATGGCTGGGTTAGGTGGGATATTGGGAAAGAATTCCTCCCTGGGAGGGTGGGCAGGGGCTGGGATGGGTTTCCCAGAGAAGCTGTGTCCCAGGCCAGGCTGGAGCCCCCTGGGCTGGTGGAAGGTGTCCCTGCCCACGGAGGGGTGGGATTGGGAGGGCTTTGAGGTCCCTCCAACCCAGTGCAGTGTGTGATTTGAGCCCTGGGAGAGCTGCAGCGTGTGTGCAAGCCATGGAATGTGTCACTTGTGCTCCTCTGGGAGAGCCAAGTGTTCCCATCCCCCTGGGAAGAGGCACCTCTCCCACTGCCCAAGGTCAGGCCGTGTTGTGTCCTGGTGGCAGAGCTGGGGTGAGGGCCACGAGTCTGGGTTTTCCTGCTGCTGGACTTGGGGGAGGCTCTGGGAGAGGTGGTGCTGCTGCCCCTTGCTCTGCTTTAGCCCGAGCTCAGCCTGACGTGGAGCTGTGCACAGCTTTGCCTTCAGCTCCAGGCAGGAGAGGAGGGAGGGGGAAGTGCACTGGGCCGGGGCTTGTGGTCGTGGACATGAGCCTTTGCAGTTCTGGAACGTTCTGAGAGCAGGAAGGTGTCAGCTCCTGTTCTCCACAAGCACACAGAGGGTGGCAGAGTTAACAGGAAGCCTTGTCTTGCCCTGTCCCTCAGGGCAGAGCCTGCACAGGGGGGGATTTCAGGTCACTGACTTGCTCTCTGCCTTGTGTTGGGAGAAAAGAGCTGCTTTACAATAACAAACCCACTCCCACTCCCATTCCTCAGAGCTGGGAACCTCCTTGTGTTCTTGGGAACAGTGTGGGAATGGGGCTTGGGTGCTGCTGGAAGGGCAGGGCAGAAACTTGGCCAGAATCATGGGCAGGCAGTGGCCGAGCTTTTAGAAGGAGAAGTAGCAGAGAGAAAACAATGCATCCAGGAGGTGGCAGCTCTTGGAATTTCGCTTTCTGGTCTGACCAGGAATTCACTGGGCTGGAAATTTAGCGCAGCATTCTCACCCAGGTCCAGGGGATGGGGTGGATGCTGCAGCAAAGGTGAGATGTTCCTCCTTGTCCTGAGGATTGACTGTGTCCTGCTGGCCAATGCTTTGTTCCAGGGTGACCAGGACCAGAAGAAGGTGCTCAACTCCCTGATGTCTGGGGCTCTGGCTGGTGCTGTGGCCAAAACTGCAGTGGCTCCCCTGGACCGGACAAAAATCATGTTCCAAGGTGAGTCCTGGTGGCTCCTCCAAAATACTCTGTTATTGTTGGCAGAACCCAGACCAGCTCCTCTGACCTGCCCAGCCAGCCTGTTCTCCGGTGCTCCATGAGGACTGTAAGGAGGTGTGGAGGCGCTGGTGGGAGGGAATTGTTTCCTGCTGAAGGCTGGCTGGGCTTGCCCAAGTTGGAGCTGAATTGGTGTGGGGGGAGCTGAAGTTGATGGTGGAAATACTGCAAGAAGCATTGGATCTGCATCCCTGGATTTGTGTGACAGAGCCCTCCTCGGAACCCCTAAATTGTGTGACAGGAAATTAAACTCCTCTAATTGGAAGGGGAGACTGTCATGTGTTTAGCAGGATTTGGGATTCAGCCCCATCCCGGGCTCTGTGTGGCCTCCCTGTTGCAGTGCAGACACTCTCAGCCACACTGATTATCCCAGAGGGAAAAGCACAGGCTGTTCATTCAGGGCACATTTGGTAAAGCCAAGAGTTTTCAATCTGGTTGACATCCCAGATTAACTGAATTGGGTGGGTTTAATCTAATCCCTGGCTGACCTTTAATTTCTGATTGACTTTCACTCGACGTGGTGTTCCCCTGGACACGGCTGAGGAGGAGCAGGGCTGGGGGGCAGGAGGGTGAAACCTGGCCTGGGATTGCCCCAGGGGGGGCTCGCTGGGCCTTCTCCCCACCACAGCCCCTCTGCTCCATCTCCTCTTGGAAAGGTCAGGGGGAGATGGAACCACAGCACTGAAACCCCTGGTGCTTGGACAGGCCACCCTCTCCAAAAACACCTGCTGGCTTTGGCCCATCAAACCTGCAGCAAAGGAGGTGATTAAAATGTTCCCATTCGAGCAGTTTCTTAGTTTCTAATGGGTTTTTTAGGTTCTTGCTCTCCTAAAGGATTTTCCTCTAAGGAGGGGGAAAGCACCTGTGGGTCACTGAGTGTAGGAAAGTTGTCCCTTAATTGTAGACTGAAGAATGGGGCTTTGAGCAACCTGGGGGTCCAGACTAGATGGTCTTGGAGGTCCCTTCCGAATTTCCCCATGGCAGAGGGAAAAGAACTTCCTTTCCATCACAACTGCCTGTCGAGGTGGTTTTATTCCTTCCCAGGAAAGCACAAGTCAGCAAAGTGTTGCCTTGCATGAAGGAGCAGGGGGTGGATGTGGATTTGCATGTGATTGTTGGATACCCTGGAGAGGGTTCTGAGCCTCGGGGAAGGGGCTGCAGAGGCCCCTTAATTGGGCCTGGGGTTCATTAGCAGTGCCAGCTTCGAGCTGGGGTCTCCTTCCTGCTGCAGGAATCCCACCAGCCCGGGCTGCCAAAGGAATTGCTGCTTCCCAGGGCTGAGGAGGGGCTGCCAGTGGGAGGGGGTGCAGGGAGAACCTCGGGGGGGGAGCCTGTGGACTGGCAGTGCTGCATCCTGGGACTGGTGGGCACTCCAGGCTTGGGAATGCTCTGCTGAGAGGGGTTTTTTCCTCATTAATTTTGTATTTATTCCTTTCTTTTAGTGGTGTGTGACACAAACTGGATGTTTTCCTGACTTCTGTGCTGAATTATGGGAGCACTTTCCAGTGTTAAGGCTTTATTATAAAGAATGTCTCTTTTCTCCTGCATTCATTCTTTTGCTTTGGTTTTTATCCCTTAGATAAAACACCTGTATGGTTTATTTATGGATTTATGGGTCAAATGTTTATTTATTTTTGATCCATCTAAATGTATTGCAAGACCTAATGTTCCTTTTTTTTTTTTACTTTTTAGTGTCTTCAAAAAGATTTTCTGCCAAGGTGAGGTGATGTCTGTCTGCTGTTGTCCTGAAGGGTTTGATTCATGGTAGTAATAGCTCTGACAGCATCTTTTGTTTGCCTTTATTTAACTTTCTTGCTTGGGATTTATTGGGAGGACTCGGAGAAAAGCACAGAGGGAAATATTGGGAATTGTATTGTTTATTAGAGGGCAGCTTTTAATTAAACTGTTGGTAGCACAGAGGGGCTCAGTCCTTTTCACACTGCAGGTTTTACCTGTGACGTGGCATTGAATGTGACACCACTCAGGGCTTTTCTTTGGGACCTTCTCTGGTGATTTTATTCTTTCCCCCCCCCGCACAGGAGTTGTTCCAGCATTTTTAGGGAATTCGCTCTGGGAGCTGATCTCTCCTGGCTTGTTGTGCGGCTGGTTTTTGCCTTTGGGCCGTTCCACGTGTGCTGTGCTGATGTGTGTTCATCCAGCTGTTTCTGCCTTGCCCTGAGAGGATTACTTTGGGTTGCCCAGGGGTTTGTGCAGGCAGCCAGCCCACTCTGAGCTGGGGGCAGTGGGGGCTGTCAGGGCTGCGAATCCCCCCCCTCCCCGGAGGGGTCGGCGCTGCCCCCGGGGTGGCTCTGCACAGGTTCATCCCTGGGGTCCCCTCTCCCCTTGGATTGTTGGGATAACCCCCTGCCCCCTGTCCCGTGTCCTGCAGGAGGCCTACAGGCTCCTGTACCGCACCTACCTCACCGAGGGCTTCTGGAGCCTCTGGAGGGGCAACTCTGCCACCATGGTGCGCGTGGTGCCCTACGCGGCCATCCAGTTCTGCGCCCACGAGGAGTACAAGCAGCTCCTGGGCAGCTACTACGGCTTCCAGGGAAAGTAAGAGGGGCCTGGGGGGCTGCAGGGACGGGGGGCTGGGCACAGAGGGGGGAGTGGGATGGCTCCTGGCCCAGCCCCTCCTGGGGGGGTGTCGTGGCTTTGAGGATGTGGGGTCCTTAAGGGATGGGGAGTGTGGGTCCCCAGGGGAAGGATGGGATCAGGAATGGGGTGTGGAGGGGTCAGGGGAAGGATGGGATCAGGAATGGGGTGTGGGTCCCCAGGGGAAGGATGGGATCAGGAATGGGGTGTGGGTACGCAGGGGAAGGATGGGATCAGGAATGGGGTGTGGGTACGCAGGGGAAGGATGGGATCAGGAATGGGGTGTGGGTACACAGGGGAAGGATGGGATCTCCTCAGAGAGGAGGAGGCTCAGGGGGGACCTTCTCACCCTCCACAACTCCCTGACAGGAGGGGGAAGCTGGGTGGGATCAGGCTTTGCTCCCAGGGAACCAGCCACAGCACAAGGGGACACAGAGTGGGCTGTGCCAGGGGAGGTTCAGGTTGGACATCAGGAAGTTCTCCCCAGAGAGGGTGATCAGACCCTGGGATGGGCTGCCCGGGGGGGTGGTGAGTCGCCGTCCCCGGAGGTGGCACTGGGTGCCCAGTGGTGTTGGGTGCCAGCTGGGGGGTGTGTGCCAGGCGGCGTTTGCCCCCGGTGAGGTGTCTGTGTGCTCAGTGTGTGTGCTCTGCCCCCGCAGGGCTCTGAGCCCCTTCCCCCGGTTCGTCGCGGGCTCCCTGGCGGGCACCACGGCGGCCACGCTCACCTACCCGCTGGACATGGTGCGTGCCCGCATGGCCGTCACGCCCAAGGAGATGTGAGTGCCCGGGGCCAGCACTGCCACCCACACACAGCTGCTGCTGCTGGGGGCTTCAAGGCTGGGCCCTCACTGCCATTCCCGGGGTCTCTGTTGGAAGATCAGGTGCCCTTATTCCCATTTCTTGGGTCTCTGTTGGAAGGTCAGGCGCCTTTATTCCCACATTTTTTGGAGGTCAGATGCCTTTACTCCCATTTCCTGGGTCTTTTTCTTTTTTGAAGATCAGCTGCCTTTATTCCCTTATCTTTAAATATTTTTTTTTCAGGCCAGATGCTTGTATTCCCATTTTCTGGAATTTTTTTTTTGAAGGTCAGATGCCTTTATTCCCATTTTTGAAGGTCAGATGCCTTTATTCCCATTTTTTGAAGGTCAGATGCCTTTATTCCCATTTTTTGAAGGTCAGATGCCTTTATTCCCATTTTTGAAGGTCAGATGCCTTTATTCCCACTCTCTGGATTATGTGTTTTTAAGGTCAGATGCCTTTACTCCCGTTTTCTGGGTCACTTGTTGCTCAGAGCCCTTGGTGGGATAAACCTCTTATTGCTGTGCCCTGAGCTCTGATTAACTGGGCAGAGCCCTGGGGCTGGGAGGAGGTGGATCCTGGGAGACCTCCCTGGTGGGAACCATGTGTTGGTTCTTCAGGAGGCCACTTGGTGCCTCCAGCAGGATCCAGAGGTGGGACACATGGTGGGAGAGCACAGGGTCGGGGTCTCCCCTTGCTGCTGAAATGCCTCCTGAGCTGCCTGAGGAGCTCAGAGCCCCCTCAGTGAGCTGCTGATCCTTTGGGAAATGCTGTCGGGAATGTTTCCTGGAGTGTGGCTCCTCTCACCAGCACAGGTGGTTTCCCTGTGTCCCAGGTACAGCAGCATTGTCCACGTCTTCATCCGCATATCCCGGGAGGAAGGGCTGAAGACCCTCTACAGGGGGTTCACCCCCACCATCCTCGGGGTGATCCCTTACGCTGGGCTGAGCTTCTTCACCTACGAGACGCTGAAGAAATTCCATGCAGGTAAAGGTTTGCTTTTTTGGGAAGGCTTTGGGCAACTCCAGGAGTCCAAACTGGGAGGTGCAAATCCTTTCCCTGGCCTTGGAGCCAACTGCAGGGTGGGGCCTTTGGAGCCTCCCCACTTCCAGGCTCTGAGGAATAGCAGCTGCAGAGGAACAAGAAGCTGCAATTCCTTGGGAATGAAACCTTGGGAGTGCCGGGGTGTTTGTCCCAAACCCTTCCCTCCCCGCAGCTGTTTGTCCCAAGCGCTTTCCCCCCTCTCTCTGTCCCAGAGCACAGTGGGAAGGCCCAGCCCTCCCCCCCGGAGAGGCTGCTGTTCGGGGCCTGTGCGGGGCTCATCGGGCAGTCGGCGTCCTACCCGCTGGACGTGGTGCGGCGCCGCATGCAGACGGCCGGGGTGCTGGGCCACACCTACAGCTCCATCCTGCTCACCATGCAGGAGATCGTCAGGGAGGAGGGACTCGTCCGGGGCCTCTACAAGGGCCTCAGCATGAACTGGGTCAAGGGGCCCATTGCAGTGGGGATCAGCTTCACCACCTTTGACCTGACGCAGATCCTCCTCCGTAAGTTACAGTGCGGCGCCGACGGCCCCAGGTAGTGGCTCGAAGCCCCCCGGCCCTGGCCGAGGGGACGGTGCCAGGGGGTCGGTGCCCGCCTCACCCGTGCCCTCCTGCAGCTCACAGCTCCCCTGGCTGCTTGGGATTCCCTCCTGCTCCTGGGATTTTTAGTTGTTCTCCCTCTTTTTAACGAGCCTCCGAGTCCGCTCGGAAACCTCGACCCGAAGGTGACTCTTCCCTAAGCAAAACTCCCCGTGCCATCCTGCAGAGCAGCTGCCCCCAGTGCCCCTGGCACCAGGGCTGGGGCCTCTCCCAGGACCCCGTGCTGCTCCTGCTCCCAGCCCAGGAGCTGGTGCAGGGGGCACTCCGGGCTGTGGCTGCAGGAGGTGTGTTCTCTGGCCAGCCTGCCAAGTGCAATATCCCAGTCGGTGTGGAGGGACTTCCACGTGGCTGGAGCAGGACTGAGCAGGGCCAGGGCACGGCTCTGGGGGAGCTGAATGTTCCTCTGGCTGGAAATGCTGCCCCTTCTTCAGTTATTTCTCTCTATTTTGGGTTGAGCTGCATAAACACCCCTTGTTTGTGGTGTTGCCTCTGAGATTACCAAAGACTGTGGACAGCAGGGGAGGGAACCTGAGCCGGTCTGGAATTCAGATTCTCCTGTGTGTTGTCAGTGTTGTCGAGTCAGGGCTGTGCCTGCACTCCCAAACTGGATTGACTCAAACTGCAGTCGTGTTTTGGGGCTGCCCAAGCTTTTCCATGTTGTCCTGGTCAAGAGGCAGCATTTCCCAAGGGATTTGACAGCCTGTAGTGTTGATGCACCAGGAAAGGCAGTGTTACATCCTTAAAATGTAAGTAGTTTTATCCTTCAGTATTATTGTTGCTTCTCTATGCACCACGTGAGAACAAACACCTGACTTTGCTGTCCCCAAAACAAGCTGTCTGTGTGTGGTGGATCCAACCTGGGAGCTGATTCCAGATCCTGGCCCTGCTTCTGAACAACCTTGTTGTCTTCTGGTACCTGCTGTGTAGGTCATGTCACCTCTTTTTGTTAGTCCACACCTCATCCCACGTGCTTTTCTATTCCTGAAATTCTCCTGGACCGACCTGGTCCTTGGGATTGTGGGCACCACAGCCAGTGCTGACCCTTCAGAAATGATCTCTGGTGCCGATCACTTCCACTTGTAATTTGAAGATTAATCTTGAAGAACCTTTTGGTGTTTCTGTTTCAGATCACTTTTTGGAGAAATTGAGATTTTGGGGGTGGACTTGTTTTATGATCTGTTCCTCTATTAAATTGGGAGTGCAAGAGAGTCAGAGCAAACTTCCTTGAGAATCACATCACCTAAAGCAAGATTACAAATCCCTTTTCACCTGATACAGTCAATAATGTATAGGAGAGAAATAAGGCAGAAATGAGAACCTGTCCTTCCCTGGTGTTTGTACTTGAGCTGTTGCAGTTTGAGCCTCATGCCGTGGACTGAGGGCAGTGGAGGTCATTGCACAGCTGTAGAAGTAGCCTTCTCCTTTCTTTTGTCTTTGCACTTGTTCTTTGGAGCAGAACTTGCTTCTCATGCCAAATATTTCCTTAGGAATCAAGCACCTACACTTTGATGTTGTGTGGACCTGGCCCAGAGCCAGCACACTGAAGTATTAACTGGGATGGGTGAGACTTTACTGGTTGTGGCTGGGCAGGGTACTAACCTGAGTGACTTCTGCCTGCAAGCCCAGAAATGAGAATTTTTGCATCACTTGGCTGCAGCCCCTGGTTTGGAACTCCAGACCTGTCAGTGGTGGTGTCCTAAGAGCCCTTGGAGGTGACAGCCATGAATTCTGTGTGCTCTTTGCTCCTGCTGCTGGCAGAGGATGATCAGCAGTTCTCTTCCTTTGGGTGAAGCTTTGCTTAGTCCTTGCAAGAGTTCTGATTCCTTTTCTCCAATGGAGAAGCCAATTATCCTGCTCTTGTCTTTACCTTGCCCAGCCCAGGGAGGAAATCCTGGCTCCCCCAGCACAGACCAGGTGTGTCAGCAGCTGTTGGTGTGTCCAATCCATGCCGAGTCCCCTCCCAGCCTGGACAGGGGCTGGACTGTGGCATCCAAGCTGGAGCTGGTTCCTTTGCTCCATGGAATCATCTTGAGCATCACTGAACCCCTGTGGCCACAGAGGTGCTTTGATTCCTCCTGGCTGTTGCCTGAGAAAGGATGTACTGGATGCCTGGCCCCTGGCTTGGGAGTGGATGGGGGGCAGGTCTGCCCAGGGCATGTTGTGCCACGTCAGGAGTGCAGCCAGTGCTGGGTATGGATGGGAGTCCTGGGGAGGCTCTTCCTGAGCCTGGAATGCCCCTCCTGCAGCCAGGACGTGGTGCTCACCTGGAGCTGAGGGACAAGCACAGCCAGACTTGGAAGTTTTGGGCCAATTCCTTAATTAGCAGCTGCACCTGATTGTGATTCAATGGGATTTGAGCCAAACCTGTTTTTCCAAGTTTTGCAGGCTGGGTTTGTTGGGAGACAGAGCTTTGAATTCAGGCTGAGGGGGGGGTTGGTGCTTTTGTTTCTTCGGTAGAAGTGTTTGGAATAACTGTGTTACTGCTTTGGGTTGTTTTAAATAGTTTGGGGGGGGCTTTTTTGTTCTCTGATTTGAATGTAGAAAAGGGGAAACAGAGTGTTCTCTTCCCTTCTCTTATTCCTTGCATGAATTGAGATCTCTCTGCTGCCTGGAATGAGGTGTCCTGCTTTGGGAAGGGGGTTATCTGTGTGCTGGCCAAGAGGTCCTTCCCCTTCAGCCCTGAGAAAGGAGCCACATCGAACAGGAATATCCTCTACTCCTCCTTTTTGTAGAACTTCTTTAGTCCTGCTGCAGTTCCCCAATTCTGCGTTTGATTCTTCCCAAACTGCTTTTATTTCCAAGTCACGTTTCTCGTGGTTCCTTAACCAGAAAACTATTCACCACCAAATGGGAATTTATGCTTCTTTTCCCCCCCTCTTTCTCCCTCCCTCCCTCCCTCCTGCTTCTGCACCTTGAGCCCTGCACTAGCACTTGGAGAGAATCAGGTCCAAGAAATGCACCCAAAAACGGCAAAGCTGCATCTCCTCAGCACTGTCCCCACAGCCCCAGCGGGTTTCCCCCTCCCTCTCTTGTGTGGGGGCAAGAAGTTACAGGCACTGAGTGATGGGGAAAGGGTTTTCTGGAAGTTTCTTGAGCTACTTGTCCACTTTAGCACCTTCACTTGCCCCAGCACCTTTCCATAACGAGCTGAGATGCTGCTGCTTCGTGTCATTTCCTTGTGGTACCTCCTCCGTGGACGCTGCTGCCTGGAAGGTGGCTCGGGAGGAGCTCGTCCTGGGAAGCTCAGGGGGTCACCTGAGGATGTGGGAGGTGGGATCTGAGGGGCTTCTTACAAACCTGTTTGCCTTGCATGGCTGGAGGGTGGTGGCACCGTGGGGAAGGATCAGGAGAGGAGTCACAGCCTCCCAAGCCACTGGTGTGGGGCTCCCTGGGAGCTTCCCAAAATCACTTCCAGAGCTTCTTGTGGTACTTCTCCTTACCTTCCACCTGGAAGGACTCGAGCATCATCTTCACCCTCTTGTCTTCAACCCAAAAGCAGATGAGACATGAAAGGAAACTTGGAGCAGAAGTGACGTGGCAGCTCCGAGCGAGGCTGGTGCCAGTCCTGGGCAGGCAGGAATTGTGCTGGGATACTTCCCATGGGATACAACCCGGTGCCTGACAGGGTTCCTGAGCCCTCCAGGGAATTCCCAAGCACCTGATAGGGCTCCTGGGCCCTGCAGGTAATTCTGAATTACCTGAAGAGCTCCTGAGCTCTGCAGAGAGCTGGGGGTACATCCTGCACTCTCCCCACTCTGGACTGGGCCAGAGGAGGATGTGGCCTTCCTACAAACCAGCCTTTTTTTAACCTTGTAGGGGCTGATTCCTCCCATCCTGTCTCCCCCCCATGCCAGGCCCTGCAGGGTTTCCCAGCACTGTTCACTGCCTGTGTGGTCTATGCATAAATTAGCACAAACACTGTTAAAATGCCTTTTGTGTCCTCACCGTCGATGTGTGTGTGTGTGTCGATTTTGATTGCTCTTCTTGGATCTGGAGTTCTATTTTATTGCAGTGAAGACACTTTGTTATATAATGTTTATATATTTTAAGATTTGTGCCAAGAGAGGATGTATATTTAATAAAAAATCTAATTGACATTCAGGCTCTCCGGGGGTGCCCCCTGTTGCAGGAGGGAGGGTTTGCTGAGGGGCTGTGGGACAGGGACACGGGGCTGTGGGGGCAGCAGATGGCACTGTCGGCTCAGCCATGGCCTGGTGGCCGCCCCCAAGTTGGGGACCAGTTTTGGGGAGGATTTTGGTGCCTCCGGCTGCGTTCCAGGTCCAGTGTGGATGTGCCGCCCCGTGCTGGGGAAGGTCACAGCAGCGAGGGCAGGTCCAGCCCTGCCAGAGGAACCTCCCTGTGTCCCATTGCTGTTCCCTGTGGTGCCCCATCGCAGCCCAGGGCAAAGGGAGGCCCGGAGGCTGGTTGTCCTCTAAACCTCGTGGGAGCCGATCCCTGTCCGTGAGGTGAGGGCACCAGCCCTTCCTGTGGCTCCCCGGCTCCCTTTGTTTGGGAACCATCCCCCCGGATTGCTTTGGGCTGCCAGTCCCGGAGAGAGAGAACCGGGAATTCCCTGCTGCTCCAGGCAGGAGCAGCTCTGCGGGATGGCAGGGGGGGATCTCGGTTGGGATGGGAGAGAGCTGGGGAAGGGCTGCCCCAGCCAGGGGGGCTCAGGGAGCCGTGCCAGGGTGCTGTGAGCTCCCAGCACGATCTGCAGGGGCCAGACTGGAGTCCTGGTGCCAGCAGAGCCTCTGCAGCAACAAAACCTCTCGGTCCCACGTCCCGAGGGTGACCAGAGCCCGGCAGAGCCCGCCCCGTGCCCTGCACAGCAGCAGCACACAAAGAGTGACAGTGATCCTGGGGCAGAGGAGCCGGGGGAGCTCCTTCCCTGCCTTTGCCGTGGCGCAGGTTGGGAGCCCGTGGCTTCGTCTCCTGCTCCTTGTGCTGCTCCATCATCAGTCTTTGTCCCCGCCGGGCAGGGTCAGTCTGGGCTCATCCCAGGGGAGGATCCGTCTGCGTGTCTGACTCCAGCGCAACCCTCGGCCGTGGCAACCGGCGCAGCCCCCGCCCCGTCCCGACGGCAAATTAGATAAATGAGCCATCAACGCGGTCGGACCGGCGCTTAATGGGGCGGGCAGGGGCCGGGACAGGTCCCTGTGCGTCCGGGTCCTGTGGGAATCGCTGCCTCCTCGCCCTCCTCTGGGTGACACCAGAGCCACATCCCCGCTGGGCTCTGCGATCCCGGGGTCTTTACAAAGGGAGAATTTCCCCGTGGTTTTTTTTTTTTTTCAAATTGGTGTCCACAGTGTGGATGCTCGGGGAGGGGGAGGAGGGCTGGATTAGCCCAGTTAACACCAGGCAAAGGGCTGCGGTCTCATCCTGGCCCTTAGCAAGAGGGAATTAAGACCATTACAAGGCCATCAAATAGGATCAGAGCCCCTCTCCCTTTCTCTGAGCAGCCCAGACCTGCTAATCCTGTTTCATGCGGCTGCACCAGCACCCACCACGTGGAAGGGCTCGGCTGAGAGGCACGAGGGGCCACGTCCCCTGTCCCCACCCCGGGGCTGAGCGGTGCCACCAGCCCCAGCGTGACCCCAGTGCCAGGGAAGGGACAGGCACAGGCACCAGGCTGAGTGTCCTCCTCAAGTGTGATGCCCACAAAGCAGCTGCAGCCACACCTGGGACCCCCGGCCTGCTCAGGGGGGCTTTGGGGACACGAAGAGCAAACCAAGCAGCAGCTTTTGAGTGGCAACCACTCCAGGTTGTTTATTCCTAACCCAGCCAAGGCCGAGGCTGCTGGGCCTGAGGATTCACACGAAGCACACGGGTGATGCCAAGGAGCTCTGACCCAGCAGGCCAGAGCAGAGACCCTACAAAAACACCCTCAGCTGGTGCAGGCAAACAGCAGGCAGAGCACACCCCAAAGTCTGTGCTGGCGCATGTTGAGGTCCCACTCCGTGGAGCTCCCCACCACATCCTCTGCCCAGCACGTACCACCTGGGCTGGCAGGAGCTGCTGCCCTCGAGGGAAACACAGCAGTGGAGTGTCCCCATGCGGGGTCAGGACGGGGCAGAGGGGCTGGAGGGGAGAGCAGGCACAGCGGTGATGGGCGGCACGAGCGGGCGATGCCCATCCTGACACGGGCACAAAACCCACCCTGCCCAGAGCTGGCAAAGGAAATAACCCCACGGGTGTCCACAGGAGCCACCAGCACGTGCCAAAGGGGGAAACCAACCAAGGCAGGAGCAAGGGGGGACCAGCAGCCTGGCACCGACTGCGCCCCACGGCGTGTCCCAGCCGCCCCCAGTCAGGACGCTGCCAGGTACTGGTGGAAGTAGAGGCCGAAGAGGCTGGTGACGACCTGGCAGGCGGCCACCCACCAGGTGAGGAAGGAGAAGAGCCCCCTGAAGAAGAGGGGGGTGAAGATGCAGTCCAGGATGCCCGTGATCTGCTGCACCACGACCTGCACGTCCTCCCCGTCCTCGCCGGCGGGTGCCGGTGGTGCTGCCAAGGGCACGGCCGGGGATGGCTCCGGGTACAGCCCCCACGAGTGCTGCCCTGTGGGGCAGAGGGCACAGGGCTATGGGGCAGTCCTCGAGCTGCAGCCCCATCCCCACGTACAGCCCTGCTGGGGGCACTGGGGTTGTGCCAACTGCAAACCACGATCACAGAATAGAATCACAACGTCCTGGGTTGTCCAAGGATCATCCAGCCCAACCCCTGGCCCAGCACAGCCACCCCAACAATCCCACCCAGTGTCCCAGAGGATCATCCAAACCCTCCTGGAGCTCTGGCAGCCTCGGGGCCGTGCCCACTGCCCTGGGGAGCCTGGGCAGTGCCCACCACCCTCTGGGGGAAGAGCCTTTCCCTGAGCTCCATCCCACCCCCCTGGCACAGCCCCAGCCCTTCCCTGGATCCCATCCCTGGTCCCACAGAGCAGAGGTTGGTGTTGACCCTCCACTGCCCCTTGTGAGGAGCTTGCAGACACCTGAGCTCTGGGTACATCTTGAGCCTGGGCACCAGGGGGGTGCTGGTGGCTCCACTCTGACGTGCAGGTGTCAGCCGGCCCCTCCCCAGCCCCCCCTGTCCCCCCAGTGCCCCCTCCCGCTCCTCACCCCGTGTCTTGAGGAGCAGTGTGGAGTGCAGGGTGAGGATGATGGGCCCCAGGTACTGCAGGGTGACCACGGGCAGGTAGCAGTAAATCCTGGTGATCTGTGGGCAGCGGGGACGGGTCAGGGGCAGCTCCCAGGGCCACCCCCGCGGGCCAGCTCCCCAATCCCGACCTTCTGCTGGATCTCCAGCGCCGGGATCCGCCCAGCTTCCTTCCTCATCTGCTCCACCCAGCGCTCGGCCAGCCCCAGGTAGGCCTGGAGGTGGCGGCGGGTGCCGAGCAGGCGGAGCAGGCACAGCCCCACGATGCTCCAGAGCCGAGCCGTGTTGTAGGCAGAGTCTGACATGCTGGGGGGACAGGACGGGGCTGTCAGGGACAGCCAGGGTGCAGAACCCCTGACAGGGGACCCCCTGCGATCTCCTCCTGGAATCTCCCCCTGGGTTGGGACCTTCTGGCATCTCCTCCTGGGCTGGGACCCCCTGGGATCTCCTCCTGGGTTGCAGAGCCCCTGGGATCTCCTGGGTAGGGACCTTTCGAGATCTCTTGGGCTGGGACCCTCCAAGTGTGCAACCCCCTGCGATCTCCTCCTGGGTTGGGACCCCTGAAATCTCCTCAGGGGTTGGGACCTTCTGGGATCTCCTCCTGGGCTGGGACCCCCTGAGTGTGCAAGCCCCTGGGATGTCCTCCTGGGTTGGGACCCCCAAGATCTCCTCCTCGTTTGAGACCCCCCAAGCATGCAGCCCCCTGGGACACTCTGGTCACGCACCCCCCAACCCCACCAGGAACATCCGTGGGCACAGACCACCCCACCAAGGCTGGCAGAGGGGGGGTGGTGCTGGGAAGGGTGGCAGGCCCCCCTTTGGCCTGGGAGCAGGATGTGTCCCCCTGTGCCCCACTCACATCTGCACCGTGTCCCTGCCCATGGGCGCGTGGAGCAGGAAATCCCGGGAGATGGGCTTGATCCACATCACCAACACCAGCACAGGCGCCACGAAACCCCCGTGGAGCAGGACCCTGAGGAGGGGCCGTCACTGCAGGGAGACCCCCCCGTGCTGCCCCCATCACCCTCCAGGGAGGTCCCGGCCCCCCAGGTACCACCANGGATCTCCTCCTGGGTTGCAGAGCCCCTGGGATCTCCTGGGTAGGGACCTTTCGAGATCTCTTGGGCTGGGACCCTCCAAGTGTGCAACCCCCTGCGATCTCCTCCTGGGTTGGGACCCCTGAAATCTCCTCAGGGGTTGGGACCTTCTGGGATCTCCTCCTGGGCTGGGACCCCCTGAGTGTGCAAGCCCCTGGGATGTCCTCCTGGGTTGGGACCCCCAAGATCTCCTCCTCGTTTGAGACCCCCCAAGCATGCAGCCCCCTGGGACACTCTGGTCACGCACCCCCCAACCCCACCAGGAACACCCGTGGGCACAGACCACCCCACCAAGGCTGGCAGAGGGGGGGTGGTGCTGGGAAGGGTGGCAGGCCCCCCTTTGCCCTGGGAGCAGGATGTGTCCCCCTGTGCCCCACTCACATCTGCACCGTGTCCCTGCCCATGGGCGCGTGGAGCAGGAAATCCCGGGAGATGGGCTTGATCCACATCACCAACACCAGCACAGGCGCCACGAAACCCCCGTGGAGCAGGACCCTGAGGAGGGGCCGTCACTGCAGGGAGACCCCCCCGTGCTGCCCCCATCACCCTCCAGGGAGGTCCCGGCCCCCCAGGTACCACCACCACCCCTCTGACCCCTTCCCCACCCCGAGTTCACCCAACTGAGTCAGGGGTTTGTCGGGCACCATCCGCAGAGCGTCCAGGTGGGTCTGGGCCAGGCGCAGCCCTGGGAACGTCAGGCAGGCACCCAGGAAGGAGCAAAAGGCCACCAGCCCCAGCTTGAAGCCCAGCTTGGCGAGGGGCAGCCTGTGGAGAGAGAAGGGAGAGCAGGGGGGATGTGCTGCCTCCATCCCAAGTGAGTTCCTTTGGGGTTCCCACCCCAAAAAACCTCCTGAGAAAGCCCCGTGTCCCTCCCTGCCCGGGCACCAACTCACGTCCACTCCCAGCCCCGCTGCTTCAGGATGGGCTCCAGGTTAGTGCTGACCCCGGCCAGCCCTGTGGGGAGGGACCCCTGTGAGTGGGGAGTGACTCCCCCATGAGTGGGGTGCCCCCAACCACCCTCTCCCCACCCCACCGGACTCGAGGCCGAACTCCAGGTGCTCCTCCCGGATGACCAGGGCCACCATGGCGAGGAGGAGGAAGAAGAAGGCGAAGGTGAGACACACGGAGCGTTCCCCACCCTCCTCCGAGCGGAAATAATGGCGCATCACCGTGAAAAACACCCTCCTGGGGGCGGGGGGAGCCGTCAAGGAAAGCGGGGGCTCGGGCCGACCCCCCAGCACAGGTAAAGCTCCTCCATCGTTAGGCCACCGCCAACTCCTCCGCCTCATCAGGCGCCTTCACACCTCGTCACCGAGCGGGTTACAAACCCAAAACATTACGATTCCCACCTCAAAGGGGGAACACGAGGCCGGTGGGTCCCACGGACTGGACGGAGCCCCCCCGAGCCCACCGCGGTGGCGATGGCAGAAGGATACACAGAGAAGACGACGCTGAGCAGGCACCAGAGCACGCCCAGGTTGGTCTCCCGGGCCGGGCTGGCCAGGCTGTAGTAGCCCTCGGTGAAGACGTACACGGCCGTGGAGTACACGGCGAAGTCCACGAACCACTGGTACTCCGGGAAGTACCGCAGCACTGGGGGGACACGCGGACACGTCACGGCGCCGTGGGGGCACCCACGGGGGGCGCCGAGGCCGGGCCGGGGTGGGGAGGGTACCCAGAGCATCCACGGCCGTGATGGGGGCCGTGTCCAGGCGCAGGGCGATGTCCCGGGGCACCGACAGGGGCTTGTCCTCCACCACGCCGTTCATCCTCCTGCAAGGCAAACCCAGAGCTGGGCTCGGGTCCCACGGCGCCCACCGCGGGGGGCTCCTCATCAGCAGCCCCCCGGCACAGCAGGACGAGTCCCACCGCCCCCAAATCCACGGATTTCCCCCTCCCAGCCCCTGCTCACCTGTCCCTCTTGGCCTTGGGGCGCTGCTTCCCGGCCAGGGCGCAGAGCTCCTCGTCCGAGGGGTGTTTGTAGCGGTGCAGGCTGGCGGGGAGGAGGGGGCGGGGGTCTCAGCGGTGCCAGGGGACCCCCAGAACCCCCCCGGGGCAGAGCCCGTA
>VXAU01005345.1:132331-162024 GCA_013399695.1 Formicarius rufipectus
GGAAAGGCCGCCCCACCGCCTCCTCCGCCCCGCCAGCCAATAAGCTGCCGCTTTCCTTCTGACTGACAGCAGCTCAACCAGTAGGAAGGCCGCTCCGGAGGGGGGGCGGGCTCTGCGCGGCGCTTCCCTCCCACCCCCACCGGGATCCGGAGCCGCGGGTTCGAGTCCCGGTCCCGCAGCCCCCGCGACCCCCGCGACCCCCGTGACATCCACCGCAAATCACATCCAGGTACCTTCCCTCATCCCTGCGGCGGGCCGGCCCTGGGTTACTCCCAGGTACCTGCTGGTGGCCGCTGCCATCACTCCCATCACTCCATCACTCCCCTTCCTGAGCTGGAGGGGACCAGTTACACTCAGAGGCTCAAGTTGGGGAAATCAGTTGAATTTATTACCAGTCAAGTAGGAGCAGGATAATGAGAAATAAATACAATTATTAAAAACATCTTCTTCACACCGCTCCCTTCTTCCTGGGCTTAACTCTTCTCCCAGATTCTCTCCCTCCTTTCCCCCAGCGGCACGGGGAGATGGGGAATGGGGGCTGAGGTCGGTTCAGCACGTTGTCCCCACTGCTCCTTCCTCCTCGCACTCTTTCCCTGCTCCAGGACAGGCTCCTCTCTCCACAGGTCCTGCCAGGGGCTTCCCAGGGGGAAACCACCTCCTTTGGGCATCCCCCTGCTCCAGGGACTCCTGCACTGCCCTCGGGCTTTGCAGGGCTGTTGCTCTTTCTGGCTGGGGAAAAAGAAAAGAAAAAAAAAAAGAAAAAAGAAAGAAAGGAAAAAAACTCGGGTTTTTCTTCCCCCTTCTTAAAAGATGTTATTCCAAAGGAGTGTGCAGGGGTTTGGGTGGCAGCAGCTTCATTCCTGTGACCTCCATGTCCTCCTTCACTCCGGGACTGTCCGAGATGGGACCTTCCCCTCCCCATCCCTTCCCCACCAAGGGATGGGCTCGGGGATTTGCCACCTCTGGAGCAACGCTCATGGAATCACAGGATCCTTTAGGTCTGTGTCCACACTTTCCCCCAGCACTGCCGAGGCCACCACTAACCCGTGTCCCCAAGTGCCACATCCACCCGTCCTTTACATCCCTCCAGGGCTGGAGATGCCGCGGGGCAGTCTCTGCCCATCCCACCCGCCCTGTCCTTTGACCCGCGTCTTCCTTGGGAGATGAATGGGATCCTCCCCTGTGTTCACCCCCCTGTTCTGCCCAGCCACATCCGCCTGTGGGCACTGGAGGGCACGAAGGTGTTTGGGGCCGGGGCAGAACCCGCTGGGTGCAGCTGGTCCAGTCATAAAGGGGAAGGGGCATCAGCGCCCACCACGCTGCCAGAACCCACATCCCAGTGCCAGGACCCGCATCCCAGTGGGGTCTGCGAGCATTCCAGCTGAGCTGGGGGTCACTGAGGGCTGTGAGAGCCCTGCCCTGCAGGGAGCACCAGCTCACCCTCTCGGGGGGCTCGGCGGGGGCTGTTGGGTGCCCCTGGTCCAGGCAGGGTGCCTCTATTCCCAAAGGGTTGCCATGGATATGGATCTCCCTGGCGACGGGACGCGTTTCCCACTAGATGTCGCTTCCGCCCGTGCCCGGAGCATCCCCGAGGGTTGGGGTACCCAGGTTTGGGGGGTTCCTACATCCCTCTCCCCTCGCCAGACACCCCAGGGCACCCTGGCCATGCAGTGCCTGCTGTGCCCCCCACTCCGGGCAGCCCCTCCATCAACGGGGCCATCTCGGAGCTTGTGATGCCAAAAATCACCCCAGTTCCCCCAAAGTGACCCAATCCCTCATCTGGCAGCCAAACCAGGGGCCAGGGAAGCTGCCTGTTCCATCACCTCTGCTGTCTCCATGTCCTGGGCCCCCCAGAACCCCCAGACCCTCCAACCCTCGCGCGGGGGAACAGCACTCGGGGCTGCCCAGAGCGGTACCTCGGCTTCCCTGGAACGAATCCAGAGCCCCCGGACCCTCCCAGCCCCCACAGCGGGGGCTTTGAGCCCCGCCGAGACACCAGAAAAGGAGGGAAAGGTGGAAGATGGATGCTCGGGGCACCCCCAGCGCCGCCGCCCTCCCCCAGGACACAAAAGCCCCTTTGAGGGCTGATTTTACACCGCTCCTCCCGCGATGCCCGAATTAGCATCAGCAAAGGGATCGGAGGCCACGGGACGTTGTCGCTGCCGCTGGAAAGTCGGGAATTAATGGGTTTCCCTGTGCTGAGCCTGCTCGGGGGGTGCCAAGCCCAGCGCGGTCCCCGTATGAACTTTCCCTCCGGGGGCCGGGACCGGGCACGCACCGAGCCGGGATCGACCCTCGGCCGACAGCCCCCCACGCCCCCCGGGGCCGGGGCGACACCGAAGTCACGGCCACCGAGGGATGGGCTCGGGGACCCGCCGGCTCCGGGCGGTGCCGGGGGCAGCTGGCACCGCTCTCCGTGCCCGTTTATCCCCCCGGAATGTTTCCCATTGCGCACAAAGGCGGCGCGGGCATTGTCCGGGCTGCATCGCATTACGCGGCGCTCCCGCAGAAATCACTTGTATTTCACGCTCCATTGAGCAGCTGCCTGTATATATTTTCTGTGTTGCACTTTTAGCATGACAAAAGGAGAGGGCCTGTGAACTCCTTGCTCTTCAGACCTCTCCGACACGTCCCCCGAGCGGAGCCCCCCTCGGTTAGCATAACAAACTGCCACGCTCCCTCCGACGTGCTCCGGGCTCCCTCCCGGCCCTTTTTCCCTGGGAATTTAATGTATAGCTCAATATTTGGGCGTCTGGGTCGCTGGCGGCGGCGGGCGAGCGCGTGCGGGGGGGATTCGGAGCCCGGCATTTCGAGGATGTCCTTCCCGTGGATCCGTGGAGGAGCCGTCCCGGCTCCAGGTGGCCCACGCGGGGGTTCGGTGGTCACCGGGAACGCGGGTGGGATGTCACAGCCCTTCCTGGGGAAGCTCCAGCGCTCCGGCACCGCCGGCAGGATCCTGGGCACTGGCCCCGTCTGCTGCTGGAGCTGCAGGTCTCCAGCCTTTATTTTTACCTTGAAATTTGAGTTAGAGACAGAAAAATGGGAGTTGTGGGGCTGGAGCGAGTCCCGGGATCAACTGCAACAGCTGGGGCTGGAGAAACCAGTGAGTGAAGAGGGAGCTGGTGGAGCTGACTGGGTGTTTGTCCCTCTCAGGTCCCTGTTTCGCCAACCTGTCCCACCTGTCCCCCATCAGGACCCCCAGGAGCCCTGCGGATGGCAGATGTGGTCACATCCAGTTCCCAGGTCCAGGATGGAAATGAGGAAGAGGGAGCTCGGGTGAGGTGAGACGACCCCACAGTGCCCAAGCCCGAAGCTGGTCCCGCCACCCCTCAGACCAAAAGGGACAGGACATCATCCCCTCTGGGGTTGGACACCCTCGGGACGCCCCTCACCTCCCACTGTGGGGAAGGAAAGGGCTGGGAGAGGAAAGCTCAGCCTGTTGGGAAGGAAACACACCCTGGACATGGGGGCTCGCAGAGATCCGGGGGTCCCGCAAGAAAAAGGGGCAGCATTCTGCTCCGACACCAGGCTGGGACACGACTGGGGCTTTCAACACCTTTAATGCACTGGAATTTCTTCCCTTTCCCTCGCTGACCGCAGACCTCGTCCTCCCAAAGCCTTGGCTGGGGGCGGCAGCTCCGTGTCCTGCCGGTTTCCTGGGATGTCCCCGATGTCCCCTCGCTGTCTCACCCGGCACCGAGGTGGGAGGGGACCCCCAGGTGGGACCCCCTGGGTCTGTCTGACTTTGAGGCTGTTTGTTTGGGAAAGGAGGGAGTGATCCCTCACCCTGGGAATGGGAATAGCTTCTCACGGGTCCTGTCCATGCTCCAAACAGAGCCTTGGCTTTTCTCCAGCCTTTCCTGGTCACCCCACGGTGTCCACTCCTGTCACCTGCTGATGGGAGAAACTGGTGTGAGCCCAATCCCAGCCCAGTAAGAACCAGGGCTAAGCCCCCATGGGACAGATGAGAGGTGACTTTGTCACCAACATCCCAACTCACTTCCCAAATAATTTCTTTGTCCCAATCCAGCCTCCAGCAAAGGGAATGGCAGGAATTTGGGATCAGTGTGTATTTAAGTGGCTGGTGACACCTTGGGACACCTTGAGTGAGAGCAATCCACATCACTGCTGGTGTCTAATGGGGAGAAGAGCTCCCAGCTGGGCAGGAGAGAGGGTCATAGAATCATGGAATGGTTTGGATTGGAAGGCCCATAAAAATCATCTCATTCCACCCCCAACCATGGGCAGGGACACCTTCCACTGTTTGCTCCAACCTGGCCTTGGACACGTCCAGGGATGGGGCAGCCACAGCTGCTCTGGGCAACCTGTGCCACGGTCTCCCCGTGTGTCGTGTCCTGCAAAACTCATGGAAGGAAGTGGTGGCTGCTCTGGGGGTCCCGGGCACTCCTGTGGCATTCAGGGGGTCCCCACTACCCACCCCAGCCCCACCTCCCACCCCAATCCCACCGGCTGCTCCAAAAGCTCCTCACCAGGTGCTGTGCTTGGTGCTGGATGCCCTGGGGACAGACTGGTCCTCATGCTGTCCCCGGGACACGTGGTGGCACCTCTTCACTCATGTCCTTGTTGCTGCCAGCGCCTCGAGGGGGTCCCAATGCCCCAGTTGGGGGGTGCACTCAGCCGAGCCCCTGGAGCTCCTGTGGGTGGGCACAGATGGACATGGGTGGTGTGAGGTGCTGCCACACCTCACCATGCACGCACCCACTCCCACTCCCAGTCTCCTGTGGTTTTACTCCTGCTGCATCTCCCCCTCCCAGCCTTTCCCATGGGTACGGCCTGAGCCCAAATTCCCTCACTAATTGGCATTTGGGGCATCCTCGTGTTCCCTCTTCAGCCTCCCAGTTGCTTTCTGGGGTGCTGATGGGTGCTGCCTTCCATAAATCCCCCCAAAGTGACTTTTCCTGTCGGCTCCCCCAGTCCCAAACCCCCGGGAGGGATCTGTCACTTTGGGGTTCGGGTCAGTGTGGGGTGGGGGCTCAGTGCAGGAACCCCCCATTCTCTGACCCCCTCCACCCCTGAGCACACGGATGCCCCCCCCAGGGGTGCCCAGGAAAGCCCTGTGTCCCACCCCTGGGCATGAACCCCACCAGGGATGGGGAAGGGGTGAGTGTAATTGCACACGCTGATGCTCCAGTGGGAATACAGCCCTTAGAAAAGCTCCTCCTTTATCCCTGGATTTTGCCAGAACCTCCTTGGGCTCTCCCTCCAGGTCCTGCCAGAGGGGTCCCCTGAAAGACCAGACCCCCTCAAATCCAACTTTTCCCACTGCATTTCCATGTCCAAATCTCTTCCTGGACCTCCCTCACCCTCTCACTGACAGTCCCACATCTGTGCCCCATCCCAAAGGAGCCTTGCCTGGGGGATGCAGATCCCTGGATCCACCTTTCCAGGGGTCTGCCCACACTTCCTGGGGTTTTGGGGTTCCCTGTGGTGCTCTCTCTGCCTCCAGGTAGCCAAAGGATCCCCACCTGCCCCATCCCAGCAGCTCATTCAGTGCAACAGTGAAGGGAAGGGCTGGATCTGTTCAGTCTGGGAGGGGCTGGATCTCTTTAAGGCTGAATTTAACTGATAAACCGAAGTGTTTGGGGCAGGGAGACCAAGAGCCCTCATTGATTGAAATGCTCAGCTGGTTTTTTCTTTATGAATTGACCAAGGCCTGTGAATTCTGGGGCAAAACCAAACCTGTTGGGATGTTGACCCCATCATTTCCTGGGACACGTTGTGAGCCACCAGCACCTTCTCCCTGCTCCAACATGGGACCAAAACACGCCCTGGAGCAATTTAGGGGTTCAAACGTGGGTTTGGGGCACTCCTCAAACTGTCTGAGGGGGGAATAACCCCCTGGATACGTGGCTGTAATGGGGGAATTGGGGTGCCCGGGGTGGGGGGTCTGCACTCCCTCCCCCTCCTCAGCCCTGCCCTCACCAGGCTGGGAACAGCTTGAGTGTCCAGGAGGGAATTCATTTAAATAAATTTCCATAAGGATTAATTTCTCCTCTTCCCAGCAGTGGTGGAGGTGAGTGTGTGTGTGTGCATGAGGAAAGCTGAGCCTGTTTTGGGGGCATGGGGAGGACAGGGGGGCACCTTCCTGCCCCCACAGCCCTTCACCCCTTCACTTCCAGCTTTGGGAAGGTTTTGAGCCCATCCTCATCCTCACACCAGCCCAGCCCAGCAAGTGCTGGTCCCAAACAGAGGGATCAGAAATGCAAACCCTCCATAATTCCCAAACTTCCCAAGCAGAGTCACACTGACCCAAGAGTCGACCTCGGATGACCCAAAACACCATCAAGGAGAAAGATTTGGGCTGTGCAAGCTGCTGCAAAGAGGATTTTCCACAGTGGAAAGCCCCTGGATGTGCCCACCCCACCAGGAGCCTTGTCCTGGCTGTGTTCCCATGCTGGGTTTTCCCTGTGAGTGTTGGATTTGGGTCCTTCTACCCCAAAAATCTGCATTTTCCTTTTCAGCACTGCCTGGGCAGAAAAGGAGGGATGTTGGGGAAGCTTCTCCATCCACATGGATCAGCCCTGGCACAGGACAGAGGGACACAGCAATGCCATCACCCTCTCCCCTCCAAAAAGGAATACCAAGGCTTGGGAAAAACCCCTTTGGAGCAGCCACACAATTCTGATACATGGAAATCCCAGGAGACGATAAAGCCATGAGGTTTTCCAGCTTTTCCAGGACCCCTGGAGCAGGGGATATCCTTTCAGCAAGGGAAAATTATAATCGCCCCCTGCTAAACGAGCACAAGACCGTTTAAATGACTGATGCAGGTTTTTTCCATTCTGCCCAGGATTTGGGATTCAAAGCGTGAGCAGGAATTCAAATAACCAGGGTAAATAAATCAGGGCAAGTGAACACTTGGAAACAAGCAGAGCAACAGCTATTTTTGGCTGTCAAATTTGGGAGGTTTTAAGGCTCCTTCAGGGCACGAACTGCTCCAAGAATTCGTTTCCACTGCAGCAAAAGGAAAGCGTGGAGAGGAAGGAGTTTCCTTCCTCCTCCCAGGGAGATGGAGGTGTAAAAACCCTGCAATGCCAGGGGGTCTTGCACCCCCAAAAATGCTGATCTGGGGCTCTGGGGTGAAAAATGTGGGCTCAGGGTGATTCCTGCAGGGAATGTTCCCAGGGAGGATCTGGCCCTGCCGGTTTTTAACCACTGAGGATGGAAAGCAGAATTACACCCATTTCTCAGAAAGTGCCAAGTGGAGCACAGAATGTGGTGGGTTTTGTGAAACTAAAAAATACCTTTTTCATTTGGATTTCCTGCAGGAATCCTGATTTTTTTTTTTTTTTAAGTGACTCTCCTCCCTTTGGGAACAGATCTCAGGGGCATTCCCAGCACCCCCCAACTCTGGCTCTAAAGCCCCCACAGCCCCCAGCGCTGTCCCAGTGTCCTGCTCCTCGTTTGATGGACTTCATTAAGCCTTGGGCATGCGGAAAACAAGGAAAAGTGGCTCATTAACATCATTTTGGGATCCTGGACTGCCCTGAAGTTGGACAGGGCTCTGCCTTGAAACTCTGGAGCTCCAGAGTTGGGATTGCAGGGATGGGGAGCAGCATTTTGGGGGCACCTCCAGCTCCCCTTCTTTTCCAGAAGAGGCTGTTCTTTCTCCACTCCTGCTCCCAGGTAAACCAGCCGTGCTTTGTGTCCCCACCCCGGAGCCCAGAACTGCCCCGCTCCAGGGTGGGCAGCACCCGAGGGTGCTGGGGGCCTCCCCCACGGGGCAACACCCCAAAAATACGAGCCGAATCCCCCCCGAAGGCAAAACCCACCATCCACATGGAGGTTCCCGGCTCCCTGCCATGGAAACAAAGCATTGCCAAGGGATTGCTTCGTACGGAGTCAAATATTCCCAAAATCCAAGATTCTGCGGCAGCAGGATTGAACCCCCAGTCCCGGGGAGGGGGCTGAACGCTCCAGTTCTCCGTCCATATGGAGAAACCCACGGGATAGAGGGAAGGGGGGAGGTTGGGCACAGACTGCCGGGTGATTTGACCACGTTGGCACAATCCTGGGGCTCCTTCAGCGCAGAGCTGGGGGTCCCAATTCCGCCAGAGCTTAAAACTAGAATATTTGTCATTAAACCGACCCGCAAAAGGGGCAAAGCCCCCCCAGAGCGGGCACAACCCCCCGAGCTCTCCCTCCGTTTCCCCTCCATCTCCCTCTTCTCCCTCCGTGGGCGCGACGCCTCCCGGGGAGCTTTATTAAGTTTATGGGCATGAGGAGAAGGGCTCGGGGGGGTGGGAATAATTGAGGCAGGGGCCACCTCTGACCTCCCCCCGGCCCGGTCCCCGCGGCAGCTGTGCCGGCGCTCCGCGGCCGCAGCTCAATGGGCGCTTTGTCTCGCCCGCCGGCCCCGCTCGGCCCCGTCGCCCCCAATAATATTTATGGAGTCTCCGGTCACCTTGTCCCCCGCTCCCTGCATCTCAATCAGCGCCCGGCCCGAGGGATCCGCCGGGATTTATAGTCGGGACGGCGGCTGCTCCTCGGCCCCCGTGGGTGTGGAAGCGGCGGGTCCTGCCCCCGCGGGAGAGCCGGGGCTCCCTTCGCAGCCCTCCGGCTTTGATTCCCTCTCTTTCCTTACAAAAACCATCCCCGTGACTATTGGAAAGCAAACAGGTGCGGGGATTTTCTGGCTTTCCCCGGGTTTTGCAAAGCCTCTCTGCTCCTAAACCGTGGGCGTGGGAGAGGTGGTTTGTTTAACTCTGTTTCTCGCTGCCTGATTCTCCTGTGGGTTTAAAACACAAATGAAAAACTCCTTCCCAAATCGCCAGAAAGGAATGTTTTCAAATCCTCCTCCCATGGATGGGTGAAGCCCCAGCACGCCCTGCCATGGAGGGATTCGGGGTCTGTCCTGAGCCCACGGGAATCCTCGGGAGGCTCCTCGGCGTCCCAAGTTCTGCAGCAGATGTTTTAAGCAAAGAGGTTTATTTGGAGAGGGTTCATCCAGGAAAACGACATTTGTGACTGAAAGAGGAGGATCGGTGAAGGCGCAAGGAACAGCAGTGCCCCTGGTTTGCTGGGGTTTGGAAATTCCTGAGGAAAGGCAACTTTTCCTTGATGGGTGAATCGGGGCAAGAAGGGAAAGGGTGTGAACCCAAGTTCCTGCTGAGTTATTCCAAACTCTACCGAAAAGACGGCTGAAGTTGTGGATCTCTGTGGGAGGAAGACTGGGCTGTGTGGGCTGTTTGGACTGTTCCCAGATTCTCCAGCTGCACAGAAATTCCTGCATGGATAGGAGTGAGAGGCTCTTGGTGTGCATCCGATGCTGAGTGATTGGGAATTGCCAATGATCCGGTCCTTCGCTGCTTCCTGGGGGGGAAACCAGCCCACAAAGGATCCAGCCAATCCCCCAAATGTCTCTGAACACCGACGGCTCTTCCAACAGCCAGGAAGGATCTTCAGGGACCTTAAATCCCCCTCCAGGATGTGGAGTTGCTCCCATTGCTGCCCTCAAAGGCGTGTGCTGCCCCATCCTATAGAAACTGGAATTTGGGACCATGGGAGATGCCCCGGGTTCAATGAACCAAACTGGTCCTTTTCCAGCTTTTCCATCACCTTCTGATAAATCCTGGAACCCACCAACTGCTCCCAGTGCAGGGCTGGTCAGTCCTCCAGTGCCAAATGGTGCTTTGGTGCTGGTTTGGTGCTTCCTCCTGTTGGTGGAGCTGGGAGGTAACCGGCAGCAAAGTGTTGGGGTGCTGGATGTGTCCACAAACCTCCCTGCATGGAAAATCCTCCTTTTAGGGCTGCTTAACCCCGGAGCTGAAAGTGCCCTGGGGATGGGGGGGATGGTCCTTCCTGCTCCCCAAACACCACCCAGGAGAGAGGGGGAGGAGGAGGAGAAAGAGCGATGGTGGGAGAGGCAGAACGAAGATTTCCACGTGCGTGGAGCTCTTTCACCTGATCCACCAGGGATCCTCCGTCCCACTGACCCCACTGCACCGGGACACCGCGGAGGAGCAACCGCATTCCCTAAACCTGAGCCAGAACCACTTCCAGCCTGCTTTAAAGAGGAGACCCGTTTATTTTCCTCGTCCTTTGCCGGCTGGAATGTTCTCGGAGCACGAGCTGTGCCTGCCTCAGCCGAGGCTGCTCCTTCCCGGCCCCTTCCCCGGGGCTCCTCCAGGGAAATGCTGCCTGACACCAGCCCCGGAGCGCTGGCGGCTGGAGATGAATCTGGAGTGTCACCTCTCGCCACCGCCCGCATTCCCAGCCCTGCCAGAGCGGATCCGAGGGGGATAAACACACCCTGCAAAGAGCGGGCTGAGAGGAGGGTGGGACGGTGCTGGCAGGCAAATCGAAGTGGATTTTTGGGAAGCTGGAGAGGCAGAGCTGCTTTATAAGGGATTTGTGTTGCTCTCCGCGCAGGGCAGGAGCAGCAGGATGCTGGTGGAGCAGGAGGAGGATGGTTCTGGAGGTGCTTTGGGCACTGTAGGTTAAGTCCAGGTGGGAAATACGGGTTTATTCACAGGAGGAAGGTGCGGGAAGGTGGTCGGGGGGCAGCTCAGGGCAGGGACGCCCAAGCAACAGCCACCACCAAGCCACAACCCAGCCTGGAAAGGGGCCGGACCCGCCTGGAAAGGCGACGGGCCGCGGTCAGAGCGCGGCCCTGGGGAAGGGCTGGGACTGGCACAGCCCTCCCGGGATGGAGCTGCCGGTGGGCGACGGAGGGTGGCTGGAACGAGCATCATCTCCAGCTTGCTGAGCTCGGCATAATTGTTGGAAAACCGCTGCGCACATGCTGAGCTTCATAATTATCAGCCTTGTCTGCCAGGCTCTCCCTCCCCCCAGCACCACGGCACACTTGATTATGATTATGGTGGCTAATTTTGTCTGGTGCATCTTCGGCATATGGGCCCCCACCTGCTCTGAATATGCAAACGCCGCTGATTTGCTCCTCGGGGCCGGGGGCCGTGGGCAGGCGGGGAGGGGGATGCGGGAACAAAGAAACCCCCGCGCCGGTCGGGCACAAAGAGCCGCCGGCGCCGGAGCTGCCCCTGGCACGGCGGTGCCCGCGCCGGGCTGTGTTTTCTGTGGATGTGTGGCGTGGCGTGGGCATCTGGCATGCCATGGATGTTTTTCAACACGCTACGGATGCCCCTTGCCATGCAACTCCCCCTCGGCTCCATCCTGGCTTTTCCTCGCTGGATGGGATGCATCCGTATGGGATGCATCTGGTGACAGCCCTGCAGGACCAGCCTGGGATTTTTGGGAAGGGCAGGATCAGGGTGGGTCCTACAGGAATAGGACCATCCCTCTGGGGTTTTTTTTAAGGAAAAGTAGGAGCGTGGTTGGCCCTGCAGGACCACCATCCCTGTGTTCTTTGGGAAAGGCAGGAATGGGGCTGGCCCTGCAGGATCTCCATCCCTGTGTTCTTTGGGAAAGGCAGGAATGGGGCTTGGCTCCTCAGCGCTCATCAAAGGCTCCGTGTGACGGGAAGGGCAGCCGAGGTGGGCTCACGTCTGCCTTGTCAGGGGGGCTTTGCCATGCTAATGGATAATTAGACAGGCAGACAGACTGACAAGGATCCAGATGGATGGATAGATGCCACGAGGATCTGGTGACAGATAAATAGGCAGATGCTAATGGGCAGCGCAAACAACAGCTCAGACTCCTGCTAATTCCCACTGTAATTTTTAAGCTCTCTTCATGCTCCCCCCCTTTTCCCCCCTCTCTCCCCCAATCCCGAGGTCTCACCAGCGCATCACTCATACTTATTTTAATTTTTTTTCCATAGAAAATGGTTAGGAGGGCTCCAAGGGATAACGAGCAGCAGTTGAGCTGAGGTAGGTGTTGTGGGGGGCTCGGGGAGGTGGAACCCCTGGGATCACCTTGGGAGCTGCCAGAGCCAGGCTTGGCTGTAAGGCCTCCCCGACACTGATTTATTTTTTAATTAAAACCAAAACCAAACCAAACAAAAAAAAAAAAAAAAATTTCTCCCATTTTCCCAACTATGGAGATGGGAAGAAAATTGTGAATGGAGAGGAGGAGGCCGGGGTGGATTAGAGCTGGAAAAGCCAAGGCCGAGCGGAGACAAAAGAAACATCCTCGCTTGTTTTTCCCTTTGCCGCGGGGAATCCACGTGGCGGTTGCGGGAAGGCGGGGAAAGTGGGAAGAGGAGATAAATCCTGCTGGGAAGGGAGATTTACAGCCCTGCCCTCCACAGCCACCTGCCCCGATGGGTGCCGCTCACCTGCTCGGAGGGCCAGGTTCATTAGCGGGGCCCTGGTTAATTGGGCACGGGGACGTGGGGATGCTCGGGTGGTCGGGGACATCACTGTCACTGTTGTCACCTCCCTGTTCCAGCCTCACCGAGGCTGAGCCCTGGCATGAGGCGGACCCTCGAGCATCCTCCCAGGGGTACCATCTCCTCTGCCCCTCCCCGCCTCGTCTGCCCATCTCCTGCTGTATCACCTCACCCTCAGTTGTGTCGCGGCCCATCAGCACCTCAGGATCTGCCCCTTCTTCTGCTCTGCCCCTTTGCCCCGCGGTGGTTTTTAGGAACTCTCCTCTCTGTCTCTGTCTCTCTCGTCTGTTTTCCCTCCTGCTCTACAGATCAACCTCCTTTCCCCCACCTCGCTCCTCTCTCTGGTGTGTTTTCTCCCCTCTCTGCCACCCCAGGAGGGGCCGTGGGGACAAGGCTGGCGTCCCCATGAATTTGGGTCCCACAGGTGAACCTCCTGCTCCTATTTCAGGCTGAGCTGCAAAACCAGCCCAGGAGATGCCACCAGCGCCTCCTGCACCTCTGGAGAGAGGCAGAGGCTGCTCTGGGACGAGGCAGAACCCGGGATCCCTTCCCCACAGGCACCCAGAGCATCGCTGCTCCCACGCCCAGGGCTTGAGCACCCTGTGCCTGCCCGTGGCAGGAGCTGGAGGAGGAAAAACACCATTTCTGCCTTATTTCACCCCAACTGGTGCCAGCGGGGAGGTTCCTGTCTGTCAGTGCGGATCCAGCACCCGCTATGTAGGTCAGAGCTGACGGTGAAGGAGAGCAGGGGGCCCAGCCCTGGGGTGGCCCCTGTCAGATGCTGGGATTCCATCTGGAATGAAACCCTGGGAGCCTCTTACCACCACCAGACAAATATATATAATATATTTATTATATATATATATGATATATAGAAAAATATCTGCACACCATATCACCATCTATAAGTATATCCCCCATATATTTATATATATGTGTGTAATTTCAGCCTAGTTCTTGTTTCAGATGGAAGCAGCTCCCCGACACAATTATAAGTTTTACCAGAATTTATCCTGTTGCAAATATTCCCATTTTTAAACAAACCAATTCCATTTCTTAGCAACTTGCTGAGAAAGTGCCCGGGGGTTTTTCTGCCGAGTTCCCGCAGGTATTCCCAATTTCCTTCCTTTGCTTTATGAGGTAAGTGGGGGGAAAAAAGGGAAATATTTTCCTTATAAATAGAGATGTCTATAAAATATCCCAGGGATTTTTTTTCCCCCTGCACACGCCTTTCTTTCCAGGGGTTTTCATGTCTTTTCACATCACCTGGCTCAGGTGGATAAATCCCAGCACTTCCAGGTTGGATGGACACCATGAAAAAAAAAAGGTGGGAAGGGCAAAAGCTTTAATTCCCAGCTTAAAAACCAAAATGCTTTCCTGGGATTGTTGGAAGCTCCTTCAATTCTCAAATTCTTCCCTTCCCATCAAAAAACACCGTTGGGGAAATCCCAAAAGAGCTTCACCCACCCCTATCCAACAGCAAAGGGCAGGACCTCAGTGGCACCAGGCCCGAAGAGATGGAAAAACAGACAATATTGGGAATGCAGTGAGTGGAGAGGCTTCAAATCCGACTTTTTGGGAGGGAATAAATTTTGGATCGACTTCTTGGTTGTGCCCACCACCTGCCAAAATCCTTCTTGTCCCCTGGATGGTCGCCCTCAGCCCTCTGGGTGCTTTTTTGGGGTGGATAAAGGGGCTCACCCGGACACAACTGTTGGCCAAGAGGGAGGGAGCGCTGCCGGGGTGGTTGGGTTGGGGTCGGGAAGGGGCTGGCAGTGCCCGGACCAGGCGCTCCGTAATTGGGATGCAGGAGCCGTTCCTTGGGTGCCAAAGGCGGAGGGGGAAGGGTTAAGGGGCAGCGGGGGAGAGGGGTGAGAAAAAAGCCCGGGGAATGGGGGGCTTGGTGGCTTAATTACCATATTCAAATCTAATTAATTCCCCTTTGCATAAAAAGGCCACGGCGGGCGTGGGACCAGCCTCGCAGATGGTGTCTCATGCTCAGCACCATTTTGGGGCTGTGGCCATCTTAGAGAGGAGGAGGAGGAGGAGGAGGAGAACGAGGAAGGTTCTGCCCATGGTGCTGACCATCTGCTGGGGGCACCCACTGGGCACCAACTGGCCCCATCCCAGTGCTGACGTTCCTTGGAGGAAGAGGAGGATGTTTAAAAGCAGAGTGGAGAAACACAGGGAGGGAAAGTGTTTGGGAAGGGGGTTCGGTGTGATGTGACACCGTAATTTGGGGTGTTAATGCTCTCCTTGCCCTCAGCTGGGGCCCCAACTCCCTCCCTGAATCCCGGCATCTCCAGATGGGATGGTCCCGATCCCATCGACAGTGAAGGGCCATGTGGGGATCAGGGTCCCCAGGGGCATTTGTTGGAGGGGTGGGTGACAAGGAACGAGCGCTCCAGAGGCACATCCAGAGGGTGATCCCAGGGACACACACCCACCTCTCCCTTGGGTGCCATCCAGCAGGAAAATCCCGAGGACAAGCACCCCCCCCTCCTGCAGAGCCGTTGTTTTGGGGGAGAACCGGCTGAATGTTCCTGCTGTCCCTGCTGTGTGTTTGGGGTGAGCCAAATCCCTGTGGAAAACCAGCCTGGAGAGCGTGGGCAGCCCATGGGCACCGTGGCAGAGCCCACACCAGCTGCCAGGCTCACCCTGGGAAAGGTGAGAGCTATTTTTCCTAATGTTTTGGACAGCTTTGCTGTCACATGGTAGAACTTGGAGCAGGGAGGACCGCAGGGGATGTGGATTTTCTCCCTTGACTGATTCCCAAGGATGGGATGAGCTGCTGCTGCTGCTGCAGGGCTGTGTCCTCCCCACCCCCTTCCCCGGCACAGAGAGGGGGGCTGGGATGAAGCTGTTACCCCAAAACAGGCTCCCAGAAAGAGCTGGAAGTCCTTTTTGTGGATAAATCCCAGGGAAAATGTGGTGGGGTTTTTTGTTTGGTTTGGGTTTTTTTGTTTGTTTTTTTTTTTCTGGGGTGTTGAAAGGGGCAGCACAGAAGGATTTATGGATGGGGGTGGAGACTGAACACTCAAGTGGAGGCAGAGTGAGAGATGAGGGGGGAAATTCCTCTTTATGCTGTTTAAAGGATGTTTTTGAGCCATGGAGGAAAGATTTTTGGATGTAAATTAAAAAGGAAATAAAGGGGAAAGTCAATTATTTGGCAACCAAAAGCTGGCAGAAATAGCCCAGTTTTCCATCAGCTCAGGAAGGGATGGGTTCTAAATATTCCCATAGAGGAATATATATAATATGTGATTAAAAACTGAGAAGTTTTTGGTTGGTTGGTTGGTTTGGTTTGGTTTGGTTTTCCCAAAACAGTGAGAAAATAATCAGTGCAGCACCACAGTCTGAAAATTGGGATGGTGAAGAGCTGCCCCCTCCGAGATGCTGGTCCTTGATCCCCCCAAATCCCTGTTGGAGAGAGCCCAGAGGGATGTCTTCCATGGAAAACCCAGCGCCAGCTGCCTGGGCTTGCAGGAGTGGAGAGGAAAGAAAGAAAAGCCCAACCTTACCCCATCCAGGAGAGGTGACGGGGCGCTGAGGAGCCTTGGGAAAGCCAAGTGAACATCCTGAGCTCAGATCCGCCTTGTCCTGGAGGGATGGGACTGAACCAGCCAACACCTCGGGCACTGCAGAGCCGTGCCAGGAGCAGCTCCAGGGGCAGGAAAGCCCAGTCCGTGGTACCCACGGGGCTCCTCCATCCTTGGGTGTCCAGGGGGAGAGTGCTGTGGGGTCTTCCTGGGGCTCCAGAGGCTTCACCCCATCCCTGTTCCTGGCGAGGGATGTGTCTGGATCGTGGTGATCAGAGGGAGGTGGGGAGGAGTTCTCTCTGCAAAGGAGAAAATGAGGGATCCTGTCACCTCCAGAAGCACAGTGGTCACCTCCTGGATTGCCTCCAAACCCTCACCAATCACCTCCAAAGCACAGTAATCAGCTCCTAACCCTCACTGATCACCTCCAAAGAGCAGTAATCACCTCCTAACCCTCACTGATCATCTCCAAACCTCCATGGATCACCCCCAAACACTCATGGGTAACCTCCAAACAGCAGTGATCAACTCCAAGCCCTCATTGATCACCCCTAACCTCCAAACAACACCAACCCTCCACACACATCAATCCCTCCAAACCACACCAATCACAGGTCCCAGTCTGGGGGAAACTTTCTGTTTGACATCTTCATTGAGCTGAGCAGCTCCACCACCCCAAGGATCTCATGCACCCCAGACTCCATCCCATATCCCATTTTGCAGTCGGGATGGCATTGACACGGAGAGGAGCCAAACCTTCCCAGGACCCCGTGGGAGGGAGACCCCTCTGTTGGATGACAAGGGCAAACCCCCTCCAGATGTGCCCTTGGGCATGTCCCACATCCTCCAGCACCCACTGCCAGGGAGGGGACACCGCAGTCAGCCCAAAATCTGCCTTTTTACCACCCAAACCCTCGTCAGGTGGAGGTGGCACCTTCATTCCTCACTGGCCCCAGCACCCACGTTCACCCCGGAGGGTGGGGGGCACCCACCAGCTTTGCTCCCAAAAACTCATCCCCTCCACCACCCCTCGACACTCCCAAGGGTGCCCGATGGGGAGAACCCCAAAACTCCCGGAGTTGGGGCATGGTGACAGCCCTGGAGCGGATGGGTGGGGGGACACACACCCCGAGGGGACACCCGAGGGGACGGGGGGTTCAGCCACAATGGGGCTATTGAGGGGCCGCGCCGGGGGTCCCGGCTCTTCCTGCCCAGACACAATAGGGGCGGCATTGTATGGCCACCGCCCCCGGCCCCTCCTCTCTGTCCCCCCTGGGATAATGGATCCGCTTTGTGTGCTTGGCTGGACAAGGACTTTGCGGCGCAGAAAGAGCCGGTGTTTGTCTGTCAGGGGGGATCGGCCGCGAAAGGGCCGGGGAGGAGCGGCGGCCCCTCCGCAGCATTGGCCTTGCACGGCCCCGGCGCTGCTGCGGGAACGGGCTGGGCTGGTCCGTGCTGGGAACTTGGACTGGTGCAGCCTGGGCACTGTGGGGCTGCCGGACCTGCCGCTCAAACCCCGTCCCTGCTCAAAGCCCGTCCGACCCCGGTGATCATCCCGGTGACCATCCCAGTGACCATCCTGGTGACCATCCCAGTGACCATCCCGGTGACCATCCTGGTGACCACCCCGGTGACCATCCCAGTGACCATCCCGGTGACCATCCCGGTGACCACCCCGGTGATCATCCCGGTGACCATCCCGGTGACCATCCCAGGGACCTCCCCACCAAACACCAACTCTCATCACAAACCTACACTGGCAGAGGGTCCGTGTCCCCCCGCCTGGCTCTGTCCCCCCTCCTTGGCTGTCATTCTTGGGGATGGGATCAGCAAAACCCACAGGAGATTAATTCCCTGCCTGCCTCGCTCGTGCTGTCCCGGCGTGCAGGAATGGGATGGGATAATCCCTGACTTCATCGTAGCCAGACCGGCAAAGGGCAGGATTAACAACTAGGCTTTAATTTTGGCAGCCCTGAACAGGTCCCTTTCCCTGCGGTGTTCCTAATTCCACGTCAGGCATTTAAAGAGTGGGGGAACTCTGAAGAGGATGACCAGGAGAGGAAAACCAGTCCTGATACCATCCAACTGGGAAAACCACTGGATTGCAGCCCAGCCAAGCATCCAGCATCGTGTGGGTACACACGTGTGCCCGCAGGGACACGCCAATGCCACGTGTGTGCCAGGCGACTCCACATGGAGCAAGATCAGGGTCCCTCTGTCAGCAAAGGCTACACAAAGCAGAGCTGAAAACAGATTATTCCACGACAAACCAAGTCTGGAAACTTCACATTTGTCCTGTAGATTGGGGCAGGGGGTTCAATTGCTGAAACTCAGTTTTTTTGAAATCAGGTCCAACCTAATTGATTTTGTGATTCTGAGGATGTTGATACTTGATGGAAACATGGAATTTTGTTTCCCCAGATTTTAGCCTGATAATCGGTTTCTCGATGTGCCGATGTGTCTGAGCTCACTGCCAGGCACTCAGGGGACATCTGCCAGCCCAGACCCTTCCATGAGGGGTCAAGGTGGGGTTGTGACTTCAGGAATACCCAAATCCCATCACACTGGGAGCGGGTTCATCCCCCTGTGCTCCATCAGCGCAGTGGGTCCTGGAATTCCCACCCCACACAACGGGTGGCATTTTGAGGTGCCAATGGCCATGAGGCTGGAGGTGACACCTCAGCAGCACATCCCTCTCCCCCAGAATATTTTCCTGCCGGTCTTTGGGGTCCGTGTGCCGACATAGGATGAGCATCTCCAGCAGCATCACCCCGGGGCACTCTACTCCCACATCCCGGGTGCCCTGGGGCTGAGGCGGGAGGGGCGAGTCGGCTGGACCGAAGGGATGATTAGGGTGGCCTGTGGAGTAATTATCTCATTGGACAACTAATACCCTTTCAACCGGAGCGGGGTGGGGAAGTATTGTTCGGGCTTAGGGATTACATCAACCCGCTGGAGCAGACAATGTGCTCCCCCTGGGAAGAGGCAGCTCAGCCCCAGGGGGAGAGGAGGGAGGCAGGGGCTGAAGCTGTCTCAATTAGCGAGTGTCCCAGCGAGGAAGAGGGTGGTGGGGGCTCCTGGGGGGGACGTGGAGCATCCTTAACCCTTCGTGCTCCTCCCGCGAGGGCACTCGGCCCTTCACCCCCGCGTTAAGCCCTGCAAGGGACAGGGCGATGCCAGGAGGGCTGGATGTGTCCCCTCCTCCCCATGTCGCCGGGGAAAGCAAAGCACGGCCAGTTTTCTCCTTTTCCTGCCTTGTTTTCACCTTTTCCTGCCTTGTTCTCTTTCTGACAGCCCAATGCCCGTCCCTTCCATCCTCCCCGCGCAGCTCGTCGGCGACATCGCCCTTGTGTTGGGGACAGACAGGAGACACCAGAGCGGCCAGCCAGGGACAAGCAGGACACATCCCCGTCCCCAACCCCCAAAAAACAGCGCCGGGGAAGGGCGATGACGACAACCCTCCACACGCAACATTTGGGGCACAGCAGGTCTTCGGCATCCCCACGGAACGCCGGCCCCCGGCCTGGCGCGGGGCTGGGGGCAGTTTTGGGTCGGGTTCGTGGTAAATCAGGCGTGAGAGCGGCGGGCTGGTGGCAGCCACCGCGCCAGGTTACCGGCGGAGCAAAGGGGCTGGCTCCACCTGGCCCTCGCCATCCGTGGGGTGATTAAACACGGGGCTCCCAGCTGCCATACATTTTTAAATAAATGAATAATACATAGAGGGGTGATAAATAAATAACGGCCATACATTTGAACTTAGCCTCTGAGAAAATCCTTTTAGTTCAAAAGGACCGGGGCGCTTGGAAAGGGGAGCCCATGCATTTTGAATGGGCTGCCATCAAGTGTCAGGGCTTGGCAAGGGAGACGAGGAGGGGGGGAGGGAGAAAATCGGCCTCGACACACGCAGGGAGGGGGGAAGGGACGAGGGTCCTTTGGCATCGCCAAGGGTGGCGTCGGTGGGCTCAGGCAGCGACGGCACCGGGGCTGTGGATGCCCCAGGGCTGGGCGCTGAATCCTCCTGAAGGCGGAGGGTGAGGGTGGGGGGCTGTGGCAGGAGGTGAAGGGCAGCCCCCGATAAAGGCGAGGGGCACATGAAAGGTCGGGGTCCCCCAGCCCCGGCGGTGCCGAGGAGGAGCCCCCGCTCGGCAGGGCAAAGGCAGCGTTTACTCGGCAGTGGCCCGATAAAGAGGCGGGTGGCCCTGGAAGGCGGCCCAGACAAATACAAGGGGATTAGCCAAGGGCAAGGTGTGAAGCGAGGGGAGGATGGGCAGGGACAGCCGTGAGCGGGGGATGCCGAGTGCCCTGAGCGGGGCAGGGGCACCGGGGCAGAGGCGGTGGGGGACGGATGTGAGGAACTGCGTTATCGCCTCTTGCGGGGGCGCAGAGAACCCCCCGGGCTGGGGGGGCAGGCTGAGATCGGCTCTGAACCTGCCCCAAAGCCCTGCCCAGAGCGGAGGGGGCACAAACCTGCCCTACCCCGTGTCCCTGCCAGGCGCAACCATGCACACGCGTGTTCTGGCCATGCACAGGCATGCACACGTGTGTCCCAGCTTGTACATACATGTCCCAGACATGTGCATACATTTCCTAGCCATGCACAGCCATGACATGCATGTCCCAGGCATGTACACATGTGAACTGGCCATGCCCATGTATGTTCTACCCATGTACAGCCATGACACGTATTCTAGCCATGCAGACACGTCCTAGCCATGCACAACCAGGCACATGCATGTTCCAGCCAGTACAGCCACATACACGCTTGAATTAGCCATGAAAAACCATGCACACATATGTCGTAGCCATGCAGTCATGCACATGTATGTTCTAACCATGTACAGTCATGCATATGCATGTTCCAGCCATGACATGTGTCTCAGGCATGTCCTGAACATGTCCATGCATGTCCCAGCTGTGTACAGCCATATACACACGTATGTCCTAGCCATGTACAACCTTGCACATACGTGTTCCATCCATACACAGCCATGTCCACACACCTTCTGGGCCACACACAGCTATGACACGTGTGTCCCAGCCATGGACACACATGTCCTAACCAGGCACATCCATGCACATGCACATTCCAGCCCAGCCCAGTCATGTCCACACCTGTCCCAGCCATGCCCACACATGTGCCAGCCATGCCCACAGATGTCCCAGACATACCCGTGACTGTCCCAGGACAGGACCCTGCTGGGAGTCTCTCCCTTTGCCCTTCCTGCAGCCCAAGAGCTGCGGAGGTAACTTTAATTCTTTGCACAAACTACGGCCGCTCGCTCGACTCGTTAAGTGGGTATTGATTTATTAGGCGGTAATTTAAGGCAGAACGTTTTAAAATGAACTCACACACCAAGCCCAGGCACGAGAATAAACAAGACCTGATTTATTTGCTGCCTTTCTCGTGGCAGGTGCCGGGCTGGGCTGGCAGCACGTGGGGATGGGATGCATCCTGGAATGGGAGGGTCGGGAAGGGAGCAACCCCCTCACCCTCTGGGAGGGCTGCAGAGCACCCCTGCACACCCATATCCCGCACCCTCTGCGGCGGCAACGACCCCCAGAGCCCCCCAGTGCTGGGGTGCACGGGATGGGGTGGGTGGCAGCGAGGGCAGGGGTGGCACAGCCCGGCCATCAGCCCCGCGTCGGGGCATAGCACTGAGACCAGCGAGAGCCCACTGGTATCACCAAAACCACCCCAAAACTCCCCACTTGGGGTCTGGAACCTTCAGGCTGGAGTGGGGGTCGAACAAACCCTTTTACTCTCCCCCAGCAAAGATCCCCATCTCCATCCTCCCGACGCGCATCCGCCAGGCCAGAGCTCCGCCGGCATCAATCAGCCACGCTCCAGGGATGCCCGCAGCCGGCACGGGGGGCTTGTTCCATCCACCCCCCCGTCCCCAGCTCAGCATCCCCCCCTCCGCCTCCACCAGCTGAGTCCCGGGTGTCAGACCCCCGCCAGGTCCCATCTGCGGGCCCCGGCGGTCGCGCCGCATTCCTGGAGCCGTCCCCGGCGCAGCAGCTGCCGGACACGACCGCGATCGCCGCCGCGGAGGCGCGGGCAGCTCGTCTTGACCTTGTCGGTCAGGTGTTGGGGGGGGACATAAAAAAATCCCACCCCCACCCCCCTGGGTGCCGCCAGCCGTCGCCGGGGCACGGGGAGGGTTTAATGCAGCGGGGACCATAATGGGGCCGGCTGGGGGAGCGAGGGCGAGGAGAAATTAGTGTCAGTGTGTGTGTGCCTTAAACAAACCTGCGCCGGGGTGACGTGAATGAGGGCACAGCCTGTGTATATATTAGTGATGGGATCTGACCTCGCTGGGAGGGCTCCTTCCCTCGCTCCGCTCCTCTGGGCGTGGGAAAAAGGCCTGGGCTCTTTTCACAGCTGTTCTCGCTGCTGCACTGAGCTAATGGAGGGGCTGCCCGTCTCCCTCCTCCCCCCCCGCCGCCTTTTCAGTCCTTCAGCAAAAAGCCCCCCTTTCACAGTCCCTTAAAAACACACCTCATTGTTCCCGCCTGGATTGCATTGAAATGCCACTCGCACCCCGTCTCCCGGAGCAGCCGGCCCCGAGCCCGTCCTGCCTGCGCCTGCACACGCGTGTGCGAGCCCGCGGCGGGCGTGGGAGCACGCGTGGGCCCCTCCTGGGCTGGCACACTGCAGCTGCCACCGGGTTTTATCCCCGGAGTCCCCTCGGGAAGGGGTGTCGGGAGAGGTGCGGAGCCGAGGCTTTCCACGCCCGGCGTTAGTGCGCTCAGCCTGGCCCCCGTGCCCCCCACTCCTCTGGGATATCTTAGTGCTTCGGTTTTGATACAAGAATTGGGGATAAATAGAAATGAGGTAAAAAGTACCAGGGGCTGTCGCTGTTTCGTGAACCCAGAGCAGAGGCAACACGTGGCTGGTGGCTGTGCCCGCCTCCTCGACACAGACAAGGAGACCCCAAACACCCCATCACTCCACACCCCAGCCATGCCCAGGTGTCACAACCAGCATTTAATGCTTCAGGAGTAAATACTCCACTTTAAAGCCCCGCCTGGCACACCAAGTAATGGGATTCCCCAGGGACAGGGCAATTTGGGCACACCACAGCTTGATTCCACCTAACATCGACCCTTTTGGTTTCCCAAAAATCCTCTCCAAGCTCTGTAGAGATTCAAGATTTCTAGCAAACAATAAACAGCCACGCAAGGATCAGCCCTCGCCTGGTTTCCCAGGGAATTAGGGCAGAGAAAGTCTGGGCTCAGCCTCCCAGGGAGCTCCAGGGACGGCGGAGCTGAGGGTCGCTCCTCGAAGGCGGCGGCAGCGACACAGCCCCCCATTCCCAGCATCTCCCCTTGTTTGCCAAGACCCAGCCCCAGCGCAGCGCCGGGATCGCGCTTTTCATGAAAAATAAATAAATACATTCCTGGTGGCGGCGGAGGAAGGTTGCAAACACCACCCCCGAGGGCTCCCCGAGCAGGAGGCAGAGGCGGCGGACCCCGTTGTTATTTCCCGGAGCGCTCGGGGTTTCTCAGCCCACCTCGCGCTCCCCTCGGCGTGGGCAGCGGGACAGACACACGGACAGGGCCGTCCTCGGGGCCCGCGCGTGTTTTCCCCGCTGACCTTTCCCCGCTGCTCTGATGGATCCTTTCTGACAAAAGCGGGGACATCGCACACCTTCCGTCCTTGCTCCGCGCCCGGCGCAGGGACATCGCCACGAGCGAGGCGCTGTCACCGGCGATTAGAGGGACGAGGCCTCCGCCGCTTTCCGCATGAGCACCAGTGCTGGTGCCAGGCAAGGGGTGCCCCCCGGCCCCCCCGGTGCCCAACACGTGTGCCCTGAGTGTGGAAATGGGCTTTTCTTTACCGGCCACGCACCGGGATGGCATCGGCGAGAATGGGGTTGGGATCGGCGAGAATGGGGTTTGGATTGGCAAGGAGGGGGTTGGGATTGGCAAGGAGGGGGTTGGGATTGGCATGGAGGGGGTTGGGATTGGCATGGAGGGGGTTGGGAGGTGCAAGGATGGGGGGGGGATTGGCAAGGAGAGGGTTGGGAGCTGCAAGGATAGGGTTGAAATCGGCGAGAATGGGGTTAGGATCAGTGAGGATGGGATTGAGAACAGCGAGGAAAGGGTTGGGATCCGCGAGGATGGGGTTGGAATCAGAGAGGACGAGCCTGAGCTCTTCGAAGGCAACATATGTATGTGCTGATGCACATGTATGTGTGTGTGACCTACATTCCGGGCTGCAGCACTTCCCACGGGTGGGTGATGCCCACGGGTGGGTGATGCCCATACCTGCCAGTGGCGAGGGGGCTTGGCCAACCCTTGTGTGCTAAAGATCCATCAATTCCCAAGGGGTTTTCCCTGTGTGCACAGGATTCCTGGCATGGGGAAGGAGAAAGGGTGCCTCGACCAAGCTTACAAACAACTTGCTGAGCATGGGAGGATCTGGCTTTGGCAGGAATGACAACGCAGAGCCACCAGGGCCACGTCCTCAGCACCCTGAGCATCACTGACACTTGTGGGGTCCCCCCACACCCAGCACCTGCCCCCTACACCAGTCCAAGCTCCCACTCTGCTCCCGTTGCTTTCCAGTATTCCCATTTCCCCAGCTGGTTTTGACTTCTACACCCAGCGCAGACATGGAGTTCCCATAGAAACATGAAGATATTAAACTGTAAATAATAATTTTTCCATTAAAAAAAAAAAAAAAAAAAAAGAGAGAGAGAAAGCAAAGCTCCAACACGTCGTGTGGGGCTGGTGGGTTGGGAATAGACCCTGATATCCTGGGAACAGACCCCAGTGTCCTGGGAACAGACTCTGATGTTCTGGGCATGTGGAGTCTCATCTCACCCACCCCGGATGGGTGCAAGTTCCACCCTCATCCCTCCGGCACTGACACAGAGCTCTCACACTATTCCTTCCACTTTCAGCACCTGATTTATCCAGGCTGGAGTCTTCATCCTGCCATCTATACAAATTAGCAGCTAAAGAGGCGGCCGGGCCGTCCCCCGCCAGCTCGGGGTAAATAAACGGGAGCTTCGCCGGCGCCGTGACACAAACCTGACGGGAAGGGATTGTTATTTACTGTGGCCTGTGCAACGGTGATTTGTAAATGGCCTAAAGTTAAACCCATCACTGTTTCTCATTTTCTCCATCCTGTGGAGGTGGTTTAGTCTGGGGCTTCTACCCTTTGTGCCTGTTTAAGTGATACTTTCTGTCATAAACGATCGGGTTTCCCCTCCCTCGCCTCTATCAAGCTGGAAAATCATCAGTTTGTGGTGGGAGAAAGGAGAAATGTCAGGGCTGGGTGGGGAGGCATAGGGACCCTATCCAAGAGGGACTAGGAGATTTGGGGTTGAAGGCTGAGACCAAGCACCACCACCTCTGGGCACCCGGATGGCTCTGAACCCAATTCCTGCCACCCATACCCAGTTAAAACCTGGACGCTGCTGCTGCTGGTGGGAGGCAGTGTTGGTTTTAGGGCTCTGGTAGACAAGGTGTTGGGTCCCCCCACGAGACTGGGCTTGGGACAAAGGTGGAGCTGCCTCCTGGCTCATCCAGCACCCCAAATCCCCAAATCCCTGCAGCTCCTTCCATCCCTCACACCAGCCACTACACAAAGGGCTCCTTCTGCCCCAAGGCCACATCCAGCGCTGAGATCCAGGCGCCCCGACAGCCAAGCTGACCTCGAGCTCTCTATTCCCATCTCCACAGCTGACATGGGATTTCGGGGATCACCCCATCCCCCCCCTACTCTGGCACTGGGATGCTCATCTCAGTTCCTTTCCCGGTGCTGGGAACCAGGACTGGAGAGTCCCGTGCCCCAAAGTAGCCGGGCCAGGCGTCCCGGTAGCGCCCAGGATTATCCCCAGCATAACATCCCCCGGGAACAAGATTGCAGCTTAGGGCCTAATGGAAAAGAGGAGAGAGATGGGATTAAAATGAAAATAATGACTATTTCTTTAGCAAGGCCGGGGAAATGAGACGGGGATTAGCGCCCTCTTTACCAGCGGCTCCCAATCCCGCTGGGCGGTCCCGGATCCAGCCGGGGTGGCCAGAGATGCCCGTGCTCAGCAACTCTCCCAAGGGTGACATCAGAGATGGCAGTGCCAGCCTCAGAGGGACCAGCCTGGCTGTCCCAAGCACGACCCGTGCCGAGCTCCCTCCGCCACCTCCTCTGCCCACACGCAGACACCTCAAAACGGAGGCAATTTCCCCACTGTTTGCCGGCGCGATGCTTTTCCCCTCCCCGCGGACTTGTCGGGGGAAAATTATAAAATATTCTGCGAGGGAATAAAACACTGAAAATTAAAACTTCACTTGCAAAGGCACAAGCCCGAGAATAAACCTGAAAGGCTCCTTTCTCTCGCCTTTGGTTGCACACACTGCGCGGTGCCATTGGCTGCTTCCCTGGAATAGATTCCGTTGCTATGATACCAAGTTTGCTTTTAACGAACCCCAGAAAATTAATGGTATTCAGAAGATAAGTCCTTAAAGTGGAACCTATTTTAAGAAATTCTTGCTAAATGGTTTACAAGTAGTCAGGTGGGAGGAGAAGGTTTCTGGAGCGTGGCAGAGCCTGTGCCGGTTCCCTGCGGATTCCAGACGGGATATTGGGGTTTGTGGTGGTATTTTTGGGGGTCTGCTCCAGCCTGGGACAGTGAGAGAGGAGGGCAGGATTGGTGACCAGCGATGCTGAGTGCTGGGCATCCCTCCTGCTGCAGCACAACCAGCCCTTGGATCCTCCTGGCTGTCCCCACACAGCCTCGCTGTACTGAGACGCATCCCCCGCCAGCCAGGGCTTCCTCTGATGCTTTGGAGACACGGGAAACCTCTGCCCAAATCCTGCCCAAACTCATGCACAAAGCTACAGGATTCACGGCTGGCTCAGATCTTGGAGAGCCTGAGATGGTTGAAGGGATGTAAGTGGGTCTAGCATGGAAAACCTGCTCCAACAACATCCTGTCATCCTTTGGAGGAGCTCAGGGCACAGAGCTGAGAAGCCAGGGAAGGTTTTCCTGTCCACCCAGCCCCTCAGGCAGAGCACAGGGTGGCGTCAGCCATCAGACAGGGCACACTTCCCTCTGGTCCAGTGTCTCCAGCAGAGACAAGCTGGTGTGTCCAGATGCCTCGGCAGCTCCATTTGGCGCTGCAGCAAAGGCTGTCACCCAGCTCGGCGTCACCACAGCCAAAGCACCCACACTCCTGCTCCCAATTCCCAGGCAGGATGTCTCCATGGGACACAGGGTGTCATCTCCTCTTTTTCCCACACCGTAGTTTGGGGTGCACAGAAGGTGTCCCTGCTTTATCCCACACTATATAGAGTCCATGTCCTCCCTGCCCAGAAAAAGGGGCCAGACTGGGTGAGCCCAGGGTGTCCGTGCAGGCTGGAGGTGCAGGATCAGCACCAGGGATCACAGGGATCCCGGGCAAGAAATCTGCTCCTCTCCTGCCTGAACAAAGCAAGACCTGCCAAGAGGGAGAGGGAGGAAGTTGCACCTCTGCTGCAGACTCCAGACACGTCAGGTGAAAGAGGAGGTGCAACCCCACATATAAACAGGATGAGCAGGGCAGGGAGAGGTGGATGGAGCAAGGGAGTGGGGTAGAGGTTTCAATTTTCGGAGCTTCTCCCCTGCTCATTTCTCAGCCCCAACCCAGCCAGAGAATTGATGCACCAAACACCCCACAGTGAGGGGGGAATGGAGGCGCCTCGGTGCCACCGCCCCGCTCCAGCTGCCCTCATGCCGTGCCTGCATCCCACTGAAGAGTGGCGAGTGGTCCTGATCCTGCAGCGGTTTAACAACGTGGGTGCCTGGATCCATCTGTGGAGCCTCCCCGCTTCCCAGCTCCGAATGTCCAACAGCTCTGCAGGCACAGAGCGCCTTCCTTCGCTGCCTCTTCCACTGCACCCCAAAACACCACCTGGAAACACCTTTCCTGAGCTTCCCAGGAAAAAGGGGGGATGGCTCAACCTTTGGGGTCAGCCTTTCCCCTCTTACAGCATCAGCCCCAGGATTGCATGCAGTGCTCCAGGGCATCCACTCAGCCCCTCATCCCTCACTCCGGCGAGTCTCCCCGGGCATTGAGAGGAGCCAGGGGAGCAGGAGAGAGGGAGGGAGTGGGATGCAACACCCCAATCCACAGGCAGCAAAGGAGGAGCACGGAGGGTCCAGGAGGGACCTGGGAGAGGCTGAGAGCGGAGCACCCTCTGAGCAATGCTCCCAAATCCCTCTCTCCGAAGAACAAAGCTGCAACCTCTCTGCAGATGCAGAATAACCGAGGAGCGGCGATGATTTATTTCTCTCCCCCAGTAGATAAATCGGCCTCGGAAACGGGTCTGCGCTAAATTACAATTTGCATGTGGTAATATATTTAAGCAACTTTCCTTCTACTTCGTTATAAACAGGGTTTCTCGGGGGGTTATTTCTGAGCTGGCCCCGTTTCATTTATCTCTGGCGCAAGGGAGCTTAATTGTCAGTGTGGAAATTAAAACCACAGTGGGGAAAAAAAATAAAAAAAGAAAAGTAAAAAAAAAAAAATAAAGGTGCTGGGTTTTTAGGCAGCCTGAGGAACCTCAGGTTGGAACCAGAACAATCGCCCTGCCACAGGCGCCAGCTCTGGGCCTCAGTAAAAACGATTACAGACAAAACCCCACCGCAATTTCCACTCCACGGCCGCGTTTGGCTTCCAAGCGCTCTCCCCTCTCGAAGGCACCGGGGCCGGTGGCTCGGGAAGACCGGTGGTCACCGAGCCCTTCTCGTGCCGGGAGGGCAGGGCTCTTCTCCCGGAGAATAGCGAGCGGGTTTTTACATTCGGTTCTCTAGCTTTATGATATCACATACACTCATACAGCTAGATAACCAAAGAGAAAAACCAACCCAGGTCTCTACAAAACCAGTCTCGGCCGCGCCACACGCCCGGGGAGGTGGGTTTGGCTCCGATGTTGGAGCCCCCCAAGTGGCCACGATCTGTGTCCCCTCGCTGCCAATAATGAAAGAACCCCAAATGTTTTGGTGGAAGAGCAGGAATTATCTCCAGCGCCTTGGGATGCAACGCAGAACCTTCGTGCTCCTCGGTGCCCACCCGAGAGACCCGACTCGATGTCGCACCCCAAAAGGAACCCGCGCCCTAAAGTGGGCTCAGCCCCGTGCAGCCCCCCATGGCCTGCGGGACATGGCAGGGCAGGGTGTTCCCCCAGGATCCACCCCTGCGGCCCAGCCACCTGCCTCCTTCCCAGCTCCAAATTCGACCCCCAGACCCACTCGGGAGCCCACTCCCACTTTATAATTGCTGGAAATTACTGGCACGGAACTGCTGAGTCATGAGAGTGGTTGGAGAAGGGACAGGCCCAGCCGAAAGGGCCCCCACGGGGGTTCCCCCCGCGCCCCCCGTGCTCTTCTCCTCTCATTGCCCTTCCTCCCACATCTGCTCCGGCCAGCCGGGCCCCGCAAACCCGGCAGGGCGCCCGCGTATCCTGGGGCTCCGGGCCGTGAATCATCCAGGGGGAGTCTCCCTGAACCTCCCCGGGATGGCCCCGTCCCGGGCACCGGCCCCGGGCACCGGCGAGGGATGGTCCCGAGGAGCTGCCCAAGCCGGGGTCTCCGGGCCGCTCGGAGGGAAACTCGGCGGAGCGGCTGCCCCGGTGCCCAGCCGGGGACGGGGAGAGGACGAGAGACTCCCTGAAGGGGTCTCAGGGAGGGAGCCCGGGGAGGAGGTACCTGCTCGCCCCGCTGGGGCCGGTGCTGCCCGCGGTCGCCGTCGGCTCCGGGTGGCCGCATCCTTCCCAGGCTGGCAGGGAGGGGAGGAGGCTGAACCCGGGCAGGAGAGTGGGTGCTCCCGCCCTGTGCCGGTGACGGTATGGGTCCCGCTCCCTCTCCCCGGCGCCTCCGGGACCTGCCTCTAAA